>JACTAT010000002.1:3248505-3727610 GCA_014526335.1 Chrysaora quinquecirrha | reverse complement strand
GTAATGAACAAGGAAACATCACAGTGACAGCGTGTTAGACGGTCAGAAATTATTGCAAAGTGTAGATGCCTAAAAAACTGGTCTACAGTTTAATGTTTGACATTTAAGTGTCTCATAAATAAGCAGATGAGAAAATTGGGTCGAAAATTCATTTGCATATTCTAATCAATCATCAATCAATCAATCAATCAATCAATCAATATGCACCAATAGCTATCTTATCATTTTGCAACGTTCTTTGCTTCTTACTGTGTAGACTTCTCTTCAATCAGAGACCCCCTAGAACCCTAAATATAATTAATTCACGAACCTACCAAATCCAGCCATTGAAACTGGACTTGTTGAAGCTTCAGTTCCACCACAAACCATAACATCAGCATGTCCATTTTGTATCATTGTGAATGCGTCACCAATTGCATGGGCACCAGTTGTGCAAGCTGTAGAAACTGCATGATTAGGACCCTATAAAAAGTACGCTAATTATCACTTTGAGTAACAGACTGAAGCCCCAGTTACACTATGCCGGCATGATATCGTTGCGTTTTGTTACACTGAGACGCCACGGCAGCTCCTTCGCAGATTTGCTTCGCATTTCGTTTGTGAAACAATAGGAAAACAAGGTTTCAGAGAGCGTTATATATCGGATTGGTCTGATTACACTGTGCCACCGCATCACGTCTTGATTTTCATATCACCTCCAGAGCACCATGATTTTCAAGACGATTTGCAGATCGTCTTATACCAGATTGCCTAAAGCAACAACCTAAAGCTCTGGCCAAATGATCAAACATTGTTGGTCAAACATCAGAAAAAATTTTGCTCAGTAAATTCTTCTTGTCAAGCAATGTTTTGTGACGTAGCCAACTGGTAAAAATTGCCACAAAAGAAAATCTCGAATGTTTGAGCAACAATGTATTTTAATCTTGCCAGTGCTTTAAATTCTAAACAAAACATGCTAAGAACACGTTTCGTTGAACAGTCATCAGTATGGTAGATGCCAAAGAGGGCTGAAAGGAGAAACAATCGCAGCAATTTTTACAACAAATTTAAGCTTAAAAGTTGTTTTCGTAATTTCTAACTCAAGATTTGTTCTCTTGCTTAGTAACGACCTACTCAAAGCGATTCTAGTCAGTTTTACTCGAAGCGATTCTACAATTCTGTGCTGCAAAAGCCAATTACAAACTAAATTTTCTAAGGTAATTCTCAAGGCTTGTTCCCAACCAGTGAAATCTATTCGTAGTCATTTCGACAAGTACTGAAAGCGGTAAGGAACCTCCCTAATAACAGCAACAACAACCTTAACTGCTGTTGCCTCAGAGTATTTTGAGCGAGCGATGGGGTATAAGTGAGCGGAATCTACGACGAATTTAACAAGGCAAAGTTCTTTCTTCGAGCTTTTGGGGTATTCAGTTTTAGGGTTTTGCCTTTACCTTACCCTAAGAAAAGAACACATACCTGGAGACCGTGCTGTATGCTGATATGTCCGGCAGGCATATTGATGAGGATTTTGGGTACGAAATACGGACTGACTTTTCTGTAGCCCTGAAAGATATGGTTTATAACTTAAAGCAGTCTTGAAACAAGCAACAAGACTCAAATACGTATAGCGACCGATGTTCTTTCAAGTAGTTACAATTGGTCGCCATGGCAACAATTTCGCGGCTGGTCCTAAACATCTTTTAAATAACATCTTTTAAATGAAAATTTCCAAAAACCCAACCAAAAACGCCAAAACACGATTTTTACTTTTATCCTAAAGAAGGGAAATCCTCATGACATAATCTCAACTTAGAAAACGCCGCAACTCGGTTCAAAATTGCACAAACCTTTGTATAAAATGTTTGCCATGTTTTTCCGATTTCTTCTAGACCTGTCATTCCAGAACCAACTGCCACACCCTAAAAAAGTTGAACTGTTTACATTGACCTTTGTATATACTTATTTGAATTCATTAAAGGATAGCTGTTTATAGAGGCATTAAATTAGATTTGTGAATCATAATACTTCTACTGACTGTTCTTTGTTTTTCTTCTTGTGAACTTGGTTTCCAGTTGGCATCTTTCAATGCATCATTTGCTGCTGCCAATGCAAATACTGTTGCAGGTAAAATATTTCGTAGCTCCTATATAAAAAAAATCAAAGACATCATTGATAGTTTATAGTTCTTAAAACATGTGCACCATATTTTGGCTATATTCCAATGTACTCTAATGAATATAGTCTTTCAGTCTATTTACTCTTAACTTGGCCTTTCAAGAGTCATAGATTGCTACATACAACTTACAGCCTTTGAAACATGATCCAGTGCATTGAGTTTCCCATGCTCATCTCCTATTGGCACAAAAGCAGCTGAAAAATACAAAGATAGTGTTGCAGTTTTTTATTCATCATACCTTTTAATTATGCAGTATTCATAAGAGTTCAAAAAAGGTGAATAAATTCAAAATATGAATGTGCAAAATTAAACGTACCTACTTTTGAAGGAATCCCAGCATAATCTAGAAAATAAAATAATTAAGATAAAAAATTACTTGAATATAAAATTCATCCAAAATTTGTCAGTAATAATCTGAAATTGGAGAAAAACATACCCTCTGACTCTATCAATGACACACCACATTTGCCTTCAAGTAGCCTCTGCCATACTATATCTGTGCCACAGCCTATTGGTGTAACTAAACCTTAAAATAAAAACAGTCATTTTAGGTTACTCTATAGGAATTAACATTCAATACAGAGATTGAAAAAGCAAGTTAAGCAGCATTCTTATCAGAGTAGAGAGTCTGCCATGTAGAGGGATGCAAGTCTTGGAAAACAACAGACCTAGTTTTAATGCAAGTTTCTTATTGGGCAGAAACCCATTTTTCAGAATATCAGAACATGTGAGACTGAAGTTGGGCAATAAATGTCATAGCCTAAATCATCAATTGTAAAGGGTTAGAGAAGTCTTGTTTGGGGCTTTAATGAAATAGGCTTCAATTTGTCTGCATCTAGGGTGGAAACTTTGTTGTATGCACAGAACAACTTTGCTGTGCAATTTTGGCTCGAACAAAGAAAACAATAGCCCTATTGTTTACAGAACAATAGTTTTTAGCATCCAGTTTGCGAAAATTCCAGTCTGGGCTTGCATGACGCAAACATTGCAGACAGAGGGACGGCCCAAGACAAGTTTAGAAAATTTGGTGGTTGTCTGGCAAATTTGCAAATGTGCATATACCTATTGCTTTAGATTTATTGTTTTCTCTAAATCAAACGATTCAGCAACTGCAGAAGCGCAACGGAAACTTTCCAATCTGGGGTCATGTGTTTCATTTCTTTATTTATTATTTACCTATTCCAGTGCACACAACTCGCCTCCTGCCTTCATTTTTAACATCAGTTGAAGTGCATAAGCAATTTGTACCAATAGAGTCTCTGTACAATCGTCCACATCTTTTCCAGGAAGGAATACTTTGAGCACATTTCGTCAAAAATCTTCTAGAATTTTTTGGTAACATGATTCGTTCGATTTGGCCCACTTTATCTTATTTTCAAAAATGCTCAGTCGGTTCAAAGAAGTTTAGCTTGAATTTTTTGCTTTCCCTTTACAAGCTTTCGCCGAATTTTGGATACTTTACAAAATATTTTCATGCTGCTTGCTATTTTATTAGGAGCAAAGAAAACACCTCACTTCTCATCTTCTTCAAAAGGCAGATAAAGGACTAGGCCAAATTGCCTCTACTTCGGTTTGAGCAAAATTTACCAGCTCGAGGCTCCGTGTCTTCAACGGAAAATTATCACGCATGAGTACACTTTCTTACCTTACTCAAAAGCTAAGCAATGCAACAACCAGCTAAAATTCATTTTTATGCCGCCTTATGCTGATTTTATTAAAACTTTGATTTTTAGTGTAAATCTAAGGTTATCGTCTTATCTAAATACTTCAAAACAACAATTTGTACGCGATACTTTTTGGTGCAGCTAACTTTGACTGTTATAACTCATTTTGGGAGACTTTCGCAACGTCTGCAAGAGCTATCTTTTGATTCAAAATTTACACACACTACCCCCAGACTACCTGTTATTTCGAAAGCAAATTGAATCATGCTAAAAGCATCTTATCTACGTAAAAATAAATTGCATTTTATAAGGGAAGGCAAACAACGAAGAGCTGGAGAAACTATGCAAATTTTGAACACATTTTGGTTTTTAAGGACAAGCCTGGCTTCAATCAAAGCTTTATTTCAAGAACCTCGCAAGGGCAATCAGCGTTTGTTGAAAATAGAAGATTATAAAATACCACAAGTTAGCGTATCTTTCGAGCTCGAGAGAGTTTGAAATAAACATTTCACAATGCTACTGATAACTCAAGTCATTGGCATTATCATGGCTGTGGTAACAATGTGTGCTATCCTCTGCAACGCACTTGTTATTATTGTAATATGTTGGAATCGCTCTTTGAAAAGGCCACTGAATGTGTTTTTATTCAATCTGGCTATCGCAGACATTGGGATGTCATGTACATGCATACCATACGCTGTTGGACAAATTGTTTTCAAGAACAAGGTAAGAAGAGAATTGGAAATACTTTGACTATGTATATAAGTTCTGTAATAGCATTCAATGTTTTATATATTTCTGTTTACACTTCAAAGCCACTGACAACCCTAGTTTTCCTAACTTGCTTGGAGTCGGAGATGTCTCCCTTCTTAAGGCCTGGCTAAACTAAGAGACATTATGGCGCGTGACATGTCCCGTCAATGCTTCCCAGCTTAGCCACCTCGGAAACTTTATAGCGCGAGACAAAATTTGTCACACAAATGTTTCTGGGAGTCAACAGAAACATTTCTGATCTCCGCGACTTGGGAGACATGTTTCTCGCTGGTCACTCGCATGCTTAGCCACCCTGCGAGACACGACGAATACAATGTCGCACGCGACATGTCTCCTACTTTCGCCTCAGCTTAAATGAAGTGGGTCTGGGCCAGTCCACCCCATGAGCACCTTGTAATTCCTTATGCCCTTTTGCCAAGAATTGCAGAAAGCAGGCTAATCTACTCAATACTCACTCCGCTAAGATCAAGCCAACTGACTTGATCAGAAATTGAAGCCATTATCTACAGATTGCCATTAATACTCTCTAACCATATATAGCCATTCTGCAAATCGTATAAGGAGATGATGACCTTTACGTATAACGACATTAATAACATTGTTAACATATATATTTTCAGGGAAGCACATCAACCTTCTGCTTTTTGACGTCCTTCATGGTCACAACATTCATGGCAGCCAGCGTACTCATTATCACCTCAATTTGCCTGTATCAATGCCTTATGGTAACCGGACCTCTAGAGCACACCGTATCAGGATTGACGAGCGCTACCTTCTTGGCTCTGGGTTGGACCATGGCGATTGGACTAGCAATTGGGCCAATGTTTCATTGGGGAAAATACGAAACTTCTACGCGAATATTCGGCTGTCATTATCAAGAAATCGGCAAGATTGAATATTTCTCGTATAACGGGACACTGGCCTTCGTTGCTTACGCCTTCCCATTCGTTTTACTAGTAATTTGTTACTCGGCAATTCTTTTCGCAATACGAGATTCAGATACGAGGATCGCCAAAGGTTGGATTGTTGCGAGCATCGCAACGGATGACAGTTGCATAGAGACTGGGCAGCGGCGAATCATAATGGTATCTCTTATGGCTATAGCGTCTTTTGTATTTTTCAGAACACCTATACTTGTTAGTATAATACTAAATACATTCAAAATTTTGGAAAAGTGGATGGCACTGGTGGATCAAATAGCATTCTGGGCCTTATATTTTCATGCAGCTTTGGATCCCTTTGTTTACGCTTTTCAACAAGGAGAGTACTGCAAAACTCTTAGAGAAATAGCGGGGACACTGAAGCAAGGTTTTGTTGCGTGTTGTTGTTGTTGTAATAGAATTGAAGAAGGCGAGAAGGAAACCGAAAAGGGTTTCGTCACTAGAAAAGATTGAAGAAGAATGAAAAATAATAATTTGAAATTAATAAGAGCTCAGGTTATGAAATCGTACAATAAAACCAAGCTTAACAACAGCCATACGATTTTGCCCAAAAAATGCTCTACAGCAAAAAATTTCCCGTATTTTGGCAATTTCAAAATTGCCAACAATTTCTCGAATTTTAGCAACCTCGAAATTGTTTTGGAGAAGGGTATGGCACCCCATACCCCGTAGATACGCCAAAATGGACAATGCGTCAATAAAATCTGGGGAAAAATGAACAAATAAATAAATAAATAAACAAACAAATAAATAAATAAACAAATAAACAAATAAATAAAGCGTTTGAAAAGTGTCGTACAATACTAAATTGACTTCGCCGTATAATGGGAGAGCTATTATATAATTCTAACAAGTTTTTATAAACTTTCTGTTTTTATCATCAGTCTCTGTGTAAAGGCATCATTTCTAAATCCTTGCAGTGCAATATTTGTAATCTTTGCATCAAAGCAACATGTAAGCAAAATTGTTTGAACGTTTAACTTGGTGTTGATATGAGCGTCCTCCCTCGAATAGGCACCCCTTTAGAATGGGCTGTCCATCATGCACATCATGTTTGCATGGAGACTCATTTAATTTTAACAGTTTTTTCAAGATCAAGATGTGATGAATCAAGAGACACATTTTGCCAGTTGCAGCAAACCAACTTTTCGTCTGAACGCTAGTTTATTCATAAATTTTCAATTTACTGCTCCTCTTTAAGATGAGTTTTGAAAAAGTGGCCCGAGTGCTTAATCGAGGAACAGTAGATCATATCGTATTCTCTGACACTAAAAGAGATCTTGAAAATCCTACTTGAAAGCTTTTACTGAGCCAGCATAAACGCCCAGAGAGAAACAAATCCACAGTTTGGAAAGCATTAAACACTTCTAAAACTCATAGGACATTCTCTTCAGTAAGCATTTTACATACAATCTTTTAATCAAAAACCATAAAATTTGACAAATAATCGCTACTGACAAGTTATCATCAAAACAGTCTCTGTATTATTACCAAATTTAAATACAAAAACCACTATAATACAGTTCTTTGAAATCAATGTTTTGGAAGTTAGTACATCAGTCCAAAAACGCTGTATCAAACGAATTTTTCTACAAAAGCCTTTCCTTTCCTATTAGTTATACATGATACCCTTTTGAAAACGGTGCCACATCCGACCGTGCTATCTTGCGTTAAAATGAAAACGCTTGCCGTGGAGGTATAACATGAACACACTGATGAAACCGGAATGCAACGAAGATGCTAATGAATACGGTATGAAACCAAGTTGGAAATGAACGGAGTATGAAATTAAAGCTTGATAGATACGGTATGAAAAGACGATGATAATAAATAAGGAATGGCACTAAGATGCCAATGATTACAGTGGGAAATTAAGGATCTAATAGTTACGGAATGAAATAAAGACGCTGACGAATATGTGGCTAAGTAAAGATGTTAGTAAATAAAGTAGCTACGAAATTAAGACCATGATGGGTACAGTATGAAATGAATGCGGTTCGCTGATGAATATGCAGTATGCAATGGAGACACTAATGAATACGGTACGGTATGAAGTAGAGGCACTAATAAATAAGGTATGGAATGAATACACGAATGAATATGACATAAAATGAAAATGCAAATGAATATAATCTTGAAACTGCGATGAAGATAACATGACATGAAGATTGCATTGTATAAAGTGATTAAACTCTGCTTCACCGAGAAAATCATACCAGATTCCTTTGTTTCAGACGATACCTCAATCATTTCATACCGTTTGCATCAGCATTTTCCTAAGTCATACCGTTATTCTCTATAGTACCGTTTCTATGTAAACAGAAAGCCAATAATTCTGGGCTGCATTCGTTGGAAAACCCTGTCGTTAAACGGGATTTAGGCCAGTATCCGAAATTCTGAACGAAATGGCTCAGGTAAAGTACACTCGGGAGGGATGAATAATAGTTAGAACATATAGTAATACACCGTCACTGTAATAGGGACTTTATGGAATTTGAGTGATGTAGAAATATTCCGTGTTGGGAATGCCAACATGATCCTCAATAAAATTACCTAAACGAAATGAAAATAAATTAACTATCGGTTTGTGGAAAGATGCTGGCATTTTCTTCTGGGAACTAAAGAAGATATAATTTCAGTGTTCCCAATATACTTACTATTTGTCATTTCCTTACTTCCCCTTTTCGCAAACCCCATTTTAATATAGCACACACGGTAAACTAGTCTTGTCACACAGTTTATAATACAAACATGATTCCCTTGCCTTTCATATATATCAATGTCTTTTTCTTTTGCCTTCACAAACGTAAGCAAGTTCAATATAAGTTCTGTTACCGAAGTGAACAATGCGACATCCTCTTCCTTCCAAGTGACACAAGAGCAATGACGGTTGAAATTCTCAATACCATGAATTTGCAAGCAGCAATACCAGATGATGCTGAATAAGGCATTCGAGAGAGCTTTGGTATCCAAGTTTAGCAACAATTTCTTTGGCATCACAAGAACAAGCAACAACAAAATGTTGGCTCAAATTTGATGGTTTCACAATCCCAAGAATATTTATATACCTACAAAGAAAAAATCACCCTTTTATCAAGATAAACAAAACTGTGTCAATATAACAAAATTTTGATCAGTATAAACTAAACAAGTAGAAAAAGTAACAACAAAGCAAGAAATATAACAATATTTGCATTGAATACACTTATATTCTTATAAGAAACTTCTTAGATATTCTGTCCTTTTCCTTAATATTTAGAAACTCAGCCAGAAAGGATTGCCAGAGAGGCAAATATATCTCTTTAAAAATGAGGGTTCAGCAAAGAGAACAAACCTAACAAATCTATAACCGGGTTTTAATGATCGAACGAAGGTGTTGTGGTGTCATGGTGTAATCCAGCTGACTTGTGGTGTCAGGAGCTCAGTGTGGTGGAGCCCAGCCACAACCAGGGTCGAGGTCCCGACTATTTAACCTACAGCTGAGATCCTAGCCACAGGCGCTAAAACACGATTTCACCTTCACCTTTACTTTCACGAGGGTTTGGACGAGGCCGACTGACTCTAAATACAACTGACATTCCTGCAGACTTTACTTAACAAAACAAATAAAAATATTCTGCTTCAGTGTCTTGAACAGGCTGCAGGCATTTTACAACAACTGAAAGCTAACCTTTATCCTTCTGCATCGTCGCTGTCGATTTCACTGCTATTATTTCCATCGCCATCGCCATCATCGTCATCATCATTACCGTAGTTTTCACTGCTGTCGCTTTCCATTCCCATGTATTTGGATTCTTGTCTCTTGATCTGACCTTCGTTCTTGATAACTTCCACCCATCTTTTGTCAAAGAATTTCAACATTCGTTTACCGGCCTGTCCAACCTGGAAAAACGGATTTCTCAGAGATCCTTTCTTGAGGCGATTGCGACTTCAATTTGACTAGCATCCGAGCGCAATGCTATAGTGACAAACTAAATCACGTCTGGTGGCCCAACCAAAACTATATATTTGAAAGAAAACGGCGGACGACAGACATCTTGTCTGCTAGTTAGACAGTACGGCAGATAACTCGATTGAAGTAACAGATGGTGGCAGACCATGAGCAGCATAGCGTAGTGGTTAGCACTTGCGCCATTTGGGCTCAAGGTCTGTGGTTCAAATCAAGGCTAGAGAGCACAAATTAACAAGGTGTAGAAACCTTGCCTTCTGTGACACCGCACCAAGGTGTAAATTGGTTTAGTGATGAAGGCCTAAAAACCCTCCTAGCGCTTACTGTATGACAGACGCGAGTCGATATATAGCATACTCCCCAGGGAGTATAGCAAAAAAATAGAAAAAGAAAAAATGGCCTGAGCTAAGGGGGTAAATAGTTGTAAAGCGCTGCTAAATATGTCCAGTTATAACGGCGCTATATAAAAGCCATGTTACTGTCCTTCATTCTTGTTAAGGATTTTCGACGGAATCCTGAGAATAATTCCCTTAGTTAGAGATTTTCTTTCGCAAGCCTTTGATAAAAACGAAGGGCTGAAAAAAACAGCTGCCATCTATTGCAAAAGCCTCTATTCTGACGAACTCTGCTGAAGATACAAATTCGGATGTCGAACTCTGACGCGAATAGAAATTCGAAAGTCGAAATATGACGAAAATAAACATTCGAAAAAGTCAAACGATGATGCAAATGCAGATTAGACAGTCCTGTACTCCATTAGACACTGCACAAGTCCCAGCTGCAAACCAACTTTTCGTCTGAACGCTAGTTTATTCATAAATTTTCAATTTACTGCTCCTCTTTACGATGAGTTTTGAAAAAGTGGCCCGAGTGCTTAATCGAGGAACAGTAGATCATATCGTATTCTCTGACACTAAAAGAGATCTTGAAAATCCTACTTGAAAGCCCAACTTAAACGCCCAGATAGAAACAAATCCACAGTTTGGAAAGCATTAAACACTTCTAAAACTCATAGGACATTCTCTTCAGTAAGCATTTTACATACAATCTTTTAATCAAAAACCATAAAATTTGACAAATAATCGCTACTGACAAGTTATCATCAAAACAGTCTCTGTATTATTACCAAATTTAAATACAAAAACCACTATAATACAGTTCTTTGAAATCAATGTTTTGAAGTTAGTACATCAGTCCAAAAACGCTGTATCAAACGAATTTTTCTACAAAAGCCTTTCCTTTCCTATTAGTTATACGCGATACCCTTTTGAAAACGGTGCCATATCTGACCGTGCTATCTTTCGTTTAAAAGAAAACGCTTGCCGTGGAGGTATAACATGAACACACTGATGAAACCGGAATGCAATGAAGATGCTCATGAATACGGTATGAAACTAAGATAGTAATGAACAGCGTATCAAAAACATGACAGATACGGGATGAAATGACGACGAAAATGAATACGGAATGAAGTTGAGAAGCCAATGAACACAGTAGGAAATAAAGGCCCTTATAGTTACGGAATAAAATAAAGACGCTGACGAACATTTGGCTAAGTAAAGATGTTAATGAATAAAGTAGCTACGAAATTAAGACCTTTGGGCACGGTATGAAATGAAGATGTTAAAGAATACAGTTTCGAGTTAAGATGTTGATGGGTACAGTAAGAAATGAATGCATTACGCTGATGAATATACAGTATGCAATTGAGGCACTAATGAATACGGTACGGTATAAAGGCACTAATAAATAAGGTATGGAATGAATACACTAATGAACATGACATAAAATGAAAATGCAAATGAATATAATCTTGAAACTGCGATGAAGATAACATGACATGAAGATTGTATTGTATAAAGTGATTAAAACTCTGATTCACTGAGGAGAATCATACCAGATTCCTTTATTTCAGACGATACCTCAATCATTTCATACCGTTTGCATCAGCATTTCCTAAGTCATACCGATATTCTCTATAGTACCGTTTCTATGTAAACAGAAAGCCAATAATTCTGGGCTGCATTCGTTGGAAAACCCTGTCATTAAACGGGATTTAGGCCAGTATCCGAAATTCTGAACGAAATGGCTCAGGTAAAGTACACTCGAGAGGGATGAATAATAGTTAGATCATATAGTAATACACCGTCACTGTAATAGGGACTTTATGGAATTTGAGTGATGTTGAAATATTCCGTGTTGGGAATGCCAACATGATCCTCAATAAAATTACCTATAACGAAATGAAAGTAAATTAACTATCGGTTTGTGGCAAGATGCTGGCATTTTTCCTCTAGGAACTAAAGAAGATATAATTTCAGTCTTGCCAATATACTTACTATTTGTCATTTCCTTACTTCCCCTTTTCGCAAACCCCATTTTAATATAGCACACACGGTAAACTAGTCTTGTCACACAGTTTATAATACAAACACGATTCCCTTGCCTTTCATATATATTAACGTCTTTTTCTTTTGCTATCACAAACGTAAGCAAGTTCAATATAAGTTTTGTTACCAAAGTGAACAATGCGACATCCTCTTCCTTCCAAGAGACACCAGAGCAATGACGGTGGAAATTCTCAATACCATGAATTTGCAAGCAGCAATACCAGATGTTGCTTAATATGGCATTCAAGCAAGCATTGGCATCCCAGCTAGCAGAAATATCTTTGGCTTTACAACAACAAGCAACTGTTGGCTCAAGTCTGATGGTTTCACAATACAAGTAATATTGTTATCCTAGAAAGAAAAAAATCACCCTTTTATCAAGATAAACAAAACTGTGTCAATATAACAAAATTTTGATCAGTATAAACTAAACAAGTAGAAAAAGTAACAACAAAGCAAGAAATATAACAATATTTGCATTGAATACACTTATATTCTTATAAGAAACTTCTTAGATATTCTGTCCTTTTCCTTAATATTTAGAAACTCAGCCAGAAAGGATTGCCAGAGAGGCAAATATATCTCTTTAAAAATGAGGGTTCAGCAAAGAGAACAAACCTAACAAATCTATAACCGGGTTTTAATGATCGAACGAAGGTGTTGTGGTGTCATGGTGTAATCCAGCTGACTTGTGGTGTCAGGAGCTCAGTGTGGTGGAGCCCAGCCACAACCAGGGTCGAGGTCCCGACTATTTAACCTACAGCTGAGATCCTAGCCACAGGCGCTAAAACACGATTTCACCTTCACCTTTACTTTCACGAGGGTTTGGACGAGGCCGACTGACTCTAAATACAACTGACATTCCTGCAGACTTTACTTAACAAAACAAATAAAAATATTCTGCTTCAGTGTCTTGAACAGGCTGCAGGCATTTTACAACAACTGAAAGCTAACCTTTATCCTTCTGCATCGTCGCTGTCGATTTCACTGCTATTATTTCCATCGCCATCGCCATCATCGTCATCATCATTACCGTAGTTTTCACTGCTGTCGCTTTCCATTCCCATGTATTTGGATTCTTGTCTCTTGATCTGACCTTCGTTCTTGATAACTTCCACCCATCTTTTGTCAAAGAATTTCAACATTCGTTTACCGGCCTGTCCAACCTGGAAAAACGGATTTCTCAGAGATCCTTTCTTGAGGCGATTGCGACTTCAATTTGACTAGCATCCGAGCGCAATGCTATAGTGACAAACTAAATCACGTCTGGTGGCCCAACCAAAACTATATATTTGAAAGAAAACGGCGGACGACAGACATCTTGTCTGCTAGTTAGACAGTACGGCAGATAACTCGATTGAAGTAACAGATGGTGGCAGACCATGAGCAGCATAGCGTAGTGGTTAGCACTTGCGCCATTTGGGCTCAAGGTCTGTGGTTCAAATCAAGGCTAGAGAGCACAAATTAACAAGGTGTAGAAACCTTGCCTTCTGTGACACCGCACCAAGGTGTAAATTGGTTTAGTGATGAAGGCCTAAAAACCCTCCTAGCGCTTACTGTATGACAGACGCGAGTCGATATATAGCATACTCCCCAGGGAGTATAGCAAAAAAATAGAAAAAGAAAAAATGGCCTGAGCTAAGGGGGTAAATAGTTGTAAAGCGCTGCTAAATATGTCCAGTTATAACGGCGCTATATAAAAGCCATGTTACTGTCCTTCATTCTTGTTAAGGATTTTCGACGGAATCCTGAGAATAATTCCCTTAGTTAGAGATTTTCTTTCGCAAGCCTTTGATAAAAACGAAGGGCTGAAAAAAACAGCTGCCATCTATTGCAAAAGCCTCTATTCTGACGAACTCTGCTGAAGATACAAATTCGGATGTCGAACTCTGACGCGAATAGAAATTCGAAAGTCGAAATATGACGAAAATAAACATTCGAAAAAGTCAAACGATGATGCAAATGCAGATTAGACAGTCCTGTACTCCATTAGACACTGCACAAGTCCCAGGTATAGCTCTTTACAGGGTTCATACAGGAGCTTGTTATTATGTTTGATGTTGTGGATACGAGGATTGTAGGGGAAGATTATTATTCCAAATCTGAGGGGGCCGATGTGGTGAGCTGAGTACGAACACATCTGATGAAGGGGAAAGGTCGTTCTGTCTACTGGTATTCGCGCATAGCTTAAATAGAAAAAGCTGAAAAGCAATGCTAAGTACCTCTGAGTCGTCTTCGTTAAAAATATCGCAGTTTCTGAACACAAGACGCGCATCTGAAGCGAATTCTTCTCGGCTTTGATATCTGAAAGGAGAGACAACTATTACCATCCACATTTTCGTGAATTTCTTGATTGGAACTCCAAAAACTGGTGTAAAATCCAGATTTCTAGATTTAAATGATAATTTCCTCTCCGAGGAAACATCTCATGGGGTGTTGTGGTTGTCAGGCATTGTCTGTGCTTTTTGCTAATTGTAATCTAAAGTCTAGCAGAGTGATAAATAAAGAGTTGACAAAGTCATAGTAGCGAGATACATGAAAATACCTTATTTCTATGCAAGCTAAAGTTGCACACGAAATTATCTTATAGAAATTAACTTACTAACTTATATAAACGTGGCTGAAATATACGTATTTGAAAAATTGATCAGTACTTACTGAAAATCACGTAGTTTAACTTTCATTGTGTGGAAGTCCATTGGGTTTTGATTATCTGATAATACTCTGGAAACTAAAAGGAATTTAAAGAACATTTAGCTTTTTTGGAACATAGAACTAGTTACGAGTGACTAACTCTGCGCTTTAAGAATCGACGCACTATCAAAGGATAATTTTGATAAGCAATTATTCAAAGATTAACAGCACAAATCCGAAACATAATTTAAGGATCAACAGAACTAACTTGTTTGCCATTAACAGGCACAAGAAATGGCCATGAGCACTCGTGTCTTTCCATTTCTGCCAGCATTTGTCTGCATGGTGCCATGTGTTTCATCGCTTGTTTCCGATTGTTCATCTTCTCCTTTTTAGATCGACTTGATTTTGCTGTTTTAAAGAAAAAGGAAAAAATTACAAAACAAATTGCAAAGGATAATTGAGTGACAGATAGCCAATTAACTGGCTCATAGAAAGGGCCAAAAATACCAATTTGAGGTTAATAACTGTACGTGAAAAGGAAGACAACATTGACCAGAAATTCTATATTTAAGAAAACCAAACAACATTCATCCTGTTAAGAATGCAGTTAGGGATCCTTGGTAGATTCACTACTTAAGTCTCTGATACTCCTTAGAACTGGTCGATCGCTAATTCTTGGCCACAGCTGTCCAAAGACAATAACCACAGTAAAACAAGGGACTTTCAGTAAAAGTCAGAACAGTAAGATTCAGTGACCGGTGTAGCTAATCTAGCTCCCTAGCTAACTTTATTGCGGTAATAGAACAGAACTTTGTCGAAAAACGTATGCAGAAAGAGCCAAAACAAAAGTGTTGGCCAAAATGCTTTTTTGAAATAAAGTAAAAACCTCTCAGCACCAGCTTTTGCATCAACATATGCGAGTTTTAAGTTACTTTTTACACAACGTGTACACTGCTGAAGCGGTAGGGACCCCCTAAATTGCAATGAAATCTTGGTCAATCCAAACTCTTCTCACAAAAAAAAACAAACTAAGCGACAGCATGAGAAGTTTATCATCACAAAACCTATAACTAGAGTTATGACAGTTAAAAAACCTTTCTTTAAAACGAACTTACATGGAATGTCGAATTTTTCAAACGCTGACAACGTTTCGAATTCATCTTCTGGTCTCTTTTTTCTTTTCTGCGGTCTTTTATTCTTTTGGCGTTCTTTCTTACAAACAGGGCAAGCCCAGGGAGAACGTGGAGTTCTGCAAAGAAGCATTGAAATACTTATAATGCCTCTATAAAGGAAAATATAATGCCTCACAACCAGCTGTATTTTAGTTATGAATGCTTAATATAATGTTGGTTGAGACCAAACAACGACCCAGATGAAAAGGAAAATTCCTAAGGCCCTGCCCAAACGATCAGACCATGTTGGTCAAACAATTTAAATTCGCTTTACAAGCAATAATTGACCTGACATATTGGCCATGTCATCCTCAAACATTGTTCGACAAGCACAATTTGCTAAGCCATGTTTTTGAAAAACTTTAAAGACATTTTGCCGAAACAAAAACAAAAAACGTTTGACAGTCAATGTTGCGTGACATGATCAAACCATGATCAAACGGTCAAGCATTTTGTTTGGAAAAAAGAATTCCGATGTTTGATCACCAATGTTTGATTGTTTGGCCTGTCAGTGCATAAGTCGCACTCATAGACCTTTTTAAAGAGGTCTAGGTCGGCGCGACAATTCTCTGGAAGATGGCGGATGGCGGACATCTTGAGTAAAGGAAACGTCTCCGCCTGCAACGACCTTGGTTGCAGTTCACTTCAGGAGAGGTAGTGCAGCAATGTTTGCTTCAAAGTCACGTATAATTAGAGAATTATCTTTCATTACTCGTGAATTTGAAGCACAATTTGCTGCACTACTAGCGACCGCAATCTCGGTCGCTGTATGCAGAGAGGATTCCCTCATACGAAGATATCCGCCATCTTCCGGAAAAATTTTACGCCGACCCAGGCATCTTTGAAAACTTTTATTCAATGTTGAACTCTCAAAAAAAAATACAAATTCGAAATTCAAACTCTGAGGAAGATAGCTCACTTTTGAAGAGGCGGATCAACACACTGAAGATGATAATATCTTGGACAGAATTCACATTTCAATCTTCGTCCTGTTGACCCTTGGCAGCCATAACATTGGTCACTTCCAGATGCCTGAAAACAAATTAAACATTAAAAAAATTATCTTAACGTTCAAGACTTTTAACAGCAGAGTCATAAAATGTGGTTGAGAACCAAGACGTGATTCCGAGACCTCAATGTTTCAAATGAAACAAAGACCCAGTAATATCCACAGAAACATTTTTAGCTTCCAGAAATCACCCAGCTGTATGGCTGTTTTTGTTGCTGTTGTTCCTGTTTACGAAGAGTAGGGCTCATGTAATAAGTCTAGCTAGTTCCTTATTTTCCAAGCAATTTTAAGCTTCAAATTTCTTATCAAGGTACTACTTGTAAATAAAATGCGAACATTACACAAACACGATATGAAATGAAATAGAAACTTACAATCATGATGCATTCTCTGCAAAACCAGTCTCCATCAGGTATTCTCTCAAGTTTCGGCTGCAAAAAAAGAAATATTAGACTTAAGAGACTTACAAGGGTGATATACAAAATAAATGAGTTTGAAAGAAGACCAAATTTTAACTGTAAGTAGTTCTAAGGTGTTTCTTTTTGATAACATACATGGCAACAGTATGTATGACAGCCTCGATCACACTGGTCACATAGAAGCAGAAGTTCTTCGTTGTCACCTTTTCTGCATTCAATGCAAAACTAGAAAAAAAAGCAGATAATTTCAGTGCAAAAGATATCAGGCAGACAGGTAGAATAAGAAGAGTCACAAACGCAAAACAATTATCTCTAAGACTACTGTAACTCTTGCTTTACTTAATGCGATGCTTGGCACAACACAAACTGTTGACAAAACTTACGACTTTCATGATCGATCTCTCCCATGCAATACAATCTTTCAACATGCTGATGCACATCACGAGTTGGGCAGACGAAGTGCAGCCTTCAACTGTTTCACGCCACAGAAGCAAACTGGGGGTGATACGCCAATCCTTATCAGAGCTTAAAAGAAAAAGAATATAACGATCAATAATAAATATGGAAAGAGCAGAGAAAGGTTAGACATGTACAGTGCTTCCTGAATTATAGGAACAAATTGAGACAAATATTGCATTTGGGTAGTAAAACAGTCCATGAATATCAGTTCTTACTATATGTACCAAATTCATTTCAAAGTCGCATCAAATTCGGAAATAGAAAATGATACACATAAAACTTCAATCAGTCGAGGGAATTTTCTACGAGATTCTTGCCTGGATAATAAAACGTCTGTTAAACGAAGTGGAGATAAAAGAGGAAGCACTGGATGACTATGTTATGTCCAGATCATTCGCTCTTACATGAGGGAGGGGATGGGCTAGAGGCACTGAATACCTGCAACAAGCTGCAGCGAAGTGCGAAAGTAGTGAATGAAACTATACTGCATTAAATTTCAGTACTCACCTTTGAGGTTGTCCTTCAGCTGCAAACAAAATAAAAAAGAAATAAATGAAATTGAATAAAACAAATTATATTTGAAAGGCCTTGTTTATAAGCACATACAGGTGGAATACAGGTCTCTAAATACAAATGCATGGATGGACTTTGAAACACTTCGAAGTACAAGACTAGAAGCACCTTAATAACCCATAAATTTGTCACAACCATAAACTTGCCACGTTCATTTGTAAAGCCATGTACAGTGCCACGAAAGGAAATTTATGAATCAGAATGTGACTATATTTATTCAAAGGAATGAAATGTATCTAACCTTGAGAGTTGTCACCATTGCTTTTCGAGACGTGCGATTGGTTTGGGTGTTTTCTAGAAACAAAAGACAAGGATAATGAATTATCACTTTTCTTTATACAAGAAAACTTAAAACAAGACATTGCAGACATTTGTATGACAACAGACTGCAAATTCAAAATTCACTTACTCCAATCGGAATGGTGGTTTTAAGTAGCGTCTTTCAATACCACGCTCCAGAGAGAGGATTCTTGCTTTCGCTAACTCAAGAGGTTTTTCTTCTGATTTCAACTTTGATTCTAACAACAGGAATGAAGAAATTGCAAAGATAATAGAACAGTAACTAACTAAACCGACTGTAGTTAAATGGAGGTCCAAATAACCCTCTTTATATAAAAACCTAACATTCCTAAACTTTTTGCCCCAGCACATTAGCTAGAAACGAGATTACTTTTCACAAGTTGGTGGCAAGACTTTTCATGTATATGTGCCTTACAATCTGTCAGCATCCTCTATTTAACTAAGCAGCGCAAAAACTTTAAAGAAAGTAGATACGAAATCATTCTTTCTTTCCTCTTTGGAAACTAAAGCAATGTGATTACTATAAAAAAGAGATTACCTTTCTTAATGTAGGTAACATTAGATGACGCCTTCTGAGACAATCTCCAGGTCTATAAAAAAGGAATTCAAAAATTAGGACCAGGCCAAACGATCAAACATTATTGGTCAAACATTTGCAATCTGCTAATCAAGTTAAATGCTTGATCGTTTGGCCACATCACAAAACATTACTTGTCAAACATTTATTGCATGATACAAGCATGACATATTGTTTATGTTTCTCAAAAAACATTGCTGAGAGAATTTTGCTTGTCTAGCAATGTTTCGGACGTTTCCAAACAGTCAATCATTGTTTGTTACGCAAATCTCAAATGTTTGAGCAACAATGTTTAATCGTTTTGCCAATGCTTTAGAGACTTGATTAGTTAACTTCACAAGGGCTGATTCGGGTGCTTATTAAAAGCAAGCACGATGCATGCGATTTTGGCATCAATAAGCAAGACAGCAAATGTCAGACATATTATTTCGCTACTAGAACAGTACATAGCTCCTATCTACGATTATTTGTTAAAACCTACAAAATTATTGGTTTAGGCCTACCTTATTCTGTAAACTAGCAGAGAACATTTTCTCTTCGAGTTCTTCAACTTCCATCAGCAAAGCTTTATCCATTGAAAAAGCAACTTGTGGAAAGGATTTATCCTCTATTTTTCCAGGTGGCAATGGTTTGAAGCTTTTCTGTTTTTCCTTTTTCGGACTTTTCAAAGTTTCTGGTTCTCTAACTTCTTCTTCTTCCTGGTTTTCGATATGGACTAGAAAGCAAAGAGATACAGATTTTCTCAACAATTTCAGGTATACCAGCCTTTTAGTTAAAGAAAGTAATCTAAACAAACAAACAAACACACAAACAAACAAACAAACAAACAAACAAACTGAATTATAGACTTACATGCTTCTTTTTCTTTCTTGCATGAACTACAAGCATAGTCTGTGTGTCGAGTAAGACTTTTGTGCAGCATCTTCTCACGGATACCCCTATAAAATACAAAGAAACCTCGTAGCGACATTTTAACTTGTATATAATTAAGTTAATCTGAACATCCAAGATCCTTTATCTTCCGAATTACTAAAAGAGTTGACAAATGACAGAGAAACATAGAGACAACATATTAAGACAGTGCTCATGCAATTTTAAATTGCGACAGAGTTTTTGATGATGACGATGAAGTCCGTTGTTACAAAGACAAGGTTTTAATGTAAAGTTCAAAACCCCATCACGCCAGGAAACTGCAACGACCATAGAAAAACATAAAATGTCTTACGACGAACTTCTACTGTCATTTTCATCGAATTTACAGTAATTTTAAACTAAGTCGGGGCATTGAGTATCCTTGTTTGTGAGCAGGCTTTCCCGTACATCATATACATGATTTTTCCCATGGTCATGCAGATCATTAAATATACGTTCACTGAAACACATCAGACCGCCTTAATTGCATTAATTTTCAACTTGGATTAGAGTAGAGCAACATCTACTAAGAGAAAGGTGCATCTGAATATGTTATTTCTTTTTACTTTTTTACTCTTTTTATAAAAAAGATGCAGATGAAAAGTGTTAAAATTCAAGCATGTGCTAAGAATTGAAAAAGACTTACCGAGTGTTCAGCGTTTTGAGAAGCTTATGAACCATATCAGAATCAGTGATTCTCCACCAACCATAACGTTTGTCTAAAAAACAGAAATCATCATTACAAAGATGTTTCACTGTATTTATTCGTTAAAGACAGATGATAGATAGAGGAATCAACCCCTTTTAAATTTTGTTTAGCTAAAACACTAAATTATAACATTGAAAAAAGTAAAATAAGGCGCGGGCCAAAGGATCAAACATTGCTGGTCCAACATGTGAGATATACTAGCAATGTTTAACCGTTTGTCCACATCACAAAAAGCATTGGTTAAAAAATTAGAATTCACTCACAAATGTTTTTGAAAAACTTGGAACATTTGTGCTTGTATGCAGCAAAACATTTCTTACGAACAATTTTTTATGATGAGGCCAAACAGTCAAACATTGTGCAAGCAAGTTTCAAATGTTTGACAAATAATGGTTAAACATGGCCAGCGCCTTCGGTTTTGTTAAAAGCTTACAAACAAACAAAGCTGTAACATTGAATAGCAAAATAATAGGGGGTAAGACTGTATTCTTGATCAGGTTCTTGTTCCTTTACCCTTAACATCACCCGAGACGATCATTCTTTTACGACCTTTACAGATGAGGAATTGGATTACAGAATATTGGAATTGGATACTAACAATAATAAGAGACTATTCAGGTACAGTACCTTCGGGAACTGGTGCAGGCTCTAAGCTTTGGATATCCAACAGAACAGCAGCTTTCTGTGGGTCCTGTTCCATCAGTTTCTGTATATCAACATCAGAGGAAGGCCATCCAGTTCTTTGCAGATCATTGCAATGAGGCATTCCAGGAAACTTGGTTTCATGATGACCTTGATACACTGCGTTACCCATTAAATTATGGCCTGATAAGTTATCATGAGGGTGACTAGCTCCTTGGCCTGGCATACCAAAACGATCCACAGCGTTTGGGTTTGATAACGAATTAACAAATTGTCTGTCTTGGCTCAAAAGCCTTACGTTTGGAGGAACGATCTGCCTGCCCTTATTAGCAGAAGGCATTACTATACTTGATCTTGTCAGTGACGTTTCATCACAGGCTTTTTGTGGAAACAAACTAAACCATTTCATTGAGGGTTTCTCTTTATATCCCGTAGGTGAAAACAGACCAGCATGTCTTGGTGATAACAGTCCGGATTTTTCACTCGGACCCATAAAATGTTCTCGGTCTAAGACATTATTCATTGCATGATGATGATTCGGGCTTGTAATTCCCGGACCGAGCACTGGACTTCGCATCATTGGAGACTTGATAACAGTCTTATCAACATTGTTGGGAACATTAATAGGTGAAGGAAGTCCTAATGAGAGTTTCTTATTTTCTTCCGTAGGCGTAGCATTTTCATCCGATATATAATTTCCGCTAGCCGTCCTCGTTCTATGTTTTGCTTTCTCCTCTTCCATGTTTTCTCTCGAAGACACATCAGGGACTTCACTACTTTCCATGCCCTCAATATAAACACCACCAGCGTGCGGGAGGATGTGGTATCGTCGTTTATATCTATCTTGGCCTAAGGAAAGTCCTCGCAGCGTATGTGAAGCAGTGAAGAGTTTATGCCGATATTTTGAATGTTTCTAGGAGGAAAAGTAAAAGAAATTCAAAAACGCAAAAACGTCAGGAAACGTCAATGTTAAAACACAAATTAAACTCATTCTAAGTGTATTCTTACAAGAAAGCCAAACTGCTTGCGTCCCCCCATTTTAAATGCCTTTCAAAATTTCAAAATTTGTACTTAGACTAAACTTTGGATGCTTTGTACGATTTTTTTCATCAAAAACGTGATACCTTTTGATTTGGAGAAATTGGGCAGCTAGTGAAATAATAAATCAAAATAAAACCACAAAATTTACTTCTTCGTATCTAATATCTTAATTTTACTCACTTTTTCTAGTCTGTTTATTCTTTTTTCGATTTCCTCTGCAGTTGTCGGCTCAGTTTCATCCTGAACAAAACAAAACGCAAAATGATTATTATACTTAATTTACATATTCGTAATCTTTAACATTTTTGCGCCTCAGTATTCTCATAAACTATATTCTTGTTGTATAGTGTGTGTCCTTTATAGAGTATTGTCAGTTTGTATCCCTCAATAAACAGAAGATAAGCTGTGCAAGCAGTTATACCAAACGCTGAGAAACAAATTCACAGTTTACTTTCTTGTGCTTCACATCATTAATGAAAATCCAAACAGAAAATGGCTGCTTCTAAAAGCCTCGCGAACAAGCAAGATGAAAACTTCTAAAGAACCTTAGAAAAACGGTTACTCACATCGGTATCATCACTTTCATCTTCTTCCTGATCTTCTTCGCCAGCATCGTCATCATCAGCATCTTCATCATCACTGTCCTTATCATCATCATCTTTATCATCTTCATCCTCATCGTCATCGTCATCGTCGTCATCATCATCTTCGTCCTTAATCATGGATGCATTACTGGCTTCGTCATCCTGATTGGCTAATTTCTTAGCCAAAGCTTTGGGCTTTGGTTTGCAACTAGTGGACTTATCTTCAGGCTCCTTCTGAGTCCCCGCCTCCGTTTTCTTTGTTTTTAGATCGGCCTTCAGCCTACGAGTGAAAGTCAAATTCAAATAATTTGTTAACAAACAACATCTCTATATGGGACAAGTTCTAAAAGGTGCGTGGGAAGCTCCCGAAAAGTGGAAGGGGGAGTCATTTGCACATCTTACTTTGCCACGTCAAAAGTTATATGGTTGCGGGGCGACGAAAATTTTGCAGAAGCACACTATCTCAATGGAGCTGAAAAATTGCCTTTTAGCACAAAGTTGCAAGAAAAGGGCACCGACGCTTTTTCCTGACTTTCGAAAAGGGCCACCTTGGGCCACCCAGTTTCTACGCTTACAAGTTATACTATGCTTTCAGCCGAAAACTCCTTCCAAGAAGTCTAAGGCTATATGGTTAAGTCCCACTTTCAAGAAATCCATTTTCTACCACAGCCCATTGTTCTCTTTTAATCGACCCATTGTTTTCCAACTGTTCTTCAAAAATTAAAGGTCTGAATTTCTTACAGTGTGACGCCTTAAAGGTTGAGGCTTTGCTGCATGCAAATACAATAGGGAACATTACATTGTGAAAGGGAGAAAATGCAGGGTTTTGACTAAAACGTTTTTCATACTTGCGTATTCTTCCCTCCATATTCCATTTATCTCTTCTTAAATTCGACATGTGCTCGAGACAGTTTTCCATTTCGCTGGATGTAGAAAACAGAAAAGATAAGTCAGGTAAGCAGACAACAATCAACAAAGTGAACTAGAGGAAACTTTACGTTTCTGGTAGTAATGAACTTATGTTCTGTAACAAAATCACAGATTTTTAGCTTAGGATTTCAAATTCGGATTTCAATGCAACTAGATTTTCCTCTGCTCATCATGGCAAGCGTTTGATATTTATCGAGGCAATGTTTCGGGGAGCTCCATCGTTTATAATAGGGGAATGAAAAATGTGATTCTTCTCCTATTTATTGCGTTGATTGCATTGAAAAAGTGCAAAAAACACTACATATGATCATCACCCTCATTACTTTCTCGTTGCTTGTTGATGGGAGACGGAGCTCTTCCGAAACCTCACCCCGATTAATATCAAAGGCTTGTCATGATAAGCGGTGATTATTGTGGCTTATACTGTGTCAGAAACAGCCTTAATAAGTGCAAATATATTAATTCCAGTCGTTCCACATCTAAGTCTACAACAATTATCCTACTTGTATATCCTGTCACTGCAAAGAAGTTCGTTGACAAGGTAGGCCAGAATCGCAGCTTTTTTCACAGGTGACAGACTATGGATCGGCTTATCAGTGAGCAAATCAGCAAGCTAGAATTAGAAAAAAACAATAATGGTGTAAGTAGAACTGAATACACTCTTTTTAATCAGAATATTCTTTATCACAGGTTAAAATGTCAAAGGTGATGAGATTGGTCAGAGGTCAGAGGTCAATGTAAATAGGTCAGATGTGAAGAGGTCAGATGTGAAAATACAATTCTTAATATCTAACATCAACAGTTACAATGTAATAAAAGTGAGACGCAAGAAGATTGAACATGCTGAACAGGCGGTCTTACCTCGTGTGGTTTATGTTCATTCGTTGCGAGAATAAACAATCGAAGAACTTCAGAAACATTGCCTTCATTTAGCTCAACATTTTGCAAACTAACTCCCAATGTCGTAGCAGCCTTTGAGAAAACAATTTCAATTAGTTTTGAACATTATCAAGGCAGTAAGAAACCTAACCTTACTTTATACGCCCTATTTTCGTTATTAGCACAGTGATATCAAAGGAAGGCAGTGTAATGGCCTTAATTTGCCAGACGGACAGTTACATGAAAAACGCCGTTGCTTGGCCGTAAAACTTGGTTCTATAGCTTTTTTGCAGGAAGGAAGATCTCGCCAAGTCAATTTCTCAACAATTAACTTTTTGAGATTTAGTCTTGCATAGAGTGAAAAAAGGACTATGTCAATGTGTGTCCCATATAAAGCTTAGATTATTGGAGTGCCGGCCTGGATTGGGCCTCCTTGCTTAGAAATGTTTACGAAAAACTTCAAAACATTTTCTGCTTTTCAAAAGCAAAACTTTTTCGACAATTAATGTTTGGTAACTTGGCCAAACGATCAAACATTTTGTTTGACGAGTAAATATCAGATAATTGACAATATTTGATCGTCTCGCCAGGTCCTAAGATTTTGAGACAAAAAGAATTAAAACCAGTGATAATCATACCGAGGCTCCTGGATCATGAAGTGCCACAGAAAGCAGAGATTCACAAGCTGTAAACAGTGCATCTTCATTGGATGTCTCATTCAAAAGCGCTGCTTGCAAATCTGCCATTCCAGGAAAATCAGACTCAGGATCTACAACAGGATATTAAAACAGTCAAGTTCATCATAAAAATATACAGAGTTCGGTAAGAAAAAAACATATATAGAACCTTCACAATGCAACAACCTTAGTCGAATAGGAAAGTAAACTTCAGCTTGAAATGTAATTCTTATAATTAGAGCCAGTAAACGGTGTGTCGGATCAGGACCAATTCCAACAGGCAGAAGATTGAGCAAACTTAAAACTTGCCAACACTACCATTTCTAAGGTCCTGCCCAAGCGATCAAACATTGTTTGTGATATATCATAAATTTGCTATTGAACACTATTCGAGGGTTTGGCCACATCACAATACATTGCTTGACAAGCAAAAATTTAATGCACAATGCTTTTGAAAGAGCTCAAATCACAAAAATGTTGGAGGAGCAATATTTTGCAATGTGGCCAAACGATAAACATTCTACTTGACAAGAAAATTTCAAATTTTTAACTAACAATGTTTGATTGTTTTGCCAGGGGCCAATATTTTGCATTGGTTGGCAAATTTCTTCCCATCCTTGTGAAGTCCTACTGCCTTAAGAATTTGGGAGGTTTAGAATTCCAAATATTTAAACATTTCCGAACAAATAAGAAAGCCATCTCCATCAATTCACAGTTCAGGGTTTTAGCACAGCCATACAGTTTGCATTGTCTTACAGCTTGGGTCCCAGCTGATATTTTAGAACCAATTTTCTGGGTACTGAACAAAGTTTAAACTGAGCAATAGTTACCTATGTCAAGCACATGACCAAAGCAATAAACGAACTCTTCAACCATAAGTAAATCTGCATACGCTTGACCTGGAATGTTCAAACCCTTTACTCTTTCGAACTCTGGAAGAGGCTGCGAAAGAAATAGATGGTCGTAAATATTATTTGTCATAAAAACTTGAATATAAATATCATAAAATAGACAAATCAGTTCAGTGGAAAATGATTTACAAAATAATGGCCAAAGGAAAATTAACTGATGAACTGATGAGTAAAATTTGAAATTACTCATGCTAAGGCCAAATGATCAAACATTGTTGGTCAAACATTCCAGAATTGCTTGTAAAATTAAATGTTTGACAATGTTTGATTGTCTGGCTGTCTTGCCATGTCATTAAGAACTGTTTGTCGAAGATCCTGTGCTAACGCAGGCAAAAAATGTTTATGAACTGTGACAAATACATGACCAAGTAATTTTCTGCTTATCAGGCAATGTTTGTGACGTTGTCAAACGGTCAAACATTGCTTGCAAAGCAAATCATTAAATGTTTGACAAACAATGTCGATTTTAATGAAATGCTTAATATTATTAATACCTTTCCATCATTGATAACCATATCATCAACAGGCTTTTTCAATTCACGTGCCAAAGTTCGCTCGTATCTTCGTTGTTCCTAGAGATCACAAGAATAAATGGTCACAAATAAGTTATTAACTTATTGGAAGAAAAACAAACAACAAGATGTGGATAATTATACACTGATATCAATTTTTACCATTTTTCTCTGTTTCAACAATCTTTTCTCAAGTCGCTTTTCTTCCTTCTTTCGTTCCCTTTCCTTTAAAATAACATAAAAAGACCTGATTCAAACGTTGCTCTACTCATATGCTGAAGCTATCTCAGCGAGGGGCGACATTTTAGGTTGTTTACCACAAAACGACTCCCGTTTAAAACGTCGAAAATTAAAATGCTGCGTTTAAGAACGTTGTCACATGATTTATCTAGTTATGTTTAGAAAATGAATTAAATATATCATGCATTAAGTTAGGCATATGAAAAGTTCGACGCTTGAAGCCAAATCCGCTCTTGAGTTGAACGACTCTGCAAGCTCTGGCGATCCGGAGCTTTTTGCTGCTCCTTTACTTTGCCGTACTTAATTGGTTTAACTCCGGGTCCCTCATACAGCTACTAAATTCTGAGTTTAGTTTGGTATAAGACGGTTGAAAAGATGTTTACACGAAAATTACACTCGATAGTGAGCAAAACCAGGAAGCATTTTTTGATAAATCTCTGTAAAGGTCTGAAAGG
Organism: Chrysaora quinquecirrha; assembly: GCA_014526335.1. NCBI lineage: Eukaryota > Metazoa > Cnidaria > Scyphozoa > Semaeostomeae > Pelagiidae > Chrysaora > Chrysaora quinquecirrha. Next base: position 3,700,099 of record JACTAT010000002.1, on the reverse strand, counting down.
AATAATTTTAACAATTATGATAGTTAATCAGAATTTTGCAGTGAAAATGAGCTTACCTCAGCTTTTCGTTGCGATTCTAAAGCTCTGATCATCATCAAATGTTGTTTTCGTCGTTCCTTTTCTTGCTGTTTTAGAATGACGGTCTGTTGCCGCTTTAGTTCTCGTTCCTGAAAGACATTTCACGAGAAAAGAAAATAGGATGAACATTGAATTGCATGGGAAGCAAAGCCATGTATAAGAAGCATTTTTTATAATGTACATATTAAGTCAAGTATTTCATTATCTGTTATTTTCATAGCCTTGAAAAAGTCCTGTAAGTAGGACAATCGTAGTTTTCTTTTTGTGCCGTGTAGCCTTGTGTCTCCATCTAAATTTACACTTGAATTTCACGGAGTTTTAGCACGTAGTCTTGCGAAGTGGGTTATCTTTTAAATGTACATTTGGCTCGAAACGGGAGGAAACATAAAAAACGCGAGACAATCTCACTTACCCGCGCTTTTCTCATTGCTTCTTCCATTTTCGCGTGCTGCAGTGCTTCCTTTTTACTTCGTCTTGCCTGCGAAAATTGAAAAAGTCAGTAAGATGAAGACTCTTAAAATGTTTAATTAAACAGATAAAATACAAAAAACTTAAATATCAATTTTATATCAAGCTGTTTTTGTTTTATGCTGGGTTGCCTTGTTTATGCATTTAAATTATCTAAATTAAACTATAGTGGTGCTTTATTTAACTTTTAGTATACTTTAGATAAATATACCAAAGGAAACTCTCAAAACATTAGCAAAGAGCGCTTTAGTGTTTCCTAAATTTCCATTCCATATCATTATCACGTCTTTTGATTATCTCTTAATGATTACGAGGCATGGCAGTTACCTCATGTAAAGATCTCTGGCGTACCTCTTTTTCCATTCTCATTCTTTCTTGTTTGTGTTGTTTCTCCTTAAAAATTCACAAATTCTCGCATCAAATTAACTCATAACCACGCCGTTTTGAGTCTATCGTCAGATCTCTACTATAAGACCCCTGACATTCAAGAATAGCATGCGAATAGCAGACTCAACTGGTGTTCCCTTCCAGAAGAGTTGAAATGTAGCGTTGAAATCTTCTGGCACTAACAACAGTTGAGTCTGCAACACAGCCTATTCTAGAAGGGCATTTAAAAGTTTTAACATTAAAAGACAATGACACTATTAGCCTTTATTTAGTACAGGAGTTTTTAGATTGTAGTTGAAAATAGCTAGACGACTGAAGCTTTATATAACAAATGCATTATCGTTAAAATTTTTTATTTATTTCATTCTATCAGCTTTAATATAGATCAGTATATAGAGGGGACCGGTAAAGAGCGCTGATTCGAAAATCGCTTATATGACAGAGGATTTAATAGAGATGTGGACTTTAAGGATGATTTTTAAGCCTTTGCTGATCTTACAGATTTATGAGAAATTCAAGCATTCGCCTGGCTGTTACCTAATGTTAATGCTACCTAAAGTTTAACGATGAGGAAAAAATATAAACGTTGGGCCAGTGAAGTTCTTATAAGCTAACCTGTTGAATTGACCTCGCTCTCATTTCTTTCTCGATTCTGATCTGTTCTTGCTTCTGAATTCTCTCCTTTGAAATAATACGAAGCATTGTGATTAAGATACAAATTTCGTTTCTTTAGACATTCTTGAATACACACAGTTTCCCTTAAAGGAACTATTTCATAATGAAGGCAACACTAGGATCAGCAAAACATAAGTGATTTCTAGTATTTGGAAATTTCTACGGAATATGCATGTAAACTTTTCGTTTCCTTTGTTTTGTTGATATTTTACATTTAAGACACTGGAACCATTTCTTTATCATCAATTACTTTATATTGTTCATGCTGTCTCATCGTTTTGAATATCTGCAGCCCCTATTTACTGGCCCCCATTTCAAATTTAAGGAAATAAGTTAAGAAACTGTTTAGGAACTCTGATTGTATAAGTTCTGCCGTCAAATAAAAGGTTATTGTTAGCGATGAGACCCAGCCAAATTTTTCTTAAAAATGAGCGTAAGGGACTATCCTGTTGCTTTTGGTACCCTTATCTTCTTACAAAAAAAAACACCTGCTTAATACTTATACATTGTTGAAAAATTTATTCCATGAACAAATGGCCACAAACTTTCAGGTTAGCTAAACTCAGTGATGAACCTTCTTAACTTTTCAAGGACTTCCCTAAAAACCACTTGAATTCAAGGACTCCCTAAAAACACTTGATTTATAGAGAGCGTCCTCTTTTGCTTGACTGTTGCATCATTATGAAAGGCGTCGGTAATTCTAATAACTTTAATTGTATGCAATCTTACCATTTCTCTATGTTGTTTTTCATTCTCCTTCTTTCGCCGCTTTTGGTCTGCAATAGCTTTCACTAACGACGAGAAAAACAATCCAAAATTTATTAAAAGTGTACACAATACTCCATGATCATTGCTGCACAAAGTAACTACCACATCAAAACAATATCCTCAGGTGTTCAAGTTCTTGACGTCCATGTTTTTATTCTCAAAACGTAATCAAGAATTCAGATCTGTACTGAATTCCAGCAAGGTGAATTTTGAGACCACAAACAAGAGGGGGGTCACGTGGAGTAAAAGGCCTGGCCCGAACTCAGAAAGAGCCCCAAATGTTACTGGATCTCAGTAAAAAGTTAACTAATCGAGACCTTCACCCTGGTTGTGACGCTACCGTGGCTGAGGCTCGAACCCTGAACTGGCTAAGCTTCTGACACCAAAAGCCAGCAGGATTAGACCAAGACGTCACAGCAACTTATAAAGCTTAGGAAAAGAAAACACAGCTTACTGCTTTGTTGCTTCAATATTTTAGCTTCCTCCATAGCAGCCTGCCTTTCTACCTTTTTTCTTTGCTTAGCTTCTTGAGCTCGCCTTGTTTGCTCTGAAAAATGCAAACAAAACATTATTGCTACATACTTGATTTCAATCTCATAGCCTTCATTATCAACACCATCAGGGCCAGCCGTCTAGTCAGACCATGCCTTCCTTCTCAAGATACTCCTGTCATCTGTGGCTGTTGTTAGGTCTTGTGATTAGCGTTACATACTTGGTTGGTGCATTGGTCGAGGAGGTCTTTTAACGGCAAACGGACCCACGACGTCCTTCGCGAGGTAACAACAGGACGAGATCACTCATCAGCTCAAAGCTGCAACTGCTATGTCATGCATAAACTGCTCTTTTACCCGGAATTGACTTTAGAAACGTGGACGTGTTGCAAGTACCTACATTTCGCTCACAATGGAATTGAGTTTGAACTGAGTTGAGTTTGGGCGTCAATTAATTCAATTCAATAGCAATAAGTACGTGTGAAATAATTCAATTCAATAGCGTGTACATAGCAATAATGTATGAAATATCACCATTATAGTACTTCTTTCAAGGGAAACTGTTGCCATTATTAGTTAAATGCAGCTTTTTTAGATAACAAAATTTTGCACCCCAAACCTTTTCCTTCTAACATTTCAGCAAAGATTCAATTTTCACAAAAGAAAAAAATAAAAGTTCGTAAGAAATGTTTTATACCATTTCTGAGTTTCTTTTTCTCTCTCTTCTTGGACATCCTTTCATAGCGTAACATTTGTCTTTCCTTCTCAAGTTCGTGACGCCTGAGAACCTCCTCTTCACTGAGAGCGACAAATTTAGATCCCTTAAAAGCAAGTAGAAAGCATTATATTATTCGTTACTGATTTCGAAAGAAGGTGATTATCAATTCCATCTAGACTGTGCATAAAGTCAGTTTTTCCTACCTGTTTTGACTCCAAGAATTCCCCGACAGTAGTCTTTGTCGAGAAGCTGAAATTTTCAAGGTTCAGATCATGTATACCATTCTTTTCCAAGTACTAAAAGAACCAGTGGTTATTTAAATAAAAAATTTGGCAAGATTAATAAAAAATTAGGCTACGACTGCCTGGAGTAAGAGTAGCGCTATTCTACAGAGGCAATGAGAAACTGGGCACAATATACAACCATATAGCTAATACACTAAAACAATGGATTATGTAAATATCGGGGGGCACAGACCTGCCCCCCCCCCCCAGAGTCTATGGGCCTGGATTTTAGCTGCATGATAAGATTAGACCATCTCACCTTTGTAACTTCAGGGTAAGTACGAATTTTCTTTCCACACGGTGCAAAATAATAAACATCCCCTCTGATGCTGTCTCCATTGCCAGCAGGTCGAATTCTGATCTGTCTTCTCCATCTATAAACATAAACAAGTTGATGACATTGAAAGATCTAATCAAGGAACCGACATACCATAAGCTGGGATTATGTCGATCTACGATACGACAGAACTAACACCAACTAGTACCTTATGTAGCTGCTACCTTATGTCAACATGTCAATAGCTAATCAGAACTTATAGGATACAGTTGATCGAGATCGCGGGAGCGATCAGCTCGGCAGTGACTGACAGGATTCAGTTGGCAACCAATCGTAGTAGTAGAACATGCAAAACTCTATAAGGAACTGTGCACTGACTAGCTGCTGTCGAAAAAGAAACTTGTTTCCAAATAGTTGCCAGAGCACTTATGCGACAGGTCAGCTGCCATAAACTAGTTCCAAAAATCCGGAACTAGCAGTCGGCAAATTTTTCTGACTGTGCACAATGTCGACAAAAGCCCGGCGTTTTGGTAGAAGCAGGGAAACAGGCTTTCTGTCTCTTGAAAATTTCTTTCCTTTCCACATAAAAACCATTATTATTCAAATTTAAGTCATTTCATAACTAATCTCGACAACAAGAATTGATTTGAAAATAAACGCCTCCCTCTAATAGACGCCCCCCCCAAATAGCTTAGAATTTAAATTAACGCCCCGGCGTTTAATCAATAGTACGACTAATGTTGAAAAGGAGCGATATAAACAGTTTATCACTATCCCCGTTCTTACCCGCTCTCCAATGGAACCTTGAGAAGATTTTCGTCGACGACTTTCCTACGTTTTGTTTCTCTGCCTTGCTGAAAGTTGGCTTTTCTCTTCTCTGGTGTTGACTCTGTAAGACTTGTGATATCAGAATGATCTTGATCTTGAGTAGATTGTGACTGGCTCTCGTTTTCATCAGACTCTGATCCAGAGGCAGTGCTTTCTTTTTCTGATGCTTCATCGCTACCATCGTCACTGTCTTCTTGATTGATAGAAAAGACGGTTATCAAACAAAGACTGCTATTGTTAGACGAAATACACGCTGTTCTATAGGATCAAGTTTTATAAAAAAAACATTTAAGTTGATATTTGGATTTGGATAGCTAATCGAATTAAACGCAAAAATAGGGGCTTTGAAGTAGCACACACAGATATTATCGCAAAAAGGAGTCTAAAATTTGCAAATGAATTTCATGCAGCAGAAGGCGAAATGACCGATTTAGGCTTGGGTGGTACAAAAACCTTTCTCATAAGAACTATTTGCCTGGTCTTCAAACAAATCAAACCCACAATTTCAAACCGGTCATGATGCGGACAGATTCCATTAGACTCCACGCTGAATAAATCTCATTGGTCTTCCCGATGTATCCCGCAATCTGATTGGTGTCCAAAACACAATAACGATTCAGCTTCACTTTTCTGGTTGGTGCATTTGTATCCGCACACGAGCATAGATTCAGCCTTTAACCAATTGTTTCAGTCTGTTTCTGACGTTTATACTCTGAGAGTGCCAGACAAAAAAAGCTTTCAAGAATGACAAAAGATGTTCCCATCTCTTTTTGGCTATCGTGGACTTTGTACAACCCCAGGACAACTTAAATACTAAGACAACAGAAAACAGACTTTACGTGAAGGGTAACATAATGACCTACCATAATTTTCTGTGCCATTTTCCTGGCTCCCAGCTTCCTTAGTTGCTTCCTCCTCTTCTTCCTCATCCTCGGAGTCATCTTCACTACTGCTACTACCATCCTCGCTGGACCTAGAGCTGGTCTCTGTCTGGCTAGAGACTTGTGGATCTCTAGGAGTAACTGCAGCGATCTTTTTAGGAGGCAAAGGAGTATCCAGGAATGAGGCAGGCTTCTTCATCCTAGCAGCTTCAAATGGGTCTGTTCTTGGTGATGAGACGTCTCCTCTAACATGTTCACTCACCATTGGGCCGGATACGTCTTTCTTTAGTCCAGGAATTGCTGGCATACCCTTAATGACAGACACTCTGTCAGATGGGTTCATATAATCGGCTTTATAGCTATGTTCTTCAGCTTCATGCTTCTTTTCTGAATCAGCACTGACACTTAGAAAATCGACGTTGAATGGATGTTTACTATGGTGAAACCTAGGAGCATTGGAGTGGTGAGATTCCTGATGCTTTGTATGCAGTTTGGGTGATTCAGGCTTAGAAACCTTTGACATGCCGGAATATCTGGGTAAAGACGAATTCAGTGGACTTTCATAATGATGTTCTCGTTTAGCAGTCTTCTCAACTCTGCTTGAGCTCTTTGCATTGGCTGACTTTGCAGATGCCTGATGAAATGCTGATGGCAGCGAGTCTGGTTTTCTTTCAAACTGATTGGTATAACTTGTTTCTTCAGAATATTTTGCTCTCTGGTCATGCTTTAATAGATGCTCTGGGCTAGACGTGTAACGAGCAGGGTGCTGGTTAACCCAGTCCTGGGTTGCTTGTGCTCTAGATAATCTTTCACTATGGAGGCTACTTGATGTGCTCAGCCTATGAGATGGAGAAGCAGGATTTGGAACATGCGTATGAAAGGTGTCATGCTTTGACAGATGCTTATCAGCCCCATGAAGATAAGATTTCTTATTAATTACACCATGACTAGACTTGCTTTTTTCTAAGTCTGATGACACTGAATAAGGGTATGATGCATAACTCTTGTCTGCAGAGAAATGGCTCCTTTTTGAATGAGAATCTTCTTTGGCTTCAGGTTCTTTGGTCGGGTGTTCAACTTCAGCCACTCTGTAATAACTGTTGTATTTAGTGCATTTAGCATCATGGCCACCATGCACCTGCTTCCTTTCTTGGTCGTTGTGCCAAGTACCAATCATTGATGACATGGAATGATGGCTATGTTTGGATCTATCAATTGGGAATTCTGATTCAGGATTAAGAATTGATTTTTCTTTCACGCGCATCTCATTGGTGTTGTCTTTTTCACTTAAATGTACTTTTTGCTTATGCATTGGCTCTTTAGTTGATTCCCTAACTGATGGAATCTCTAGATCTGCACCATACAAACCTGACATTTCTTTTTCTTTGAATAAACCAACAGAATTTGCAGATAGTGAACTCTTCGGCTGATTTTTTTCTTTTGTTTCTGTAGCAGAACTGAGAAGAGGGTCATTATGCATTACCTTATCAGCTTTGTCTTTATGAAATTGTGAAATATCTGACGGGCTTGAGGACATGGAGTGAGATGACAAGTCTCCTGCATTTGATAGCCATGGTTGTTCATTTTTATTTGAAGATGACTGATGACTGGAAGCATGAGGAAAATGGATCAGTGTCCCACTTTGAAATTGACTCCCATGAGGATGATGGTAACTATGGCTGTGTCTTGAAGATGAAAGAAGCCCATTTGACATTCTCAGATGTGCACTGTGATAGGGAGATCCATGGCTTTCTCTTGTTGAGCTTAGTGGCTCATGGTGGTCATGGTGCTCGTGAGCATTCCATGGAACTGAAGGGAAAGAATGAAGATCTGAATTTGAAAGTCCTGGGTGCAAAGAGGGTGTACCCCACCAGGTCTGGGTAGTTGCAGCTGGTGCTACAGCAGATGAAACATGCGATCCAGAGCTATGCTTTGTGGCACTGTGAGCTGTACCTCCAGAAGTTGTGTTCATTTCTGCAGAGCTTGTGCCATTACCAGGAGAAAAACTAGACCAGCGACCTCCAAAAGGATACAAGTGCTGAATGCCATGGTGTGTATGCATTTGATGCGGCAAACTTTCATGAGGCAATGCAGACGTATGCAAAGAAGAACCATGTCCTGTTTAAATGAAGAAAAATTTATTAACTCAGCATTCTGCAACAGATTCAAGCTTAGTAAAAACACTTGGTCACAACAAAGGGGTAATTCACTCCTTGGAATCTCATATGCCCTCAGCTGGAATCTCTATTGTTTTCATATGAAGATTGTAAGAAAGTATTTGTTAAAATAGGCATTTTGTACGCTTTTTCAAGGAGTGAAATGCCTCCCAGTCAAGACAGATTTCAAACTGTTAAGTATTTCTTTCCTCGCACAAGGCAAACTTATCAGTGTTGCTTAGTGTATCAGACCAGTAATTTCTTGTTGAAAAAGGGATAGGAGGGAGGTTCCATTTGCAGCCGCACAAAGAGCCAAGTAAGATTGGTTGGGTCTTCAATTTAAAATTTTGACCCTGCAAAGAATATGGCATTTAACTTGGCACTAAAAACATGCTTGGGTAATACAGCTGCAAAGTACTACAAACGTTTTCAATAGATTGTTATGGAAAAGATTGCAATGGGGCAATCACAAATTTTTATTGCCATTTGACAATGATTCAAATTTTTATAGAATCACTGTAGATTCCACTATAGGACACAATGCATCTTAGCCAAATGCCCCTGGATGCAATTGCAGGAGTAATTGATGATTAATTGTGGGCATTACGAAAGCAAAACCCAGCCTTCCCTACAGCCCTAGTGGTTGAAAATCTTTTGAACTGGTTATATCCAAAAGCCAAGGGGGTTATTTGCTTGGATCTTACTCATTCCCCTCAACCCTACTCCCCAGATTTGCCACATTATGACAGCATTTTTTTGCAGATTTTGTTAACAAGAAATGGTATCTTTACGGATGTATTGGCTAACCTAGGTTTATCAACTTGAGCCAACTTTGGTTACCTTATTTTGCACATAAATGGTGGAACTCTGACTCTACACATGCAGTAGGGTCCATTTTACGAGAGGTGGGCCCAGAGGAGTGTTCTTGAGGATAATTACTATAATTCCCCCCAAGCTCCTTTGTCACTGTTTCAAAACAATAACTCTTGCTTTAGAAAAGGGAATTCAAAATAGTCAGAGGCGCTGGAAGCAAAGGCATCAGGGCACCAGGCAACAAGGCAGAAGCAATAAATTCAGGGCAAAACAATAGGAAAATCAAAGAATTTCACAATTTTTATGAGAGCAAGAGCGACAATCGCCCCTGCTCCTTCCCCCATGCTTCTGGCACCCCTGGAAATAGTTCATTATGTCCCTATCTCCTGAAAGACAGTATGAACTCATTTGGAAACACAATAACATCTTTTTCAGCAATTCAAAAAATAGCTGCTGGGGTAGCAGTTTTTGAGTTTTAATGTACTTGGTTTTGGTCTGAATCTGAACTTGATAAAACTGGCTTAAGGTTACAAGATTTAAGATGAGCAGAGATATGGGCAAATTTCCACAACAGGAGATAAACTTGCAAGCAAGAACGACTACTAAAAGATAATTTCAAGATGGCAGAGCGAATTATATCCCTTTGTGAACCACAGAGACTTAGTTTCAGAAAAGTAAAGAAGAAAGTACAATTTCAGCCTTACCATGTGGATTCATAATATCATAAAAACTTCTTGAATGAAGATTCTGCCCAGTTTCCCTTCCCTCCATACTCTTTCAACTTGAGATCATCCTGCCAAGATGGGAATCTAAAAGGAAAGGCAATGATCAAAGGCCAGGAATAAAAAATCATGGCTTTTAGAATTTCAGAAAACGTGCTCGTCGCGCTGGATAGAAAATTTCAGAGATATCTACTTTATGGCCTTCCGAACATGATTTTCGACATTCCAACACAAATTTTCAAGGAACTGTGACAATTTACACTTATTTTCGACTGAGAAAAACCGAGAAAATACTTAGAAAGTTTTTAATCATGGAGGAACAAATCCGCCTAAAAGCAGGTTTTCGTTTATTTCACGCCCTACAATCAAGTTAGAATTTTGGGAAAAAGAATGAGTTTATATCGCAGGAATCTCAAGAAAACTGACCTAAAACCTCATAACAACACTTCATAACAGTTTAGGAATTGTTTTAGGGCAATTTTGAAGACAAAATTCACGTAAAAATTGATAATAAACTGAACAAACCTAGGGAAGCTTCGAGTAGTCCTTCGGATCGACAACAAGCATGAATAGCATTTTGGAATAAACGACGAAATTCAACGAACAACACGTCCAAGTTAATTTCGGGTCTCAAAATGTTCTACAGTCAAGAATAGGACACGAAGGGAATCTCCACAACATAATAAAAACCTAAAGTTTATTACCTTTATTGAGATATTCCTCTCCGATGCTTTCCAAGTGAGAGAAGTTCATACGAAATTTGAGGATAAAATAAAGAAAAGATAACCGTAAAGGATCAAGAGCAAGTAATTTAGGAAAATGGGGAGAAAAGATTGAGCAGAAGGCGCATGTGGTGGATGACGTCACAGCTGTTAAGACAATGAAAGTTTTAGAAAGTGGAAATAATCGCACTGCAAACGAATGTTTCTTCGCACAAAAGCATGACATAACGGGCCAATGAACATGAATTTGGATGTTTTTGAAGCCTTCAATGTCGTTCTGTGTGCGTTCTTCCTGGCAATCAGGGCTTTTCCTTTGCAAGCCGTAAACGAAGTAGTCCGCACCTCGGACCGCAAAGTTTTGACTGAAACCAAAAAGCCAAAAAGCTCTGCACTTTGGAACAAATCGCAATAACTACTCCGGAGATCAAAACTCAACGAATAGTTTTATTTCTAAAAGGAATTTTTCGAGTACATAGTGCCAAGTTAAAAGCTGCACCTACCAAAAAAGAACATAGGCTAATTAAAAATAGCCGTTAAAAGTCAAGTAGATATTTTGTTCAGACAGTTATCTAAATTTCAAAAATAAAACCACAATCATGATAAAAAAGTTCAGAAAATTGTTCAAGAAAAAATTTGATGTCATAAGAAATTCTAATAAAGAATAGTTCAACGGAAGAATATTTCTGTAGAAATTTTTTCCATGTTTTTTTTCAAATTTTATATTTAAAATTCTTGTATTTTACTTATACACACTTCTGTTATCGTTATTTTTACGTACATATATGGGTATCCCCTTTCGGGAACTCAATAAAATTCAGAAGAGTTTTAGAAATAAAAAATATTCAAAATGCAAGAAAACCGTCGATGATAAGACCGTGCTAGACAACCTTGACGAACAAATTTATGACCTCTTATTGCTGTGGTTTTTCAGTGCGCAAACGTGTTCACAAAAACTCAACAACATTCAAACAGGTGGAATAGTCAACTTTTAGTTCCGCTCCATTGACTAAAAACAATAGAACGATCGGGCATTTGATTGGCTAAGGGGAATGTATTAAAAGACAATAAGCATTTTATCTCCAGTGCTCTTGTTGTTCTTCATTGGCCAAACAGATCCTGCGTGCAGTGCAGTCTCTAGCTCTACTGTTACTGCGCAGGAGGACGGGAAAAGTATCCAGTAACCAGGGAGCGCCGGAGCTGGTTGTGTCTGCTCCATTTAGACCATTTCATTTAAGTCCGCCCCAACACTCCTTGTGCTGGGAGCTTAATAAATACGAACGCCCATATACTGTAAACGCGTACTGTACACCGGGACGGAATGATATACTCGATGCAGCTACAGTAGGGCGCTGTATCTTACGGTGATTACATCCAATCGCTATTCTTGAGCCTTTCCAGGCTGCAGCTAACCAGAGGAGGGAATATCCCCCAGATCCCCAGACCGAAGAACTCGGTCAGCACCGGAATCGAAAGTCGTACGCCACACTCAGGTTAGATCCTCTCTGGAAAGTATCGAGTCAAAAAATAATCCTACAAATGACAAAACCCAGTGGAACAAAGGGACTTTCTCAGGGGAACACGTAACCCGCCTAAAAGACCCTCAAAATTTTTTCATAAAAAAGTGTATAGCTTTAGCGAATTGACGTAATAATTGAAATAAATACTCTAAAAACTTACTGTGCTACCAAAATTGTCAGTGTACTCCGTAGGTATTCATTTTGACGTTAACTTTTATATTAGATAGATCTTATTTTCAAACATTTTTTCTATTTTGTTAATTTTTGCATGAAACTGTCGATTTTCTCCAATGCTTCGAGACCACCTGTAGGTAAAGAAATGTGATGCTTGCTTGGTATATCAGTATCTGTTGGGTTAATGCGGATCATCAGACCCTTGGTAGCGTCTCTAACCACAGATTCACCGAGCCATCGTATCGTCGGAACAGCCAAACCAGCACCTATCTCTATAACAACAAATGGGTCGAAGGCTCTATTTGCTTTGGACAAGAAACTGTGAAACCTCCCTTGCTGTTCATGTAATCGGTCTTCAATGAAGTACCAGTCACCAAACATCATTATATTCGGTCTTGCTAGTTTTTGATGCTCTGGGTCAGCGCCTGTGATAAGAAAAATGGAATAATTGTGTCCATTTAAAAAAAAACGGATAGGCTACCAAAACCAGAGTATAGGTATAGTGGAAAATTTTGAGTATTCAAAAGAAAAAGGCCGGGAACAACAAATTTGTAGTGGAAAAAACGACTTTTCGTTTCTTCGCTGAGCAGACATACGAGGGGGCTTGATTTAGAGTGATTATGAACAATGGGTGACCGGTAGGTGGTGAGTTCGAATCTCGATCACTTTCCGAACTAGTCAAATTAGCTATCTGTCTTTTTGGGGTCGGTAAATTATATCCGGAAGTAGATTATCAGTCTCAGGGCACAAGCTAACTACAGGTCCATATTATCAGCTCCATAGCTGCAAGAACCTCCGACTTTTGAAATATAGAATGCTTGCTTGCTCATCAATTCATGGTGCATGATTGGGTGCAAGAACTCCGGTCCTGCTAGTAATTAAAAATCACTGGCTTGCGTTCAAAGACCACAATTGAAGGAACTCAATGTCCTGCTTGCTTGGCACTCTCGATCGTTCTCTTCCAGTCTGAAGAAGCGAAGTTTGCGTTAATCTGTAAAAAAGGTAATGATGAACCGTTCTACTCATAGGTACGAAAACGGGACTCTTTTTATCCTTATATCCTCCATCTCAACAGCGACGCGAAAAGCAGTTCAAGGCAAAAGGGGCAAAGTCAGGGGAGGGGTGAAGTTAATAATAAAGAAGTATAAAGATAAATGAATTGTGGTTGTGGCAAGTTTCCAGCTCCAAAATCTTATGATACCTGGTGGTCCCATTGGAAGAGGTAGCTTCGCTTTTAGCGTTGAATCATCGACATCAATCACCATATCTTCTGGGACTGGCCAAACTTTCCCATCCCCGTTAATAGACTGCAAGAAGTTCAAGCTTCCATGACATTCAACGACTTTCTCTTCAGGGAACCCTGCTTTCTGGAAATGTCCATCAACGTTACTAGTATAAACAAAGTAGTCATCTGATTTTGATTCAACCCAAGTTTTGAGAATCTCAAAACCTTTATGTGGCTTTGTTGACTTGTAGAGTTTCATCCTATGACCAAAGAATCCCCAGGCGAACTCTGGATCTTCAATGAACCATCGGGGGGTGCTGACTTCAGGAAGGGTGAGGCCACGCTTTTTTATGGGGGGATAGGCCTTCCAAAATCCTTCAGGTCCTCTGAAATCCGGAAGTCCGCTATCTACACCCATCCCAGCACCAGACGTTATTAAGATTGCTTTGGCTTCTTTGATTGCTCTGGCAGCCCTCTCCACATTCTTCTGCAATTCTTCCCCGCTCATTCTTCCAAAGCCAAAAAATCCAGATGTCTGAGAAATTGGCCTACTTGTACTAATGGACGCCAAAAATGCTACCGATCGTTCTCTTGTTTCAAGCAACGTCTTCTGTTGACATTGCCTGGCAAATCTGAAGATTGTACTTTTGAATCCACGACTCATCTGCATGCAAAAATGTTGATTTACTTCCTTGTTTCCGTTTGTGTCACCAAATACAACGTAGACGAATATTCGTCCAGACTCAGATTCACATTAGACTCAGATTGGACTCAGATTCGAAACCGCGTCGAAAAACCTGCAAAACCCCATAAAATCTTACTTGTTACAAATTTCACTCTTATTCATCATAACTACATATATTAGGCTGTAGCTTGAGCAAAAAACCGCATCTTTATATCTTATGGGGTTCTCAGGAAAACTCGAGTTATGTACCCCACTGTATGGTGACGTCACTGCTTGCAACGTAAGGGCCTACAGAAAACAGTTGAAAAACCCTTTTCAACTTTGATTCTTACAAATTTCACTCTTATTCATCATAACTACACATATTAGGCTGTAGTATGAGCAAAAAACCGCATCTCTATATCTTATGGGGTTCTCAGGAAAACTTGAGTTACCTACCCCACTGTATGGTGACGTCACTGCTTGAAACGTACGAGCCTACAGAAAACAGTTGAAAAACCCTTTCAACTTTAATTCAACTTTATTCATTCTACATATATTAGGCTGTAGTATGAGCAAATTTCACTCTTATTCATCATAACTACGAGCCTACAGAAAACATATATTAGGCTGTAGTATGAGCAAAAACCGCATCTCTATATCTTATGGGGTTCTCAGGAAAACTCGAGTTATGTACCCCACTGTATGGTGACGTCACTGCTTGAAACGTACGGGCCTACAGAAAACAGTTGAAAAACCCTTTTCAACTTTGATTCTTACAAATTTCACTCTTATTCATCATAACTACATATATTAGGCTGTAGTATGAGCAAAAAACCGCATCTCTATATCTTATGGGGTTCTCAGGAAAACTCGAGTTATGTACCCCACGGTATGGTGACATCAATGCTTGAAACGTACCGGCCTACAGAAAACAGTTGAAAAACCCTTTTCAACTTTGATTCTTAAAAATTTCACTCTTATTCATCATAACTACATATATTAGGCTGTAGCTTGAGCAAAAAACCGCATCTTTATATCTTATGGGATTCTCAGGAAAACTCGAGTTATGTACCCCACTGTATGGTGACGTCACTGCTTGCAACGTACCGGCCTACAGAAAACAGTTGAAAAACCCTTTTCAACTTTAATTCTTACAAATTTCACTCTTATTCATCATAACTACATATATTAGGCTGTAGTATGAGCAAAAAACCGCATCTCTATATCTTATGGGGTTCTCAGGAAAACTCGAGTTATGTACCCCATCAATGCTTAAAACGTACCGGCCTACAGAAAACAGTTGAAAAACCCTTTTCAGCTTTCATTCTTACAAATTTCACTCTTATTCATCATAACTACATATATTAGGCTGTAGTATGAGCAAAAAACCGCATCTCTATATCTTATGGGGTTCTCAGGAAAACTCAAGTTACCTACCCCACTGTACGGTGACATCACTGCAGCAGTGACACTTCTTACTACGTACAGGCCTTCTGAAAACTGTTGAAAAAAAATATCTTCAACATGAACGTCTGCTTGTTCAGAACCTTTAAATGCATATTTCACTTTACACGTCTTTTTGTAAGGAACACTTTTATAAGGAACTCGAGGCTGAAAGTTCCCAAAAAATTAAGGAACTTTAAGAAACTGCCGAGCCTGGGATGAAAAACTAAGAATGATTTTTTTCAAGAAAAAGACGAATTATATGGAAAAATTACAGAATAACAGTGTGTTTCCCATCGTTCTTCCAAAAAAGACTCCATTTACATTTAAAGTTAGAAAATGAAGCAAGTTTATATGAATTTGCTGTAAAATTAGTGTTCAAATATATTTCACGACAAGGAAGAATATAAGGAACTTAGGCCTACTACAAACGTCTGGCCTTTTCTAGCACGACAAAAGCACGGCATTAGCACGTTTGCCAATGCAGACGCCGTGCCAGTGCTTCTTGCTCCGCTTTCGCCACTTTCCAGAGGCTTATGGTAAGTAACCTCTTTTCCGTGCACCAAATTGGAGCGGAAAGGAAAATGGCGCGATATAGCTCTGCACATGCTCTCTTTCTGCAGCACGGCCACAGCACAGCGTTTGTTTCAACGCCGTGCCAAAGCCGTGCTCGCAAACTCTAGCGCGGCAAAGTCGCCGTGCCAGGATTTTAGCACAGAATAAAATCTATAATCTCTTCAGACGTCGTGCTAGTGCCGCACCAGAGTGAAAAATCCTGGCACGGCACGGCGCTGGCATGACGTTTGTAGTAGGCCTTACAACCTCATTTTGTTGAAAAATTAAGGAACTCCAGCCTCAACTCCGAGTTAAGGTTCCTTATAAAAAAAACATGTAAACGCTGTTTGTATTTTGAAAATTTTAGAATTGCAAATTTAAAGTGACGTTTTGGTTTCCATAATGAACAATTTCCGTCTCGGTGGGCGAGCCAGTATGAACAGAACTAGCTGTCTCAGCCGAGGGGCAGTTCTCTGCAAGGAAATCTCGTGCAACCTTTCCAGAGACTCTATTGGGACTCAAATCACATTGAAATCCTTTTGTTTCGTAGAAATCGGTTATGGCATAATGGGCATAGCCGTTATGCCCATTTGCATGAGTGAAATGTCCCTTGTTACCCAGCATATGTCAAATGTCAAAAACATGTACTTTAAGATTAATTAATTAATTAGTCCTCTGTTCATCATTGGGGCTTTGCAGGAGAGTAGGAGGAAAGTTGGTGAACAGGGCCGTCGCTAGGACTCAACGACTGGGGTGTAGCTCGGCATTTTGCCGACAAAATGGGCGTGGCTTTTAGAGTTGGATGTGGCTTGGCTGTTGCCTTTTCCTTGGCGAATTTCTTTTTGTTTCCCATGCTTTGCACACAACCGTCAGGCCAGGAATATTATAGTTGAATAATAGAACATCATATAGAAATGGGGGACACACATGCAAGAGGGGTCCGGGGGTATGCTCCCCTGGAAAAATTTTGAAAATTTGAACTCTAAAATGCCGTGAAACACAACCTTTTCAGCTGTTGAACAACAACATTGTAATCATTTGCCAGTTTGATTCTTGTATACACTGTATAATTTGAGACTAGTTTGATAATGCACTCTAGAGCGCTTTACAGTTTGAAATAGGACTAAACCTCCAATTTTAGACAAAGGCAGTCTTGGTGACCCCGTGTACTGTATCTCCATCTTGTTTGCTGCTGCGTGCTTGTATCTGTGATGGCTGGCAAACTGGCATATACAGATAATATTAGCTGGTAAGGAAGCACTTTCTCTCGGCATTTGCTCGCAGTTAGCAACCCCCTAACTGTTATTGATACCTAACATGTCGGCAGCTGTGGAAAGTGGATGCTAATATTCGTCGGCAAGCTATGTGCTGAGCGCTTTCCCGACATTTGCCGACACGTTTATTTTGTTTCTTTCGATTTGCAACATTTCGCCCTTAGTTACTATTGCCCAAAAATTCCGTTCTTCTCAAATTTGCCGACGGACGGCTTTCCTGGGGGGGTGTCACACCCCCCCACACCCCCCCCGTAGCTACGGCCCTGTTGGTGACCATACAGTGGGGTAGGTAACTCGAGTTTTCCTGAGAACCCCATATCAGATATAGAGATGCGGTTTTTGCTCATACTACAGCCTAATATATGTAGTTATGATGAATAAGAGTGAAATTTGAAAGAATCAAAGTTGAAAAGGGTTTTTCAACTGTTTTCTGTAGGCCCGTACGTTTCAAGCAGTGACGTCACCGTACAGTGGGGTAGGTAACTCGAGTTTTCCTGAGAACCCCATAAGATATATAGATGCGGTTTTTTGCTCATACTACAGCCTAATATATGTAGTTATGATGAATAAGAGTGAAATTTGTAAGAATCAAAGTTGAAAAGGGTTTTTCAACTGTTTTCTGTAGGCCCGTACGTTTCAAGCAGTGACGTCACCATACAGTGGGGTACATAACTCGAGTTTTCCTGAGAACCCCATTAGATATAGAGATGCGGTTTTTTGCTCATACTACAGCCTAATATGTGTAGTTATGATGAATAAGAGTGAAATTTGTAAGAATCAAAGTTGAAAAGGGTTTTTCAACTGTTTTCTGTAGGCCCGTACGTTGCAAGCAGTGACGTCACCATACAGTGGGGTACATAACTCGAGTTTTCCTGAGAACCCCATAAGATATAAAGATGCGATTTTTTGCTCAAGCTACAGCCTAATATATGTAGTTATGATGAATAAGAGTGAAATTTGTAAGAATCAAAGTTGAAAAGGGTTTTTTAACTGTTTTCTGTAGGCCGGTACTTTTCAAACAGTGACGTCACCATACAGTGGGGTACATAACTCGAGTTTTCCTGAGAACCCCATAAGATATAGAGATGCGGTTTTTTGCTCAAGCTACAGCCTAATATATGTAGTTATGATAAATAAGAGTGAAATTTGTAAGAATCAAAGTTGAAAAGGGTTTTTCAACTGTTTTCTGTAGGCTCGTACGTTTCAAGCAGTGACGTCACCATACAGTGGGGTAGGTAACTCGAGTTTTCCTGAGAACCCCATTAGATATAGAGATGCGGTTTTTTGCTCATGCTACAGCCTAATATGTGTAGTTATGATGAATAAGAGTGAAATTTGTAAGAATCAAAGTTGAAAAGGGTTTTTCAACTGTTTTCTGTAGGCCCGTACGTTGCAAGCAGTGACGTCACCATACAGTGGGGTACATAACTCGAGTTTTCCTGAGAACCCCATAAGATATAAAGATGCGATTTTTTGCTCAAGCTACAGCCTAATATATGTAGTTATGATGAATAAGAGTGAAATTTGTAAGAATCAAAGTTGAAAAGGGTTTTTCAACTGTTTTCTGTAGGCCGGTACTTTTCAAACAGTGACGTCACCATACAGTGGGGTACATAACTCGAGTTTTCCTGAGAACCCCATAAGATATAGAGATGCGATTTTTTGCTCATACTACAGCCTAATATATGTAGTTATGATGAATAAGAGTGAAATTTGTAAGAATGAAAGCTGAAAAGGGTTTTCAACTGTTTTCTGTGGGCCGGTACGTTTCAAGCAGTGACGTCACCATACAGTGGGGTACATAACTCGAGTTTTCCTGAGAACCCCATAAGATATAGAGATGCGGTTTTTTGCTCATACTACAGCCTAATATGTTTAGTTATGATGAATAAGAGTGAAATTTGTAAGAATCAAAGTTGAAAAGGGTTTTTCAACTGTTTTCTGTAGGCCCGTACGTTGCAAGCAGTGACGTCACCATACAGTGGGGTACATAACTCGAGTTTTCCTGAGAACCCCATAAGATATAAAGATGCGGTTTTTTGCTCAAGCTACAGCCTAATATATGTAGTTATGATGAATAAGAGTGAAATTTGTAACAAGTAAGATTTTTATGGGGTTTTGCAGGTTTTTTCGACGGGGTTTTGAATCTGAGTCCAATCTGAGTCTAATGTGAATCTGAGTCTGGACGAATATTCGTCTACGTTGTATTTGGTCAGTGGCTAACTGTGACTGAGCCTTTGCTGCAAAATGAAGGAAACAGAAAATATTGACATTGATAGATCCAAAGAAGATGCTCTAAATAGTGCTGCAAAGTATGTTGCGAACCTATTGCAGGTATACCTACTTCTTTTTTTTAACAAAGTTTTGGTGAAAGACATTGAGGAATTCGAAATAAACTTTTTTGGTCCATGGTTGCCAGTCTGCAGAGTGCAGACTCTTTCAATGAGCTCTTGGGGGCACCATTGCCAAGAAACTCCTGATGCAGGGGCAAAATATGATTTCAACAAAGACTTTTTTGCATGGAAACAATGAACAATGATGCATTTGTGCATTGAATATTTGAGCAAAAATATATCGGGTGAACCATTCACACACTATACAGATTGGCATGGTTGGTACCAATCTAGCCTTTTTCCTTCAAGCGAGCTCTATCTGATGCAATAAAACTTGGCAGCCAGAGAGAGTCTTATACTCTTAGACCCTGTTTACACAAAAGAAACTAGATCATCTCTGGTAGGATCCAGAGCCAGTTTTGGCTCAAAAACTCCTTTTGCTTACACTGGATCTTTTGGATCTGTTCCTTTTCTGGCTCTGTTTAGAGAAAGTTCTGGTTTGTTCAGAGAAAGATCCAGCTCGTCTCTGGCCCCTGTTTAGATTCTGTGTAAGTGCTTTGGGTCAGATCCAAACTGGTCTTTTATCGATGTCCATTATTGTTTATATTTTCAGCGACCTGATCAACTTGACAAAGTGGAGCAAATCAGAAGGAGGGTAATGAGAAATAAGGTGAGCAGATTTTTACTTTAGAAATTATCAACTTGAATCTTATTATTAATTTCATTGTTGTCCTGTTCTTCTTCCCTTAGAAAAAGTTTCATCATGCACTCTCAAACACAAGATATGCTTACGCAACCAAATAAAAGCTCAGGGCCATAGCCACATGGGGAGTTTTTGGGGATGTGACACCCCCAGCCTAGTTGTCTGTCGGCAAATTTGAGAAGAATGGAGTTTTTTGGTAATAGTAGCTAATAGTGATAAACATAGGACATCAATGTGTGCATAATATTCTTGGTCTGATAGTTGCGTTGCATGCCAAAGACTGGTATACATCCAAGCCACACCCATCTCTTAAAAAGCTTTGCCCATTGTGTCTATAAAATACTGAGTTGCAACCACCCAGTCGTTGAGTCCTAGCTATAGCCTTGGAAAAGCTTTTGATAAAAAAAAGGCTATATTGATTTGGTATTTGTAATTGAAAGAAGAGAAAAACGACAGCTCCAAGTTATCAGTATTTTTAGGGGCTTCAAATTAAGCTTCAAGTAATAAAAAGATCTGTAAGAGATTATCTAAGAATTACTTTCAATGTCTTCATGTCAGTTATAGCCTGTGCGTCAGGTTTTATTATCACCCTGACAGAATTAATGCCAGGTCAAAAAACTAGTTGTTCTGTCTATTACAAGCCTCCCGTTTTATAGGCCTCAGTTGATTCAAGACTTAAAACAGCAGTACAGTCACAATTGGATGGTATAAGATCAGGTCTTAATGAATTGAAAAGGTAGGAAACCATGTCTATATTCGTTTTATTTTTAAGATTGTGTAAGTTGAAAGTTTAATCATTATCTCTGCAATTACAGATGGACAGACCATGCCTTAAGCCTACACCTTTTTGGTTGTTAGTACTGCATGCCAACTGCTGTTCCACAGAAACCATCTAACACCAAATAAATTAGATGATATCGTCGCTAGTAATAGTGTTCAGATTTATCCATAATTTCCTATAGTTATAGCCAAACAGGCAAATAGCGGCAATGTGTTAACTTGTCTTTTTCTTACCATTGCAGTGCTGCAACTGAAATTCAAGAAGTAAAAAAATGGTTTGTGTTTTTCCTGAGTTTCAGTATGAAAATTGTATCTTCTACCCTCCGAATTTGATGACAATACCGTACTAATGATTTTTAAACTCTCTGAGTTTGTTGGTGAGCTTCATATTGCTTAATTCAAGGCACGTTTTTGTGAAATTGTAATGCGAAATTTCAAAGTTGCATGAAAGAGCAGAAACTTCTGTGGATGTGGGTGTACATGCTCGAAAGTTTTTCATGCCACACTCCTCAGAGTATAAACGTCATGAACAGACCGAAACACTTGAAAAAGGCAGAATTTGTGCCCAGATGGGCATCGAAATGCACCAGTCAGAAAGTAAAGCCAAATTGGCATTGTTTTTTAAGCGCCAATCATCTTGCAAGATAAAGCGGGAAGACCAATAGAATTAATTGAAGTGTGCAAGTGAGAAAAACTTACAATTCTGTTCCGCCTTAGTCAATGTTTCAGTCTGTTTCTGACGTTTATACTCTGAGGAATATCAGACGACAAAAGTCTTTCAAGTATGCCCAAAAATGTTTCCGCTGTTTCTAGCAAATTTGAAATCTTAACAATCACATCATAATTGTCGCAAGATCATGCAGATGAAAACTCTAATTGTAACGATGGCAGGTTTCACATGATTCTATAATTTTACAACCCTTTATCTTTTGCAAAGTATGTTTCCTATTCTTAATAAAAGCACAATCCTAAATGAGTGCCTTGCCATTAAAAAGACTTTCAACAGTCTTTGTTGTTTTCCTTTCAAAGTCGATCTTTCAGTCTAAGTAGACTCTGTTGTTCTTTTTATAGGACAGAGGAAATTGACTGTGTTTTCAAGGAGAGTTCTACTTTGAACAAGAAACTGTCAGAGCTTCGTTTGCAGCAAGGTCGTTATGCTCAGGTAATAAAAATATCAAGTTTATGAATAAAGCTTTGGTTTAACTAGGAGACATGTCGTTCGCGGCATTGTATTAAGCGTGTCACTAGCATGTTTAACCATTCAAGGATGGCTAAACATGCGAGTGACAAGCGAGTAACATGTCCCCAAAGTCGCGGAGACAAGAAATGTTTCAATTGCCTACTAGAAACATTAACGTGTCTCTCGCTACAAATTTTGTCGCGTGCTGCAAAGTTTCCAGGGTGGCTAAACTGGGAGACGTCGAGGGGACATGTCTCATAGTTTAGCCAGGTCTTAAGAAGCTTCAGACAAAAACTTCTGGCAAAAAGTTTCAGACTTTTTTGCATATCATTCTTCATGAAATTAATCATTTGCTTATTATACAGTACGCTTGCCTTACCAAGTGAATTCATGAAACTAAAATAAAAAATTGATTTTATCTTCTATTGTGTTCCTTGAAGCTTGCAAAGACCAATGAGCATCTAAAGCAGATTTTCAATGTTCCAGAAACAGTTGAAAGAACAAGAAATTTGATTGTAAATGGGCAGTATTTGCAGGCACATAAAAAGTGAGTTCAACAGTGAATCTATCATTGACGTTTTTGTCAACTTTATCCATTTTTGCAACTTCTTGTATTAAAGAACGTTTGTGATATACCTACCTTTTTCAAGAGGTCTGGGTTTGTGCGACATTTTTCTCGAAGATGGCGGAGGTATAAAGGTCAATGTCACTTTTAGATCTCCTGAAGTACAGGCTTCGAGGCAGCTGGGCATCAAGAAACTTTTTAAGGTGCTGCAATTACTGTAGACAAATGCATCTATTTGAAATATCTCCACAATAATTGACATTTATGTTACTTTTGTTCATTACTTTAGTGTAATGGACTTGGAAGCCACGAGAGATGAAATATTATTTGAAGTCCACCAGCAGCAGATCGAACAAGGAATTGAATTTGCGGAATCTGAGGTAAGAGGATTACAGGCAACAGATGAAAGACCGTCAGGGTTAAAATTTTACAAGACTTCAAGATATTGAGATTTCGATGCTTAATTCATATAAAGCATAAAAGACTAGGTGCAAAGTTTCTCTGTTCTAGCACTTGTGATATTGATTTTACAAGCGTTCAAAGT
Organism: Chrysaora quinquecirrha; assembly: GCA_014526335.1. Classification (NCBI taxonomy): domain Eukaryota; kingdom Metazoa; phylum Cnidaria; class Scyphozoa; order Semaeostomeae; family Pelagiidae; genus Chrysaora; species Chrysaora quinquecirrha. Next base: position 3,676,871 of record JACTAT010000002.1, on the reverse strand, counting down.
TCCCTATTCTATAAAGGCTTTGACCGTGAAAAACGGCTTTGGGTGAAGCTTTCACCTGCACTGTTCTGTGCTCTTATGAAATTGCAAACTTTGAACGCTCATAAAACCAATAATAGACGCGCTAATATAGTAAAACTTTGCAATTTTGGCTGCTTGTTGCAAATTTGGTTTCGGAAACTCCCTTTCTAGTCATTTTAGAAAATTTCCATAATCACGCCTGCTCGTCGAAAAGCCCTATACCCATTTCTATGCTTAGAACTGAGTGTCAATGTCAAAATATCTAATTGTATTTACTTTCTTTCCACTTTAGCCTCTGGATAACTATTTCGCACAAGTCGACGCCTTGTCAGTAAGTCAATATGTTTTAAAGATTTGGAAAGGATTTCACATGTTCATATTTCGCACTGTTTAACATATGTTGCATTTTAAAGCATTGAACACTGTCTTATAGGATCTCCTGGCAAAGCAGCTCTGGACTGTCATATCGCAGACATTAAGTGCAGCAAGAAGCAACCCAGTACAGCTTGTTACTAGTCTGAGAATTGTCGAAAGAGAGGAAAGGTGAGTAAAATACGGGGATACTGCCACTGAGGCCGAACAGGGGGTCCAGTCTAGGTTTATTGAGTCATAGTTATCGCTATTGAGTTTCAATTGCTTGACGCTCAAGCCAGTTTGAGCTATCTCAGTTTGGTGTTAGTCTCAGCTGGATGAGCGATCACTGGTACTGGGGAAATAAGTCTAGGTCCCATTGATTTTAGGGTGTTGACTTCCAAATGGCGGCCCAATCAAAGAAATAAAGAAATGATACTGAAACTTTACGGAATTTCGGTAGTTTCTACTATTTACATATACATTTCCTGATGTTTTGAACTTCGTTTGCAACTTTTTGTGTTTGAATCTCAGAAAGTTTTCAACAGAACATTTTATTGTTGGTTTGGATGCTGTCAAAACTGAATGATTTTGGCTTCTTACACCACCGTTTGGGGGTTATTGTACAACTTGACTATCATTTGGTGGTAATTTTGAAAATGTAATCTTTGGCCCTCTTTAGCTCTGACTGTAACGCCTTTGAGTCATCAATGGGAGTACCCCCGGCCTAAATTATTTATTTTTTCCGAAGCAAATGAGCGTACAGTTTTTGTAAATGTGTACATCAGATGCTAAGGCTGGTGATCGGAGAACCCCTTTTTCGCAGAGAAATTTTGCAAGGAAGTAAATTTCTATTGACTCACGTCACACGTTCTGTATTTAGAAGCCTATTGATTGGTCAGTAAATAGCGTTTTCCTCGGTTAAGCGCCCGAGCACTAATTAAAAAATCCGTCTCCAAGAGGAGCAATTACTTCGAAAATTTTGACTAAGCTAACGTTCTGGCGAAAACCAAGTTTTCCAACAGCTGGCAGTTGATTCCTCCAACCAAAAGCTTGTACATACACTATCGAAGGAGTGTCTAACACCAACCTGTTGGTCGCCTCAAACCAAAGAGGGTGCTTATGGTAATACAATGTTATCTATTTACGTGCAATCCTTTTTCAGAACGGATAGGAGATGTCTTGCACAAAAGAAAAAGACGAATTTCATCCCAAAGACAAGGCCTAAACTATGGAAAGACAGATGTATGGCTGTGATCAGGAAAGCTATTAATAACAGGTATGTTTTGACTTCTTCAAGTTTTTGTTGGCCAAGCTTGGATCCTTATTAAACGAACAGTATTACACATACTGCAATAAAGCATATTTTCATGCAAAAGCCACACTGCTCTTCAAGCTGTAACATAGCCGAATAATTGGCAAATTCAGGCCAGATCTTTGTTTCAAGTAGGGGTCTTGATATCTGTCCATATCAAAACCAAAAGGCAGTATCTGTCTAGTTCTGTGTAGACAGTAAGTGTTCTTTTTCTCACTTAGACGCTCCAATACGTTCTATTGCATTTCCTGCTGTATCGGGGTAGTAACTATAGTAATTAACCACACAAGGTGAGCTGTAAAATAGGAAATAAAATTGGTGTAGTGCCAACCTCAGCAATGAAATTCCAAATGCTTCCCACTTAAAGGAGCTAGCTTTGAACAATGGTAACTCACATCGGATACACTATAAAGAAAAAAAAGACATATAATTGGGACCCAGTCCCCTTACTTCACACTTAAAACTTTTAAGACCAATTTTATTTCTGATTTTACAGCTCACCTTTTGTGGCTAATTACTTTTGTTACTATCCAAATATTGGTGTTTTAGAACACAGTAGCAGCTCAGCTTTACTTTTCTAATTGGTGCATTTCAATTCTGAGTATAAATTCCGCCTTATTCAACTGTTTTAGTCTGCTTCTGACATTTTTTTTCTGAGGAAAGTCAGACGAAAAGGGCTTCCATTATATCCAAAATTGTTTCCACTCTTCCGCTATCTTGAAGTTTTAACAACTCAAAGACTTTTCAAGCTGTAATGCTTCCAGTCCTTCAATACATTATCTGCTTTTTGATGTAGGTTTGAAAGCAACCAGATGGAGTTGATCGATCGAACTGATAAAATGTGGCTTGTCCGCCATCTTGAAAGGATGAGAGCTTTTATTTTAGAAGACCTTCGAACTGTAAAAGTAAGATTTTACGTGTTTCAAAAACCACCTAAATTTAATTGATGATAAGAACTGTAACCCTCTTAGAAGATTCCGATCTCTGATCTAATATCTTTTTACTTCTAGGATCTCGTTCAGCCCTGTTTCCCGCCGAGTTATGGAATTTTCATGGAATATGTTAAACTTTATCACGAGGCAACATCGCGAACGGTAAGCTGAAGACACATCATAGGAATGGTCATATAATGCCTTGGTTTTCAGTATTTTAATTCCACACTGTGTTCATAAGCAGTATTCTCAGCTTGTTCATTACATACGTTATTCATCAGTATATTCGTTAGTTTTTGCTGTATTCGTCAGCATGTTGATTTCTTACTGCATTCGTCAGCTTGTTGATTTCACACTGCATTCGTCAGCTTGTTGATTTCATACTGCATTCGTCAGCTTGTTGATTTCACACTGCATTCTTGTTGATTTCATACTGCATTCGACTGCTTGTTCATTTCATACTGCATTCGTCAGCTTTTTGATTTCATATTATATATTTCAGCATGTTCATTTCATGCTGTATCGGCAGCATGTCCATTTCTGTCTGTATTCATCAGCTTGTTCTTTAATACTGTATTCGTCAGCATTGTCTGTAAGAAAACTCATTTCATGTCGAATTCGCCGGCATTTCATTTCATGGTCTTGCTGGCTTTTAAATCAAAGACTCGAAAGTCGCATTAAAATATGATTTCTGCGGTAATATGCTTTGTATATACTATGCAGTAAAACCTCGTCTTTCGTTTATCAACTCTGAAGTAAGCGTGAAAATTTAGGTACATTATCGTCATTGTTATTCTTGTAGCTTGAAGATCTTGCCATGGGAAGAAATGACCCTAATGAATGCATAACACTTCTAAGCTGGATCAAAGATTATTAGTAAGTAACCTTAAATTTGTTAATAAGTATAACAGATCTACACTTTACAGTAAATTTTTAGCAAAATGTGTCTCAGCAAATTTTTAAAATCCATGCAACAAATTAAAATTTAAAAAAACTTAAAAATCTTAACATAGATCTCAAAAATTTGGCTTCCTCTTCTGCGAAAATTTGACTCGATTCAAGTCCTAAATTATCACTTCACCTGAAGAGGCACCAAGTAACAACAACGACAAACCGAATCAGTTCCATAACGAACACTGAAAGTTTTTCTTGCTTCGCTAATCAACAAGGTCAATTTGCTACTAAAGATATTCGCTTATTCAAGTGGGGAAAGGCTAAGTCCACTGCAATGACAAGAACGGTTAAATGTCGATTCAAACTATAGCTTCGCTCCAAAAAGCGCACCCTAGGATGTTATTGGATGATAAAATGTTGTTGAACTTGTCTTACACTAACAGGAATTTTGCTGAATTTTTTTATCTTTTCTAGTGGGCCAGAATTAATGGGAGATGAATCGATAGTTCTTGAAGCTGGCAAAGATTTGCCCGAAAAACTTGGACCTCTGCTTAGTAATGCTGTCGTCGAATCCCTGAATGAAACGTAAGAAATACTCGTTATTTTGATTTCTTAAGCTTGGTTCTCTTATGTTACAGAGCATCGGAGATTATGGCCTTACGATACTTGCGATTTGTGAGAGGATGAGTTTTCAGTGATCTGTGACGATTGCCAACCATCGCTGATGAACCAAAAAAGTTTGTTTCTCAATCGTCGGTGATGATCACCGACAAGAAAATCCATATGAGAACATCTGCGATCTTCGGCGATCATTTCTTGGTGATATCAAAACGAGGCTCTTTGTTTTCTGGGCCGCACGTGAAAGCACAGGGAGGAGGATCATCGATCAACTCGGACTAGCAGAATGTGTGAATACTTCGTCGGCAATGATTGCAGACGGTCGAAGCATGTCTGCCATCAGGTTTGCGATACACGTGAGAAGGGCTTTAATCGATTTCTTCCAGACAAACGTTGTGAATATCATCAGACTCTATAATACTGGTGGTAAGTCTCAAAACGGAAGCGAGAACACAATGCATTATTAGGTTAGCAGTGTTCATGTGCAGTTATCAATGCGCTGAAAGGCTTAATTTTTCGAAGTCTGATACTTTCCTCATGAATTCGTAGATATGTCAAAACAACAGAGCGCAACATGCAGAGTTGGTTATCCAAAATGGTTGAGACGGAATCCCAGGTAAAGAGTTAATTGTTATGATTAATCCTAAAATCTTAAAATGTACCATTTTCTTAAATGAGTCCGGATCACAACCCTTATTTGCATATTTTCTCCATATAAACCGGTCCTAAACCTCTTAATACTCCCTGTCGTTTAAACTATGCCTCTCGTCTTTAGCTTCGGACCCCGTTTAACTTGCCGTTTCTAAACGATAACAGTACGAAGTAATACGGATTGGCCTTCCGTGTACACCGAAACGTTTTCCTGACCGGAATGAAATAAAAACGATTTCGAAACCGGTATTTTTTGAAAACTGTACGAAATGTTTCAGTGTGAACGAAGGCCAATCCAATGTGACTTTATACCTTTTTCGTTAAGAAACGGCATAGTGTAGACGGGGCCTCAGATTTACATATTTTGAACTGTTTCAGGATTGGTTGACGGATAAACCTCCAGAGACGGATGTCGACGGATTTTATCAGACTTCATTGCCCATCATCCTGTTTCAAATGTTGGATCAAACGGTGAGATACGCAGTTTCTTAATTACGCAGAAATTTTTATTTCATGCATACCCTATGATGTTTTCGCTGTTCACCGCAATTTTAAAGTTCTGTACAACACAAAAATTATTGGTCACTTTCTTTCTCTCTACAGCTTCAAGTTGCAGCTCAAATAGAAGTTGGGATAGAAATCCAGGTATGCATATTAAATCCTCTTATATGTTTTCTAATATATTATATATTATTATTTTTAATCATATTTCTTATTGACCGTTTGCATTTAAAACGGCAGCTTTTTTCTGCTCAATTTCGCAGTGGAAATTTCTGGACCCTTGCATCTAATTTCTCAACACGTTTTTAGGTATTTTAGGTATAGGTATATCGTTTTAGGTGCATTTAGCAGTCCTGTTGTTGTTTATAACGTGTCATTTTTCACAGGTTCTGGATATATGCGTAACAGCGTTAATGGATTTTGTCCTTGAATATGAAAGTAAGTTACACGCTTTTTTCATAAAGAACCACTTTATAAGAAACCTACATGTAGAAGGCCCGAAAATTTAAAGAACTTATACTACTAAAGAGAAAATCATTAAGGAACCTTTCAATGTTGAATGCTTTTGTCACTGCAAATAATCAAGAATTAGAAAGCCAGTTCCATTCATTTGTAGTCGAAATCCACATAAACTGTACGTTAAGCATGTATCAAAATTTTCCTTGAGTAGTCCCGAGCTTTGCTCACATGCAAGTGTCTCTCTATTATTGGTATGTGCAGTTGAAATTAAGGAACTATTAAGGAACTTTTTGAACTTCGATTGCCTCAAAAGAGGTCTAAAAATAAGGAACTAGGCCTTGAGGTAGGTTCCTTATAAAAAAAGCGTGTATATAACGTTCTTGAGCAATATTTAATGCTATACAGGTTATTGAGAAACAAATTTTAAGAAACTCGAGGCCCAATATAACTTTAGGGTATTATCAGGGATGAAAAATAAAAATAATTTCTCAAGAACAAGATTGTTTATGTAGCTAAATGACCAAATAACAAAACGTTTTTATATTGATGTTGGAAAACGAAGCAAGTTTACACAAGTTTGCTGTAACAATTAGTATTGTAACAATATTTCACAAAAGGAACAGTATAAGGAACTTTCAGCCTCATATTGTTAACAAGTTTTAAGGAACTCCAGCCTCAACTCAGACCAAAAGCCCCGTTTCCAAAGAGATATGGACCCTTCATTAACAATGCACTGTTTCTGTCATGTTACGTGGCATTAGGCTGCGGCATTCCCTATGTAGATGAGTGTCACAAGCATTTGAGATGTTTGAGTGGCCCTTGAGTGCTATTCATTATTTTTCTTCAATTTAACAGATGCCATCAAAGCCTTTAAAGACAAACATTTTGCAAACAGAAACGTTCTGCAATACTTTGAAGCGTATATGGTAAGGAATTCATTTTAAAATAGCCTATATTCACCACTATCAGCCCTACTATAGAGAGACTAACAGGATGAATGTCTTGTGGGCCTTCTCGTGGGGATGGGGTGTCGCCCTGCTGTTGTTTGGGGTGGCAGGTGCGCTGCGTTGGATATCCCCCTCATGATGCAGGCCTTGGACTGCGGAGTTTGTTTCCCGTAGTTGGGTGTGGCGTCTGGTGGTTCCCTCGCGCGGGGTCGACGCCATCCCATTCTGTGTGGTGTGCGTCACTCCCGACCTCACTGGGAAGGTCCGATTGTGTTGTTTTTATTTTTAGCCTAGAGAATAATTGTAAATATATTCTTTTTTTAGATCTATTAACAAATTATTTTTTGTAGGCCTAAATTAGCTGTAATTTAGCTATTAATTTGTAATTGCCTACGTAAAATATATTTATGATGATGATGATGATGAGACTTTACTCATTTTTATAAGGACTATAGAAGCCCTTTTCCTGAAAACCTTTGAATTTTGAGAAAAAAAATTGTCCTTTGTTGAAGTTTGGTTATAAATTTATTTTTTAATGATTTTGTAGATTGCAATCGTGAATAATTGCCAGTCAATAACAGAATTTGCTGAACAGATGAAGGTAAGAATGCATATTCAATGATCAATTTTTTGTCTTTCAACAAGCTAGGAGAAAATCTTATCCAAGGTTATAAGCTTCCGCAGCGTCTTGAAATTCTTTATAAGATACCCAAACTGCATTTGTATTTTCTAAAATTGTGGTTATTTTGCTACAGATGACACGTTTTTATGTTCTGCAAGTGACCTGTTTGTTGGAAAACCTTATTTTAAAGACCTCCTTAATTTGAAAAGCTTTAAAAAGATTGCAAATATTAGGAGGTACCTCTCATTGCCCTCGGTGTTGTTTTTCACTCTTGGGCCCTTGGCACTTTCCTCAGACCTGTTTTCACTTACTATGGTCTTTTCGGTGCCCTCAGGCCAGGCCTTCTTTACCACAATTGATTGCAGTCGAACCTGGACGGCATGACCAGAGTGCTAACGACAATTTAACTGAGTTAATAAAACCATTGAGTAACTCAACCATACAGCCTAAGGCCCTGGCCAAACGATCAAACATTGTTGGTCCAACATTTGAGATTTGCTTGTCAAGCAAAATTTTAGAACGTTTGGTCATGTCCAAAAACATTGCTCTTCCAAACATTTTTTGTTTGCGTGAAGCAAAAACTGTTTTCTTTTTTTCAAAACATCACGAAACTAATTTTGTTACTATTGCTTGCCAAGCATTGTTTTTGGAGGTGGCCAAATGGTCGAACATTTGTTGTAAACCAAATTGAAAATGTTGAACCAACAATGCTTGATCGTTTGCCCAGGGCCTAAGCCTCTCATCTCGTTTGACTTTTGTGTTTCGGCTATGTTGAGCTATCTTCTGCACCATACATATTTGCGTATATTTGTCATGATATACCCTGATTCAAATATCGCTATTTCTGCTGTTGTCTTCTATTCTTCGTGTTTTAGGGCTTATTTTTTTGGTAACCTTCTGTTTTAGGCAGACCCTCCGAATTATGAAAACGGTAGACTTCGCAGGAAAAAGTTTCGTGTACCAAAAAAACACGGCTGCCGAAAATCGTAGACAGGTCGAACAAGGCTTCCGTTTCCTTGGTTGCCACACTTGTGAAACTTGTTTGAGCCTGCGCCGTTATTAAGGGATGCCGATAACTTCTTAAGGGCAGCCCACTTTAAACATGTACAACTTCAGAACGAGATTCCTTGCGAAGTCTGCGAAAACTTCCAGCTTCGCCAGCAGAAGGTTTTGGAGACCTGCGAAACCTGCCGTTTTCAGAAGACAGTACCAAAAAAATACGTTTCGACGTCTGCCGAAAAGAGAAGGCGTCTGCTGAAAACAGAATGTGACCAAAAAAGACGCCCTTAAAATCAGCTTTCATAGTTTCACATTGTAGGCCTTTAATTTGTCGAATTCATATCTTGCTCTTTGTTTTCGTAGAATCAGAAAAGAGCAGAATTACCCGATGCTTTTGGAGAAGCGAGATTGCGGAATTTTGAAGAAGTTATTGGTGCATTTGGGAAACTTGGAGAAGATGTGTATGGCCTTACTAACGCCATTTTGTTTATTTTCTTTTGTGACTAAAAAGTAATACCCTGGAAGCTATAGATTGAAATTCTTTTGTTTCAGTTGCCTCTTATTGCTGGATGGTGTATTTTTGGATCTGCAAGATTTCCTGGTTGATCTGATGACACGAAAATGGTAAATCCTTAGACATATTACCTGAGTCGTTGTTATCGCTATTGAAATGAATCACCTGGACGCTCAAACTAGTACATTTGGCTGAAGTGTTTGGAAAATCACACGAAGGACCTGTTTGAGCGATCTCGGTTTAGTGTAGTCTCGGTTTGATAAGCGATAACTGGGATTCAGGTAATAAGTGTAGTGAATCCTTCGTCCTTTTATGACAACATAGCACTTTCTGTTTCTGGGCTCTGATGAATTTTCCCACCTGGTACATAGGATATATAACTGAACTGCCAAGAAACTAAATATCCTAGTTTCGAAAAAAATCCTATTACATGTGTGTCTTTACTGTATTTCATATTCTTAATTAAGGTACTGAATTCCTGTAGGTAAATTTTCATTTATTGTCTTTATTAAATTCAGAGTACTGTGTTTCTGTTTAGGTTGAAATCAAACGTAATTGTTGACACTATGATCTGCACTATTGAAGACTATAATCGAGACTTTGTTCATCTAAAGACAAGGTAAGGGAGAGTAATGATTTCATCCGTTTGTTCGGTAGTCCACAAAAAACCTTGTTCAATAACCATCGGCTTTGGAGTTCGCCAGTAATTCAAATAATCACAATATGGTTCAGTTAATGATTTTTTAGGCCTTGACTAAACGATCAAACATTGTTTGTCAAACATTTGAAATTTGCTACTTTAACACAATGTTTAAGTAGCAAACGTTCTGGCATCATATCACAAAACATTGCTCGTCAAACATTTTTACTTGATACAGGCATTGTTTTGTGACGTCACTAAACAGAGGTCAGGTTCGATATCAGCACTGGTCGTAACAAAAATCCCTAATTATTACTGCAATTCCTAACCCTGTCTTCTTCAAAACCACAGATTCTATTACATAATGGTGCAATTAAACCTACCCTACTGTACCAGCTTTCTGCTATTTGTTGGGGACCTAAAATACTGCCTTTTGAGTTGAATAGACTGTGTAGATCTAAATACAAAATGTTGAGAAATCTGAAGCTTTTATCTTTTGAACCTTTCTTCTGTTTTACAGGTTTTCAAAATTTATAATGGAAAAAGCAGAGGAGAGAATTGTTCTTGAATACGTCAAGTCCATCATGTCAAGGTTTGTCCTGAATTCTCCTGTTATTTTCATTTGGCTCTGGCCATTCAGTGGTCTTTGATGCTCTACATATTTTTCGGAAGATTTGCAATGGCGTTTTACTCAAGGTAGGATTTCTCCACTATCAACAGATACAGCACCAACCTCGTCCCCAGGTCGAATAGGCCTCTACGTGAAGCTTCGCTGTCCATATTCGACCCTGGTATCGACCTTGTCTATTCGCAATTTGATTGGCTGTTCAAACAATAGAAATTTTAGGTGACGTCACAGTTTCTTCAAAATTTCACACCGAAATAGGCCGAAAACTAAGAGAAAACATGTGAAAAGCCAAAAATGATGCTACATGAGATATTGTATCTTGCCTGACAGTTATCAATGAAATTCTTTGCATTTCCTTTCTAAGAACATCTGCTTTTGACATCTACATTTTGTTTTGGTGCCTAGGCCAAAATTGCCAGTATTGTGGCAGATTTTGTGGCCGGTACCAGGGCCAAAATCGATTTGACGGTTGAGATTCGAGGAAACTCGATTTGGGGCCTGGGGACGAGGTTGATACAGCACCTCATAGGGAGAGTGGTGACAGGGGGGATTTTTGTTACCGGTATCACAAGGTTTGGTACCAGGTTCCAATCAAATCGCAGGTAGCGGTATCACGTATGCCAAATTTTGATCGAAGTAAACAACTGTGTCGAATGAAATATAAACCATATGAATTAATAGAGGTACCATTGTCCACCTTTTTTGCAGAGCTTTTGGCACCACTACTCTGTCACCCCTCTCGAGAAAAGGCTTCAATTTTGTTCTAGTTTACACGACTATTTGAATTCAGAAACTTTTCTACCTGTAAGAGATGCTTTTGATGCAGATAAAATTATGAAATTTATTGTATTAAACTGATGGGCTTTTATCTTTTTTAGACGAATAACGTTCAAGTCTTTCGAGGAGAGAAAAGACGGAGCCAACCAGATTCTGGAAGAGGCAAACAAAATTGCTGCTGCTTTTAAAAGACTGGCTAATCTCCCAGATCTAGTACGTTATCAGTAAACCCATATTATTGATAATTTTTATTAAAAGTTGTTACACAGACCATGTCCTAGTAATCCAACATGTCAAAACTATGAAGATCTGACATAAGTAAGTAAAGGAAAACTTCGTTGTTATAGTCATGCTATAAGAGCTTACGGTCTAACAAAGGCCGATCTCCAAGAAACAGACCAGGGAGGAAGGAAGAGAGACAGGCAGAGAATAAGGTAGATGGACGTCATTGCTGAAGGAAAGGGAAGGTTTTGACATGACCCTTGCTCATCATCTCAAGAGGTTGAGACAGGCGATGCAATGTTTATCTCATATATGCCCTCACGACCGAGGATGGAGAGACCAAGGCAAGGCAATACAACTATATTGGTCGTTTTTTGCAAGGAAAGGTGTTCCGTGATGAAATAGTTTTGCTGTTCCGCCACTGCACGAATATCTCAAAGAAATTTGTGTTCCTTGGACACACTTTATATAGCCTCGAATATAGCTATGCTAGTGAGGACACATAATTTAACGAACATTGCTGGCCGAGAAAAGTTCTGCATTCTGAAATTGCTTTTACTTACTTCCTTTTTCTGTTTTCAGGAAGATTCTCCTTGTGCTGTCTTAACACCGATTGCTGAGGTGCTTGGACTAAAAGATTCTAGAATTGTTTCACTTGAAATATCCGTGAGTTTCCACAATACAATATGCATTCAGATATTTATATACGTGATGTAATATGCAGGTTTTTCGGCTCTATAAAAGAGCCTATAATCCTCTTGAAAATGCTGGGGAACTTCGAATTTTTCAAAATTCTCGCTTTAAAGACGCGTTACCCCCTCCCTCCGAAACAATGTTGGCCAAATTGATGTTGTCAGTGGTCCAAACATTGAATCAGGAGGAGGGGGGTCTAATTACCCAAATATATTATAATAGGACCGGATTTTAAGGTAACCCATAACATATTGTCCCCTATATTTTTGCGATTATTGTAGAATTGCAACTTTTTGTACCTCGTTAGCAACCCTTCTTTAGTGAGGGTCGTTTAGGGGTTTTAGGGAACATTGGAGCATGTTTAATGTACGCAAGGAACAAGGGAACGTGACCAAAAATGAAAAGGGAACCGGGGAGCGTCGGGAAACAGGGATCAGGTAAAATCTTCCCTATCAATCAGCTTGACTATCAGTCTGACAAATAGTTCTACAAAACTCCAGGGAACGAGGGGATTTTCTCAAGGGAATAAGGGAACATGTAGCCCCCCTTAATGGCTCTCTTTAGTATCATGTGTGATTTTACAGTGGAAACTCCACACAACTGACACCAATGGGACAATGTAGAATGACAAATTTGGGCTTTAGAGAGCTCTATTGACCAGTCCATTTTTACGAAAATGTTAAAAAACTGCCATTTTGCCTCTATAACTACGGGAAGCTTATCCCTGTCGCGATCCCACAGCTCCACACCCACTAGTTCCACTGTATGTTAAGCACATTTAGCACCAGTTTCAGGAAATTTCTTTTCTTTCAGGGTTTGGCTGAAAAGTATCCCGACTTCCGAACGGATCATGCTTTGGCTTTACTTCTACTCAGAGGAGATCTTGGCAGAAACGAATCGAAACAGGTACGATACGTTCGGATACATTAACTGTTGAATTTTCTCAAGCATTAGACCCAGGCCAAACGATCAAACATTGTTTGTCAAACATTTGAAATTGCTTATCAAGAAATGTTTTATAATTTGGCCACGTCACTATACATTGCCTGAAAAGCAAATTGTGGAATGTTTGGAAAAGTTCAGGACATTTTTTGCCAAACAAGCAAAAATTGTTTGGCAAGCACTGTTTTGCGATGTGACCAAACAGATCAAGCCCAACTATGTTTCGACTAAAAAAGTTTGCATCGCGAAAATGTTGTTGTGTGGCTAGTAACGTTTTTACTGACGTCAGTCGTTTATACTCAAAATTTTCGCCTCATGAGAGACAATCTTTTGCACCTCTGAGAAGAGATTCAGTAAAAAGCTCTTTTATTGCAAAAAAACAACTGTAATGATTATACAACATTTTGTGACCAGACCAAACGTTAACACAACAACTGATAGTTATAGCATGGAAAAAACCGAGGTTCCTTGAAAAAATTGAAAACAAAATATATTGTTTCCTTTAACTTCCACCCCACCCGTTTTCCGTATTAAGTATTTGGTATTAATACCATAGGGGTATTTATCTTACTATTGGTCTAAGTGATGCGAATTAAATTCCCAAGTTGCGTTAGTGCGTTTGCAATTTGCTGTCGAAATCTGTCTTCGCTTTCTTTAATTTTCGACGAAACTTCCACGAGAATTCTTTCCTCCATTTGCTTCATGTTTCTTGTGATTTCTCTTTGCATCGTAATCTGTTGTTGCTGAAGCTCGCGGACTGCTTCGATCAACTGTGATTGGCTTTTCGGCTCTTCGTTGCTCGATATTCTCGGGGCTGAATACGGCCCGGACGCCCCGAATCCATTCTCGTTGCTTGTAGCAATTTTCGGTCCGTTTGCGATAATGTTAGATCCCTTATGAGTATTTGTCGGGATACTTTTATTAATCTCCGTGGCAATGCTTGAATTTGCAGCGAAAGATATTACGGAATCAGCAGTTGTGGTCTTTTGTTTAGAGATTTGCGGATAAGTCTCGGGGGCGATTGAGTTGGATGTTGCGGATGATACCCCCGTCTTTTGACGAGACTTCATGGTCGGCTCAATATCAGGTTGGCTGACCCTGTGCTTCGGTTCATAATCTTCGTCACCGTAAATCTGTTCAAGCTCAGCGTAAAATGTCTTTATCTTATTACAAACTATCCCTTTTCTTTTGCTTTTAACCTTGGCTGCCCGGTATCGGTCTTTTAAATTCTTGAATTTTTTCTTGACTTGCTTCAAGGTTTTGTATGAGCCAGGAGCCATGTTTACTCTGTTGGTGATTTCACGCCAATCGGCCTCATTAGTCGGTGTAAAATTCTTTTTATCATAAAGTTGCTTCCATGTTGCCAAAAGAGCTCTTGACTGTTGTTCTGAAAATTTACTACCCATGAGTTTAGCTGGGTCCCCTAACCCTAACGTAGGGCTTGTTTGGCCTGGAGTGGCTTGCTCAACTACTATCATTTCTTCTCCATTTTCGTCAGACTTAAAAACTCGGAATGCTTCACCACGGCCTACTTGTGAGCTGTTTGCTTCCCTGAGTCGTTCTTCACCAATTTGACATTGAGTTGGATACCACGAGTAAGAAAATGCTTCTTGAATTTGAGGCTGAACCATCCTAGGTTGCTTTCTGAGTTTGCAGCTTCCATCGTGACTCAAATTGTTCTCATGTTTTGAGTTTGGCTTTTCTTGCTTTGTTCTGTTGAGAAGACAGAAGTCAAGACTAAGCAATTTCAAAACCGAACGACTTGTGTTGAGAAACAATTATCGAATTTGACAGACTTGCTGAGACGTCTCAACTCAACCATGATATCTCAAGCCTGCTTTATTCAGTTGTTGACAAGTCTGCTGTAGACCTTTTGTTATGCAAATAATCCTAAGCCATGAAAATGACCTGTTTGAAGACAAGAAGCTTAGGCTAGTCAGGGGGTTAGAATTGGCCAGCAAATCTCCTCACGTGAAAGGAGACTCGTGAACTTGTAGTTTTGAAATTGTTCGTGTGAATATTATTTTGCTTAGCTGTCTCGTAGGACGTCAAGACTTAGGCTGAACACACTCTTTTTTATAAGCAACTAAGATTTTTTTTCAGTACTCAAAGTTTCTGGAAAATTTTGGTACTGAAAGTTTCTTAGCAGTTTCTTAGGGATCAAAATTTTTTAGTGCCAAAACAGGTAATTGACACTTAAAGTTCGTTTTTCGATGCTATATTTCTAATTCTAAAGATTTTTGAGACCTGCGAGTTTCTTATCATTTTGGGTCCAGTACTGAAAGTGTCTTAACTAATATTGATCTCAGTATACTGACTTTCTTATAAACGGGTTTCTTATAAAAAATAATTTTTATTTTCTGTGTTCTTGAAAGCTATCATAGGTTGCTGCAGTGCTCTGTTTTAGCTCAAGCAGGACTGTGATACGTACTTTTTTATTAGAAACTTTTTTAATATCGGTAGTGGGGTAGCTAAGTGGGCTATTGGCCCGGCTATTGGGGTAGCTAAGCTGTTGAGTAACTCTCTCAATGATGCCTCAGAAAAGCCGAGGAACTTTTCAAGAGGGACACCTCACTCTTTAACCAAGCGTACGAGTTTTGACTTGAAAACAAAAGGATTTCCAAGTGATCCCCATTAAAACCTTTGAGAAACCTCAGAAACTTTGAGTACTGTACTCAATATGGCCGGTGTCAAGGTCACTGCTTTGCTTGCTATTCTTTTTTTTGAATCATGACTTTTAAATATTATTTTAATAATAATCATCATTATTGTTATTATCATCATCATTATAATTATTATTATTACTGTTGTTGTGTTTTACAGATTGTGTCTGACTTACGAATTAGGGAAACAAGCGCACCAAGTGAAGATGGTAGCATCGGTATTTTTGGACAGATAATGGTAGCTGCAACAGTTTTAGATAAATTAGAAGCAAAAATTCAAATTCGTTGAATAATTAAAAAGATATATATATGAATTAAATTGTATTTAAAAATTTATTGTTTGTTGTTTTGTTGATTCTAAAACAAGAATTATCTGATCTTAGCTACAAGTTTTTTTGCATAAGGAACACATTTGTAAGGAACAACTTGAGGCTGAAAATTCCCCAAAAATTAAGGAACTTTTTGAGGAACTATCGAGGGTCAGATTTAGATGAAAAGCTAGAATAGCTTTTTCAAGAACAAGACTGTTTATACAACTAAATAATCGAATAAAAAATTTCCCATCGTACTTCCCCAAAGTACTCCACTTATATTTGAAGTTAGAAAACGAAGAAAGTTTAAATGAACTTTCCAAACAATTAGTATTCAAACATATTTCAAGACAACGAACAGTATAAGGAACTTCCAGCCTCATTACAGTATGTTGAGCGGTTGAGGTAACTCTATGAACTTCAGCTTAACTAAGACAAAAGGTTCCTTGTAAATAAAGTGTTGAATATAATGAGATTTTAGCTACTCTAGCGTTAAAAGCTTTTGATTTATAAATGAGAGCATTTTCATTTCCCCTTTTTGATATATATATTAATTTTGTCCTCAATAATTAGTTTGATGCCCATCTTTGTAATATTTTTTGTATTATTTCAGAAAGATTTTATTTTGCAAATGTTGCCTTAATACTGTGTTTTGAATAAAAATGAAGATACCTGAAAAATCAAGTCTGACATTTTTTGTCTGTAACTCAAATTGCCTTCTGGTAAGTTCTCTATGGTTGCGAGAAATTTGGCTTTGAAAACTTTGGGCGTAAAAATGGGCAAATGTGCGAATTCGTAGCGAATTCCATGCAGGCGTTGCCAAGCAAAAACCGTCGCTGGAGAAAGTGGAATGCACAGCACATGACAATGACGCGTGCAGAGAGAAAATAATGTCGTCTCCCTCAATGCGAGGAAGGGAAGAAAGCATGCTAATTCCAACAGAATGTAAAAATTAAATACAGTACATAAAAATACTAAAAAGCAAGTTTTGAAAGCTCGCTTGACCAGAGCTCAACAGAAATGCTTGACCTGATGCTCAGCTCAAATCTCAGAACGCAAAGGGCCTGGGAACAAAGCCCCTTACCCTCGCAATGCATTATGGATAGCTCCATTACAAATGTTTGAAGAAAGAGCCAAAAAGTTCTCTGCAAACAAGGCCGGTGGTGAAGCGTGTTTGATAAATTTTTGTAATCGTTTTCCTTGCTCAATTTTGTTGCTCTTAAGCCTAATCAAAGGCGTAAAACTTCAAAATGAGCAGGATTTATATCGGTGGCCTACCTCCAGACGCTTCAAGACGAGAAGTTGAAAGAGAATTTGAGTATTTTGGTCATCTTCGTGATGTCTGGGTTGCTCGAAATCCTCCAGGTTTTGGATTCATCGTGTACGATGACAACCGCGATGCTGAAGACGCCGTCAGAGAAATGGATGGCAGACGAGTTTGTGGTTCAAGGGTGAGAGTAGAGTTTGCTAGAGGCCCAACACGAGGCGGTGGTGGTGGTGGTAGATCGTCTCGTGGTGGTGGCCGAGACAACACTTGCTACGAATGTGGAAGAGTCGGCCATACTTCAAGACAGTGCACGCGGAAAGGAGAATACGATAGCAAGAGAAGGCGCCGTTCTCGCTCAAGGTTTGATATGTTAAAACGCATATAATAATAATCATCTTTGAGAAATTACAAGTGCATACTTCGAATAACAAAGAAGGGTTTGATCGCCAGTTCCCAGTCGAATTTTTCGTGGGTGTGGGGTGGACTGTGGAGGGGGTGGAGGGAAATTTAATTGCCTGTCTGGCCCCCTGCTTGGGCAGCCCAAGCAAAATCCTATCGTCATGGTTGCGATTTCGTTTTCCTGTTTCATTAAACAGGCCATGTTGTTGGTCTTACCTTACAAGTTATTAAAAGAAGTGTCAAATTTTGGCAACCAAAGGTTTTCTATTAAAAGAACGGCTTGCTTGCTTGCCCTTTAGTTTGAGTCCAGAAATTTGACCCTAATTTTGATTTGCACCTCAACTCAAGTTAGATATCTTAGGTATCATCTGGTGTATTTACAGGTCTTGAGGGTACCTATACCATTCATTTAAGTGCAGAACAAAATTAGTTAAAATGTTTTATATAGCATTAGTTTGTTTATCCAAAATTTTAATTTATTTTAATGGCATCCAACAGGGATCAAAACTACATTCACCAAAACTCCATCTTCGACCTTCTCTCCCAACCATTCATCCTTCAAATTCCGTCGTAAAGTGTCATCAATGAAATATGTTTCATCTACAACCTACTAGACAAGGGCTTGAACCTCGACTACCTTCAATGCAACCTTCACCAAATAACTGCGCTGATTTGGAAAGCTTCCTATTTTGGCCACATGGCTCAACCACCCATGTGGCTATTTTATCAACATTTTCAGCAATCATCTCACTGCAATCTCTGGTTGCTTTGTGTACCAATGAAGCTGAATTCAATCAAGATTAGCACAGTCAACTTTTTGCACTATCTATGACTGATATTTGTTAGGAACGGATTATTTTAACAACACCATATTGGGTAAGTTTGTTTCTCAATGTGTGAAATGAGATACTATTGCCTCAGTGCTTTATTTCAGGAAATATGTACAGTATAGAGGTCTTGCATTTCAAAATTGTTTTAAAAAAATGTCTAAGAAAGAATTAACTTTTATGAGTCTAAAATTAGTATTTTAACTAAGAAAGCATTCAGCAATAAACCTTTGCCAGAGGTCTGGGACTGTGCAGAATTTTTCTGGGGAATGGCAGATGTGTTAGTATAGGGATCTGGGATAACATAGGGGTATTGTGAAGACCACCTCTCGCAAAAGGTTTGTTGATATTGATAATGACTTGCATACAACTTGAAGGAGTGAAATTACACAGACATGCAACTTGCAAGTTTTTGCATTGCACCCAAGTAATCTCTTGCATTTACCTTAACCCTAAAGTACTTACCATCTTTAAACAAAACCCTTAGACCTTCAGACTCAAAACCCTAAACCTTGAAAAGCTTACCAGAAATCTTACCCCTTAAAGTAAAACAAAACCCCTAGTTACAGTTTTGTAGTACAAGCCAACTTGTGTCTGTTAAGTAAAAGTGTGCCCAACTAAACTGTCTTGCCGGCTCTTTAAAGCTACATTAATAACTAAGGTGCTGTATATAAATTCATGGGAATGGAAGGGTCTCACTTGACAGAAAAAGCAATGATTTTTATCTCCATGATATTTGTAAAAATAGAAGAACAGAAATTACATTAAACTTCAAAAAAAGTAAAAGTACTGAATCTCTCGTATATAAATAATTAAAGGAAGGAATCAATCACAAATTAATTGTAAGTAGTCAAAATAATTCAAGCATTACATGGATAGTTAATCAACCATACTTGTGTTATGCTTCACTTCATATTTGTGAGCAAATTAAGTAACCAGTTAACTAAATAATTCTACTAAGTAATGAGTGTACTCCCGTCTAAGGTAACCCTTCAAACTTTGTTGTAATGGTCACAATTAATTTGTTACAAATTTTTGGCCCTTTTTAATTGAATCCTTTATATTTAAGCCCAAATAAACATTACAGTAGTTCCCATAAGCAATTATGGAAAGTTGATTACTGAAATATAATATTTTTTGTTCTGTTTCTTTGCAAGTTTTCAAATATTATGAAAAGTATTTTTCTCCGTTTAGGTCACCACGCAGAAATAGATCATACAGCAAATCTCCCAAAAGGTATTTTATAATTGATGCGAGTTTAAAATCCTTATAAGGCATGGTGGCCTATGCACTTAGAGAACTGTTCAAGTATCATCAATGTTTATGTACCAGCTATTTGAAAAACTCTTATTAGTTTTTATTGGAAAATTTTTCGAAATGTGAAATGCATGACATAATGGGTTGTTAATTCAGAAAATTATGTTAAAATATTTACTTAAAAAGTGCAGCAGCAAAATAATATTTTACCTTTTATTATATTTTAGGTCAAGATCCAGGTCCAGATCAAGATCCAGAAAGGATAAAGAAAGAAGAAGATCGAGGTCAAAATCTGAAGAAAGGTAAATAGTGTTTCTTAATAATGTTTCATAATAATATGACTTTAACAGAATTTAAATTGATATCTGAATGCAACCCATCTTTTGGTTAGCACTTTGGAGAAAGTGGTTATCTGTACAGAAAATTTAGAAACTTGTGCTTGCCTTGAATATGGAAACTAATTAAACTTAATTTTTTCAGAAAAAGATCCAGATCTTTGTCAAAGGAACATTCAAGAAAAAGGTATAGGAAATTTGGTTTCATGGTTATTTATTTTGTTTTCTACTTATTTTCACCTGTTCGACACCATCACCTCGTTGGTTTGGTATGTTGTTCTGAAAAGCTTTCAGCTATTCTTGAAGCTTCTAGGTGATATGCTCTGTCCTTGTCTTTAGGATGGATCCTGTTTACACTTGGCTAGAAAGAACAGATCAATTTGGTTCCATTTTTTTATTTGTTTTGCAATTTTGCTTTGGACGTTTTGGGTGCCAATCCAAATTGTTACAGTTTGCCTTATCATTGTTCTATGATGGTTACACTTGGCCTTATCATTGTATCTGTATGGTGGAATGTTTTTTACTTATGCTTATTATCCTTCATGTTTGTGGTCATGGATAAGAAATGGGACACAAAACTTTTGGGTACAGAATAAAATAGCAAAACTGTTACTATTTTGTCCACTTGTTCTTTTTATACATACATCCTTGTTAAAGTTAATTTATACTTGAACTTGGGTAAAAAGAACAGATCAGAGTGATTGAGTAAATGTATGGAATCAGATAGTTTTGTTTACAAACGAAATAGTTATGCTGTGCCCTATCCTCTTAGAGCAAGTAATTAACTTGATGTTGTAGGTAGAATTTTTTTATTTTTAGGAGCAGAAGTGGCTCTCCTAAGATGCGCTCAAGATCAAGATCTCCAAACAGAGATCATATGGATGGTGATGTAGATCACAACGACGTTGATAATCACGATGATCGTGATGATGACAGAAATGCAGCAAATGAAAGTAACGAAGAGAACGAATAAAGCCATAAACAACGAACAAACAACAAATTTGCACTTTAAGTAGCATTATTAATTATCTATCTACCTACTTTATTGCATTTGTTTTAATTATTTTTATGATTTCATCTCTACTTTCTGATAAATGCATTTTGCATTGCCAACATTCTGCTAAAATTTTTGCTTGATAATTTATAAAATTCAAAGTCCCAATGGAAACTTGTACTTATACTAATAACCTTTGACAAGAAAGTAAAATTTAACTTGAACTAAGTATACAAATATATAAAGATAGACAAGTGAAATGGAAACTCAATCTTGCCAACATGTTAATTTTAGATGTATATATTAAAGTTTTGCTCCGTTCTTCATTTCTTTAAGTTTTTCGTTATAAATTACGAATGAAATACAATGTTGTTTTATGGATTTGTGCTTCTGTCGTCTAAAAACGCTCTCTTTACAAAAAGCCAGCATATGCATTGACGCTTACATTAAAAAAGCATAACGGTAAACTTTTAAGATTAAAGAGTAATGGTTAATTGATTGATTAACGTGTAAACTTAAGTTGATAATTTTGCATTGTAATTTTAAAAAGTTTGTGCCTTTAAAAGGTGCTTATGTTACAAGAGTACGTAGTTCGGAAGAGCTTGATTCCAAAGCCTAAATGTTCGATCATATATCTACCCAGTATCTGGTACTGTTTTAGCATAGGATATCACTGTCGTTTCGGGAGTGCCCTATATTCCAAACAAGGGCTTAGCCTATTGTACGGAAAGCAAAGTATTTCGTTCCCTTGCGAACTACCTGGAAAATTTGCCAAAGTGGAACCGCTTTCTAGTGTGGCGCATCGAAGGGCGCGTTAAGGTATAATCCTAGTTTGTTTGTGCTAAATCAGATTTGGTAATTGTGTAATGACGCGGTTTATGACCTAAATGTTCTTGCATTTTGCCTTCGTAGGTGCGTCCGTCCGATGCGCCCCACTACATAGAACTGAGTGCTTCCTGTTGTGAACTTGCGACTTTTGTTTCTTCGCGAGATGGCATAATTGCACAGTGAATTCCAAGTAAGTTTAAATGTACAAAATTCTATTCTATTTTAAAATTTGAACTCTCAGTAAAGGTAGAAACGCTGAGGCGCCATTTACACTATACCGGATAGCTATTTAAGCGCCGCACCCCCATAAACCCATATCGGAGAGGGCGAGTGTTTGAATAATACCGGTTAGCTATAGTTGCGTTTTGATTTTCATATCGGATAGACCCGTTCTATACTTCCCAGAGGGTTCCCAGATAGCCAAGGCAAAAGGAAATTTCAATAGTTAATCTTCACTGACAAAAAATGTCAAATACACCAGGAGCGGAGTCATTTTTCATATCACCAATCACCTACAAGAAGGGGGTGAAAATCACTCCAATTTTTTTTAGCGTTTCGTATCGGATTGCTACCTTGATGTAAACACCAACCTCTATCCGATATGAGAATCAAATCGGACATAGTGTGAACGGGGCCTGAAAATCCTCGATTTTTAGACAGGCTTAGTGTAATAAAATAAAATTCCATGGCATGAGTTCCATTATCCTTCGAAGTTTTCATTCCAAGTGAACCTTCAAACTTCAGACTCATCTTCCATTTCGATATATTTATCTTTAGCTGCCTTGACTGGACCGATTTTAATGTTCTTTCTTGACTTGACGTACTTCACACCAAACATAATAACAATTATAGCGACTACTGATAGTATTATAATGGCAACGAAAAGCCCATTACAGAGAATATTTTCATCTCTCTGTTTCGAATCTTTGCAAATACATTTTAGCGATGTTTTGTCGGAGAAGCAAGGATCTGTCGACTGTGCCAGGTTACTTGTAACTAGAAGAAAGGACAGCCAAATTTAACACAAGTGAAACATAACCCAGTGAACAATGCAAACAATACTTAGGAAAAATATGCAACAATAGACAATAATGCAGACAATACCAAGGCAACAATACAAACAATGCATTTGGAACAATAGGCAATAAAGTGAACAATACCCATAAAACAATAGAAAAAATACGAACTATACTAAGGCATCAATACAAACGATTCCTAAGGAACAATAGGCAACAACTCATACAATACCAAGTTAACAATACCTAGGCAACAATACAAACAATACTTTGGAAACAATAGGCAACAAGACAAACAATAGCCAAGAAACAATAGACAACAAACGAACTTTGCCAAGGCAACAATACAAATGGTACCAAGGAAACAATAGGGAACAATACAGACAATACTCAGGAAACACTATACAACAATAGAGACAATACCAAGGAAACAATACAAGCAATACCTTGGGAAAAATAGGCAGCAAGGCGGACAATTCCCAGGAAACAATAGACAAAAATACGAAATTGTTATAAAAAATTGCAGCCATTAATATTAAAAACAAACAAACAATATATTATTTATAATGTATTCACAAAGCTTTTCGTTCATGTAGAACATCCTCAGGTGTCACATCCACACCTGAGGATGTTCTACATGAACGAAAAGCTTTGTGAATACATTATACATAATATATTGTTTTTTTTCTTTTTAAAAATACGAACTTTGACAAGGCAACAATACAAATGGTACCAAAGTGACAATAGGGAACAATAAAGACAACACTTTGGAAACAATAAACAACAATCAGACAATACCAGGGTACAATACAAGTAATATACCTTGGGAATAACAGGCAGCAAGGCGAACAATACCCAGGAAACAATAGGAAAAGATGCTGACAATGCCTAGGAAACAAAGCCGTTCGTTCTTTTCTTGTCCGCTGACGCTGACGCTGATTTTACTTAGTATTCAACTTCTATTCATACTACTTGTTATTCAACTTCTATCCATTCCGAGGAAACAGCAATTAGATCACTGTGATTGTGGTTGCAAAGAGTGGGACGAATGGCTCGTCTTAGCACTGGTTAATCAGCGTTCTCGTGCAAGAAACATTCGTCATGGGTCACAAGACTTTCACCCCAGTAAACTCCAGATTTGTAGCCGAGTATTGTAGTCATTCCAGTCATAATCGTATTTTTCTATTGCACACAAGGCATTTGAGTTCAATGTCTCAATAAATAATTGAATACACGTGTAGGAAACTGACAAAGCTGAAACGCCTTTTCAAACACGATTGGATGTGAGAAATTCAAGTCTAACTGCAAGACAATTTAACTGCGTTAGCTGAATTGAAATGAAAATGTTGATGAATTATTATGAAAATATCATACTTGCGCAGGATTTGCCATCTCCGAGATATCCTTTAGGACAGCTGCATTCGTAAGATCCGTATGTATTCGAACAATTTGCTAATTTATCACATTTGTGTGTTTGCAGAGCACATTCATCGACGTCTAAAGTAAAGAAACATGAATTAAAAAGGTATTTATAAACTTTCTACTATTTTTACTATAACTGATTTACATATACTGTTATATATATGGTATATATACTGTATACTTGTTCATGGCTCCAAGGAACACCAAGGAACAACATAGAAATTTGTGTCCAGAATTATAATGGAAAGGATGATTAGACCTCGATAAGACCTCTCTAGATGGGAGGTCGATTTTGCCAGCTTCAATGCATGCTTCACGTCCTGTTTAACCATTAGTGCTTTGATTTAGCTTTGAAACTGTCTTTCTTTAAAAATTCGAGAGCGATACTGGCACTGCTTCGTTATGATGAGTTATTATGACGATTGTTTGTTTGAGAAACTTTTGATCTAGTACGCTTTGAGAAAATTGGAACGTGCAGCTAAAGCTAAACCAGGTGTAAATACACAAGCTGAGTTTGGTAGAAATGAGTACAAAGGTAAAATAAATGGTTTGATTTGATGACAACGTGATGGATTTCAAACCAGTCTTGAAAATCGATATGGTTATAATATCTATCTTTCTCTCTCTTGCCACTGCCGTCAATTATGAAGATAAGTATTAATATTGGTAACAACAATATTGACTGAATCGGTATAGCTGTGAGTAAAGGACTTATCACATTGGCTACCTTTGCAATCAATGCCATCTCCGCTGTATCCTTGTCTGCATCTGCATTCGTACGTGCCATGTGTATTGTAACACTCGGCTGTTCGCGCACATTTGATATTTTGAACGCCTCCATCACATTCATTGATATCTGTAAACAGAAACGAGGTCAATAGAAACGTATAACTTGGTTCGCGGTAATAATGGACCTCTCATCATAAGACCAACTACAGCAACAGGTTGCTTTGCGGCAATGAACTGAATGTTCTAATGCTTCAAGTTGCCCTACCGTATAGAGATACCGGCGTAACAATTGCCTATTGAACGAAACGGACTACCGGCTAATCAGGTTTGCCTGTGGAATGAAAACGGACTACCGGCTTATCAGGTTCGTCTATGGAATGAAAACGGATAGCCGGCTTATCAGGTTCGTCTATGGAATGAAAACGGATAGCCGGCCTATCAGGTTCGTCTATGGAATGAAAACAGACAACCAGCTTATCAGGTTCGTCTATGGAATGAAAACGGACAGCCGGATTATGAGGTTCGTCTATCAGGGCCTCTTTTAAGGAATCAGAGCTGGGGGGGCAAATTTTAAAAAGGGGACCTCAGTTTTACCGAAGGAAAAAATTTTATTTTTCAGCAACTGCCAAAATAATGATGCAGGCGAGCGCGAGTCAAAAATTATGGTAGAAAAGAACATTTCCTTTTAACAAAATGTAAACTGAAAAAAACGAAGAATTATTTCAACCAAAGAACTTTTTAACGAAGTCTCTTTCACAATATGAGTCAATTTTTGGCAAATTCATTCTGCGGTCCTTCATTGTAAGGAAAGTTTGAACTGCTGGTCTTGGGTTGAACTTTGCTGTTGGCACTCCATTCCAGTGGATCATCAACCGAGAGTTAAGGGTTTTTTCAGTTGTAGCCATTTGTAAGGGTGAAAATTTCACTGCTTCTTCTTGACCATACATTTTCAGCTGTTGCTCAGCATGCAAGCCAGCTAAGGATCTTGATGGCCATGACCAAGCCGCAAGTGTCAAATTTTACTGTCATTGTAAACATCCACTGCCATCCGGGTCAATGTTTGCAGTACAGTTGAGTCAGTGGATTTTAGAAGTTTAATCCACGGGTGCCTGTCATCTTTTAAATTCCAAAGAGTGATAACTCTCTTTCTTTCAACAGCTGCTGCATGAGAGGTGCCATGAAGATGATCTATGACATCTTGCATCTTCTTTTGCCATCACAACGAACCCCTTGTGCCATATACACTCTGTTATTGCCAGAAAACTTTCTAGCTTCTTCTTCAAATTCAGCACACACAAGACATTTTACAAATGTCCTTTTGCGCGTATCCTTTGTTGCCAATGTTGATTTTTCGTTGAAAACAGTCAACACATTGCTACCAGCTTTACTGACAATCAAGTTAATGTCCAAGGGATAGCCCTTGTAAAATTCCTTGGTAGTTTTCAGAGTAGTCTCTTGTGGATGGTGCTCAAACTCCAATTTTCTACTCTCCTGGCAGCTTTCCTCAGTTTCAATTGGATTTTCTGCGGATGAAGATGGTTCTGTCGTTGTAGGCCCATCTCTGCTTTCTGTAGGCTCTTGCTGTGAAGTTTTATTTACAGTGAAGAAATTTTTAATTTTACGACATTTTGCTGCATCATTATTTAGTTTTCGTTGTTTCTCAAGCTTTCTCTTTTCAGCATAAGGCATCCTTGTAAATATTATCACTGATTATACTGATAATTGATTGATCTACTGATTACTGATAATATAACATGTAGAACAGTAGAACATGTGGTAAACCCGGAACCGTGACTTCACCTCTTTAGATTGTTTTGTTTGGTTGTCATAACAGTAGTCATTGTCATAGCAATCTAAGCTGGACTTAGCAAAGGGAGGCTTGTCGAAGGGAGGCTTGTTCGAAAACAAAAGCATTTTTTATCTGGGTTTCTTGATTCTTACTTGCTATTTCGGTTTCTTGCTTAGTGTAGAAAATAGAAACTGCTAAAATAAAAGCATCAAAGGGAAAAAGGACCTCCACTGGGGGCAAAACATCATAAAAGCTTCAACTGGGGGCAGCCAGCACGACTGGGGGCATTTGCCCCCCCAGTTTGTATGTTAAAAGAGGCCCTGTCTTGATTATCGTAGCCACAGAAGCAACAAAGGCACTACCTATATCATCATCGCGTGCTCGAACTTCTTTGACTCTTTGCTTCCAATTATCACGGTCTTCCATCGCAGAGCGCAGATTCTGCAGCGGGAGGCAAGTATTTTCGATTCACTTGTCGGGGTAGTATTTAAAATATATCATTTCTCAATTCATAAGCGATAGTCTTTGGAACAAACAGAAAGTATCAGAAAGAACCAATGATTATCTTAACAGAGCCACATACCATAACAATGAGTTCCATTTCCAGTAAAGCCTGTCTTGCACTGACATCCGTAATAGCCTGCGTAATTCACACAAAATGCGTCTGCATGGCAATACAGGATATATGGACCTCTTGTTGCATTCGGATGCGTTGTTATTTGGGCACTTGGTGTAGTCTTTGGCAAGTAGAGGCATTCATTAATATCTGACAAACAAGAACAGAATATGATGTTATAACTCTACATGTTAAAACTTACTAAAACGTTTGCTTTTAAGAATCATTAAGAATGTGATCTGAATGTGAATCTCAATATTTACCCGTGCAGTTTCCATTGAATCCGTTGCCCAAAAATCCCTTGTTACATGCGCATGTGTATGTTCCATTTGAGTTGGTGCAAATTGCATTTTTGTCACAGTTGTGTGTTCCCGATCTACATTCATCCATGTCTAAGAGAAATAATACAAAGTTGTCTCTGCCTTGTTGGAAACAAGTTGGAAATCTCATTTGTCTACTCGCCTAAGAAGACCCTGAAGGCCCTTGGAAGGCTAGGAGGGCTCCTGTGATCTTTGGACTATGGATGGTTACATTTAGCGGCGAGTCAAGGATGGCATGTTTCCAAGCTAACTCCGCTTCAAGTGACGATACGTAGCAATTCCTTGCGCAGAGACCTTGCCACTTTCCTAATGCTCAAAATGCATAGATAGACTATTCCACCTGTCAACGCGTGTCTGTCTCGCTGAACAGATCATGATGACCATGAATAATTTTCGAAAAATGTAGAATTTGAAACCCTTTTGGGAAACGCCGATCTGGGACAGTTACAACGTATAACAGCCTTTCTGGAACAGAGAAAAACCGTTCTAGAGCTGTTAGAATATATAAGTGGATAAACTAAAGATGAGTTCACAGCTACTGGCGTCCTTTTGAAAGCCTTTTACTGAGCACAGCAAAAGCCCAGTGGAAAACACTTTCACCGCTGCATAGCAAGTGTGGAGAGTTTGACAGATGTGAATTGGTCAAAGGCTTATGCCAATACCTGTACAGTTTTTGCCATCGCCTGACCAACCATGATTACATTTGCAGTTGTATGAGCCAGGTATATTGATGCAGTCTGCATTCTTGTCACAGTCATTCCATGATGATACTAAACACTCGTTTAAATCTAATGAGAGACAAGAAAAAGAAACGTCATGATTGTATCTTGATTGAACTACTGTACCAAATACACAGTGTATGTTTCGACACGTGTATTATTAAACTTCAAGTTCTTTCAAACTGGTGAAAGATGCTTAATACATGCTTGACTGTATTATGTAGATACCTACCTGTGCAATTCACTTTGCCATCGCCGATGAACCCTGATGAACAGTGGCAGGAAAATGACCCTGCCAAATTTGTGCATTTTGCATATTCAACGCAATCATGAAGTCCAAGAATACATTCATTTATGTCTGAAAACAAAACAAAATAATCTTTATGTTGACGATGAGGATAAGAATGCTGATGCTGATGATCATGTTGATGGTGGTGCTGACATTAATGATGATGATGATGATTATTATTATGATGATGATTGATGACGATCGTGATGACGATCATTGTGATGATGTTGATGATGATGGTAATGATGATGGCGATGGCGTTAACGACGTGGCGATTATGCTACTGTTGGTTATAATGATGATGGTGATGATGATGATGATGATGATGATGATGATGATGATGATGATGAGGATGATGATGATGAGGATGACGACGATTTCATGATGATGATGATTTCATGATGATGATAATGATGATCATATTGATGATGATGATGATCCTGATGATAATGATGATGATGATGATCATGATTACGATCATCATTTGCTTACCTGTGCATGAAATTCCATTTCCAGTAAAACCAGCTTTGCAAGTACAGTCAAAGGAGCCTGGGTTATTGGAGCAAGTGGCTTGTGCATGACAGCTATGATTGCCATATTTACATTCATCAACGTCTAGCAAGAAGAAAGACAATTAGAGATACAGTAGATTTCAAGGGTTTGCTTCGACGAGCCTAAAAGTGTCTGCTTCAAGCAAACGGCCTAAAAAGAGATATGTCACCACTGATATGAAGACAATTATAGATTTCTTGCAGAGCCATTGTGATTGTGCTAGGTATCTCCACCGCACACTGCAGTGAAAACACTACTGAAGATCTTAGTGCTTATCCCTACGGCTGTATTCCCTGTTCTTGGCCGTTCTTTAATATCAACCACTAATGTTAGCTATGTTGGCTCAAGCTAGCAGGCCAGACAGTCAGTCTTTCTACCAGCCTTAAATGTTTCTGCATGCATTGCTTCCATTCATTTTCTTCACTCTGTTGGATTCGACTGAGTTCAGCTTTGCTCTCGTTTTAGTAATCGATTTCGGAAAAGCCCCACATGCATAGATAATCAAGTCTACACATACTTTACGAACGCCTAGAGCATTTTTAATAAATGTATGCTTTACCCAGCCCTCAAAATGTAATATCTATCTTTTCCCTTACCATAAATCCGAACGTCTATTGTGTTACTCTGTGCAGTAATGCCATTTATAGCAGCCTCACAATAGTATTGTCCACTGTCTTCCAGTCCACCTTTCAATTTCAATATACTTGTATGGTTATATATCTGTAGGAACATAAATAGATTGAGTGACTGTTTTATTGGACATTCATTTAATGATTTCAGTTTGTTAATGTACAAACACAGGCCTAGGCTATATTTGTTGTCTCTCTTACCTGTCCGTTTTTGAACCATTTGTAAGTTGGAATTTGGTTTCCAAAGGCACTGCATGTCCATTCTCTCTGCACACCAACAATCGCTGTCGACACGAAAGCAGGCGATAACGGATCACCGATTGTCGGACCTTCGTCGTCACAAATTTCGTTGATTATCGAATCTGCAATGAAAATCGTCGGTATTGTTATAGCTAGTTCATATATCGATGTAACAATATACAAGCATTTGAGCATTTGATTCACATATCTATGGCTTAATCGTGTATCTCTCTCTGCCTGATGCCGTGCAGAATAACTGCAGATGCAACCGAAGTTCTTCTACCGCCTTACAAGGTATTCTTATCATGGTTGCTACAGTTAGACCTCGCTAACTCGAATCATAAAAGGAAATATAAATGTTTTCAATCGTGACAGCATAGAAATATATACGATATTCAGATCATTGTATATCAATCATACAGTTATACCATTATCTTCTCTCACTGATCAATCCTTAGGCCTCTGCCACACGTTCAAACATTGTTGGTGAAACATTGGAAGTCTGCTTTTCAGGCAAATGTTAGACAGTTCTGCCACGCCGCAAAACAATGCCTGTGAAACATTTTTTGTTTACAATGCGTCACGCAAGAAGTGTTTTGAAAGTATATCAAAAACATTGCGCAACAAATTTTGCTTGTTCTCACTTGTTAGTGCAATGTTTGGTGACGTTGCCAAAATTTCAAACATTATTTGTAAAGCAAATCTCAAATGTTTGACAAACAATGTTTGATCGTTTACC
This sequence comes from Chrysaora quinquecirrha, assembly GCA_014526335.1. NCBI lineage: Eukaryota > Metazoa > Cnidaria > Scyphozoa > Semaeostomeae > Pelagiidae > Chrysaora > Chrysaora quinquecirrha. Next base: position 3,646,207 of record JACTAT010000002.1, on the reverse strand, counting down.
AACGGCCAGGCCAGGCCAGCTCTATGATGCATACATCATCAGTCGCTTTGTAACCTTTTTCTTCAGTGCTCAAAGTGAGGTTTAACGATTTATTGTGGATGTTTTCTGGATGCATCGAAACTATCTGTACCATTCAGTCATAATACACATATACGTACCGACATATACGACAGAGATCGTGCTGCCTGATTGAATCACAATATCTTGATCAGTCTTGATCATCAAGCTGATTTTAGTCCATTTTTGTATGATTACACTTGATATGATATGCAGTGTGAAATTCTGTCCAACAGCATACTGTCTCTTCGTATACAAAGCACTTGACAGGGACACCGCACCGTTCTTCGACACACCAATCTCTACTGTTCCATGCCTAAAAATTGGATAGTCTAACATCATACTTAAAGATACATTTGGAGTTCAAGGTTCGTTATTATCATCTCAATCTTCGGTTGCATTTTCTGTTATTGTAGTTGCACGTTCTGTTCTTGGGCGTGCCGAAGGTTTCATTCAGGAAAAATTGTAAAAGTACATGACTCCCTAACTTCACCTAGTTTCTTTTATGCTTTGTGGAAGGTTTTCAGATTTTTTGAATGATTAATGGAGATAGACATACTCATTTTGTGGAATTAGTATTGAGCGATCTTGGGGCTTTGTATTGTAAAACTTGTTTGGGTGAGACGTGAAAAATTTGTCGTCGAGAAATACTGAGTTCGTTTACTATTTTTTCCCAATACCTTTGGCATTATCATTTTACAAAGAAGCTACATTCTACAAAGAAAAAAGCTTTATTTTGTTAAATATGCTTTGTCTGAATTGGTATTTAAAACCAGAAAGCCCTGACAATCTTCGGAGAGAGTACTTTCTTTTGATATTGAGAGTTTGGACTTGCTACGTTAAAGGGTATAGTCTGACATAATTCTGATGGAAAAGTTATGGTTAATGATACTTTCTACAAAGCTTCATTATAACTAACCCAGATATTCAAAACACAAACCTTTCTGTTTTTGATGAGAAAGCAGCAATCAAATTCACAACTACTTGGTATGCTCCAGTTGTCGGTATGATCATGCTTGCCATAGTAGAGAAATTTCCACGTGCATCAAACGTTCCATGAGAACCATTGTAAACCAAATAGCTACTGTCAAAGGTTTTCCATAATGCTCCCGTCTTTGAAACTGTCTGTGCTCTATCAGTTCGAACACTAACTCCAACAGATGCCTGGTAATCACGAATAAAGGCAATAGTCCTATGGCTGGTCGCTGCAAGCGTCAGATGAGAATTTGGGCCTAGAATCATGCTCAAGGAGACTGTATCATCTTTTTGCAACCGTATGAAGTTATTCATTGTTATGTATTCTTGACAGTGTTTCTCACAAGTCAGATCAGATGTCGCTAACTCGCCTCTGTTGGATATAAAGTAAAACGAGGCAGTACCAATGAAATGAGTTAGTTTGATATTCATGCTAATGAAATAGATTCCATCTTTGTTTGAAATAAACTGTGCTTCGCCTTTTGCTATTGACGGTGGAATATTCCAGCCAGAGAGTGTTTGCATGCCAGGCGAAGAGTAGAACACGGATTCTCGATACGCAGCATACGAGTTTGATGAAGTTGATATAAGAGGGAATTTTACAACTGAGAAACTGCTTCCTGCTAGAATAAGAATATCGGATGCCAAAAACGATGATGAGTTCGTTGAGTTTGTGATTGAGTAACCAGCTCCGGTTATATTTGTTGAAACAAAGATTGTATCACTTACTTGCTGCGAAAGCAAAGATGTCGAAGAAATTGTCTCCGTTGATCTACAAAATGAAATTTTGATAATAGTCAATACTTTACTATGGTCGAGTTAAAAGCGGGAAATTGATAACAGATTTGACATCCCGGTTCCTAAGCTTTTTTAGCACGGAGCCTGCTCGCATGGACTGACGGGACTTTGATCTATTTGCTCCCGCTTTGCAACCGTAATTCAAATGCAATAAATTTGGTGACTTTTAATGTAGATCATGTTGATGATTATGATGATGATGATGTTCATTAGGATGATGGTGATGGTGATGGTGATGGTGATGATGATTTTGATAATGAAAATAAGATGATGTTAATAATGGTGATGATGATGATGATGATGATGATGATGCTGATGATGATACTGATGATGATGATGATGATGATTATGATTATAATGATTCTGATGCTGATGATGATAATCATTATGATGCTGATGATGATTGTGTTGTTGATGATGATGATGGGGTGGTGGTGATGATTTTTATGATGATGATGATTTTTTGATGAAGAAGAATAATGCAGGAAAATACAGATAGATGAAAGGAGATTTACAAATTTACTCTCACGTACCTGTTACCAACTTCAAAATAGTAATTCTCACTGCTACTCCCAGAATGCATTGCCACCGTAACATTCGTACTGTTTGAGCTGTTTGATTGAAGGATTAAATTCATGGAAACGAGGTAAAATCCTGCATCTCGAACACGAAATATCCCAGATGTCTTGTTGTATCGACTGCCGCTCGTGAACGAGAAAGAGGCTGCGCTGTTTTGAACTGTCCAAGCATTCACAGGGAAACTAGTTGCAACAGGAATATTGTAAGCTTCCTGCAAAAGAAAAGACGACTGATTTATTTCAAGATAACATTTTGCAGCCTTTTGGCCAATAGTGCAGTCATGCTGTTAGAATCTAGCACACTTGTCTAACAGTTTAATGGACATACGAGAGCACCGGATTCTAGCGTTTAGTTGTGATTAACCTTTCCTTGTATTTGACCTATTTTTCCAAATTTTCTTTGGGATTCTTAGCCTAGAATATAGGAGACCCGGCACCTTTCCCCTCTCCTGACAGGTTAGATGAAGCCGAAGTTAGGGATAGTGATCTAGTAAAGAAATTTCAGCTTTTGATTCACTTTGCGTCCTGAAAGAGGTTATTTATTGGATCTTTTTTCGTGTAAATAGGGTCCAGAGTCGGACAGGACCCGAGCAAACACAAGGTATATGCATACCTTGTGTATCTATATGCACAAAACCAGTACGGTTCCGAACGGGACCGATCAAAGTAGTTAAGGGGATCTAAAACCTGTCCTCAAATAAAAACCTGTGTAAGATGTCGCTTAATTAATTGTAAGTGAGAGAAAACAACCGAGGTTGTATTCGCATCTGTCATGCTATGTCATCATTCCTACGCAATAGAAAATTGTTGGGAGGGTTCTACAGACAATATCAACGATAGAAGAAGCCGTTGCTGCGACGTCGTGGTCTAATCCAGCTAACTCGAGGTGTCAGAGGCTTAGTGGGATCAGGTTCGACGTTAATACATCTGCGTCTGTTTTCCTAGCGACTGACGCTGAATGAGGGTCGTTTAGGGGGTTACATGTCCCCTGTTCCCTTGAGAAAATCCAATTGTTCCGTGGAGTTTTTAGAGATGTTTTTCAGATTGATAGCCTAGCAGATTTAAAAGGAGGATTTTACTTCTTCTATTGCTTTCGGATGTGCCCTGGCTCCCTTTTCATTTTGGCCATGTTTCCTTGTTCCCTGGATACATTCCGCTTGTTCCCATGTTCCTGGAACCCCTAAACGACCCTCCTGAATACACAATTTCAGCTTCAAAATAGCTTTTATAGCTTTACCTTTGTCGTTACCGAGACACCAGGAAATGGTTCTGCAAGCTGTAACTTAACTATTGAAAATCCACTATCTTTATGGATGATGGCGCCATCAAACGCAGCTGCACTGGAAATCTTTAATTTTACAGTTTGATCCTCTGTTAAGAAGGCGACACCAGTAAAATGCATTGTGAACGTTGTCCATGCTCTGATGTTCTCATACGTCAATCCATTCTCTTGCAACTCGTCTTGAATAAACAATGCCAGTTTAAAAACAGACGATGAACTGTCATAACGAAGCTTAATGTTCGCTGATATCAAATAAAATCCCGTCGACCGTATCGTAGCTTCAATACCGTCGTCGAAATTAATCCGCGAAGAAGTATAGAATGAACCGCTCGGTGAGGATTGTACCGCCCAGTTTTCCACCGCATACCATTCACTTCCAGATGTCCGGAAGAAATTCTTGATGATTGATCTCGGTAGACTGAATCCTATTTGTTCGCTACTGCCGTCTGCAGCCACAAGAAACATTGACCAGCCACTGTTGTCTAAGATTTTATAGGAGACATCATAGCTTGAGAAGACCTCTAATGTTACTATATCTCCTAATTTTGCTTTGAAAGAACCGCTCAAAAAGAACGGATAATACCGGCGTCGGATCGGTGATGTTTTCGGTCTGGAACGTTCAGCAAGTAAACTGTCGACCTGCTTACCGTTAATCTTGATAGTCGTTTGAAAATACGAGCTTTCAGCTATCGAGTCAGCATCCTCCAGTATAAGCGTCACTGCTGTGTAATAAACACCAGATACCGGGACATTGAATTGACCGGATCCAGCTGTGAATGCGGAACCGTAAACAAGCTGAGTTTGCCAATCTTTTGTAGCCGCCCAACCGGTGCTAGATACTTGGATTGAGCTTCGCAGACGTGCACGGAAACAATGGGAACTTTGTCCTACAAACGCTACAGAAAACCCACTGTTTTCTTTGACCGACCAATCCGTATCTGACGGAGAATGAATCCGAAGCGATACTTCATCGCCTCTCTTCAGTTCAACAAGTCCGGCAATGTTTATAGTCATAACATCAGTGGGATTGCCTACTTTTGTATACATACCATTGGCAATATTGATTGTGCCTCCGACTGAGACCAGGGCCTCGACTTCACTCAGGTCGTTGACTACTATATTTGCTGATACCAAATAAAGGCCGTTAAAAGGAATTCTATATTGACCGGTTGTCGCGTTTAGATTTGATAGAAAATCATAGCCGCCTCGTATTTGGTTTGTTCTCCAATTCTGAAGTACTTGCCAGCCAATACTAGAATACCTTGCTGGTGACGTCAGTCGTCCAAGCATCCCAGGATAAAACACCATAATCTGGCATACGGCGAAGCTAGAACCGGCCAGAGTGACCACGCCGCTGGAGTTCGTTTTCACTGAGACCGAGATTGATTCTGTTTTTTGCAAATCTAAAGCTGCGCTCAAAGATACTGTAATTGAGGTCGTCTTGTTGCAAACGAGGCTATCTATTCCTGTGATTGTTTTTCTTGTGACAGCAAATGATGATGCTTGAGAGTACAGAGATATTGTAACTTCCTTAGAAATTAAGGAGGCACAGCTCATTGCTATGCTTGTCGTGATCAGGAAAATACTTCGACTAGACGGGTTAAAATCTTGGTTATTGTTCACCAAATTGGTGAATATCGTTGGGGACTTGAATTCCGTCTTTTTGTCAAATTTACTTGGCCAACCAGAAATTGCAAAGAATGAATTGGTTTTATTAACGATGAAATTGTTCCGCAAAATAGACCTGAACCCTGACGTATGCTTTGTTATTTTATTGACCAGTGACGCAGACCACGAGCTATGCTGCTTAACCTCGATTTGAGACCCTTCAGTAATGAAATTGAGGCTCAACATATCTGCTTTTTTCAAATGCATTATCTGATGCATACTAATTGTCTTAATCGCTCGGTTGCTGAATGCTTCATTCACCTCTCTCACGATGACGTCACCAACTTTCAGTTGAACCCGAAGAGAGGCTGTTTGTACTGTTTCCAGCATGAGGTTCACAGAAACCAAATATATTCCATCGCAAATGACTTGCACGAATGTTCGTCCGGGTATGAACCCAACTGACGTATGAAACTGCCCAAGTTTGTTTTCCGACCAGCTTGATATTTGGTTCGGTGTGTTAGGCCCGATTTTCTGGCTGCTTTGCATGCTGAATGAAAAGGACGGAATGACTCCGGCTGTCGTAATAAGAGCGACAGAAAACGAACTTCCAACTTGCAGTGTTACTTCCGAACTTCCTGAAGATTCTTTGCCTAACATTACTGTTATGTTATTAAATTCTGTCAGTTTCATAAATCCACTGGCTGAAAGGTCAAACTCGAGATTTTCAGATTTTTCTGAGATGGGATGCTTAGACCTGTCGATAAATCATTGTCGATAACTACAGCCGCTCTTACGCTGTCTCCGTTTGGAGCCTTTAGTCTTAGACTGTATGAGATAAAGTATATGCCAGGTTTTGAAATCATAACGGTACTTTTTTTCTCGTTGAATGATAAATCTGGAAAAATGAATGGTGTATACGTTATAGAGAGATCTTTTTCAGAGTTGGTCATAGTAAAACATAGCATTGCGAAACTTAATTAACTGGCAACGTGGGGCTTACTTCTATAGGGAATGTTGCGTACGTATGCTTCAGAAAACCCAGGAAAGGGATGATAACTAGGGCAAGACATTGGCCGCAGAAGGGCAAGACATTGGCCGCAGAAGGGCTTGACATTGGGTCGACGAAACCCCAATAACTGAGTATCTTTTCGCAAAAGAAGTGAAAAAGAATGGTTTATACGTCGAAGAAAAAACGTTTTCACTCTTGGTCGGATAGTAAGACATAGCATTGCGAAACTTAATGAACTGGCAGTGAGGGGCTAACTCCTTTGGGGTATGTGGCTGTACATGTGCCTCGCAGTATCTAAGAAAAGGGGGATACCTACAGCTGGACTTGGGCCAGAGAAGGGTTGGACATTGTGTCAGGGAAGGTCCATTTACGAAATTTCCTTTCTTGAATAAAGTGAAAAAGATTTAAGGCTACCTTTTATGAAAATTCCAGGCTTTGTGATAGTGTCCTTTGCGTTCCATCCTGTTACAGTGTGCCATCCTTTATTTTTGATAGTTTGTACGCTTTCTGTTATAGCATTCAAACCAGAAAACACGAAACCTGTAAGGATATGAATACTCGATACATATTTCTTTCTTTTACTAATTTCTCATAATATTCTTAAACTAAAGTTCATAGACTTTTTATGCATTTTCTAAACGCAAAAGTTCCAGTTTGGGTATAACATGAACACCCTAGCCCCTAACTGATATCTCTCATAATGACAGGGTTCCATAATTTTCGCCTATTTTCAGCCTGAAAATTTTTTAAATCTATTTTTAATTCTTCCATTCCCTAGAGGAATATTTTCGAGTTAACGTACGGAGAGGCATCCAATGATGTAGAAACAGCTGCCTTAATTCATTTTTGTTCAGTATTTTCATTTGATTTAATGGTCTTAGTCTCGTATTCTGCCCGTTTTTTCGTAACACTTGCGATGAGGGCAGCCACAGTTTGTTATTAGCGTTTTTAGATAGGTAGCTTTTCTTTAGCCTTTGCCGAAATCTAGGCCCAAACTAGGCGCGTATTCCTATAGAGTTGTTCTTCAAAAAAAGAGTGTATTTCAAGCTTTTTCTTTGCATTTGATATCTGCCAATCAAGTGACATGGGTTTTATCACATGGTTACAAATACCAGTTTTGATTTGCTGGTCAAAAATGTAAACACGTGCATACAAATAAAAATTCAACCATGCTTGCCAGAAATCTATCTATTGATTAGAGAACAAGAGAGATATAACCACAGCAACGTGACAGAATACTCAGTAATGTCCCTTCTGAAATTTTTCGAATTCGCTTTTTTTTTTACCTGCCCTTATACTTGTGCCTTACTATCGTGTGACTTACTGCTAATGGCCAGTGACTATATCAACATATTCACACGATTTAAATGGTTTGTTAGATGTCTTGTATCATTTTGTAGTGACATGGATCAATAAAATCAACTTGTTTCGATAAAGAATTGAGGACAACATTTTATAGGCAATACTATATGAAGAGGAAAGCATCCAAAAGTAAGTCTGGTTTGCAGTTTCAAGTTATTTAAAATTGTTATAATGTTGCCAGTCCTTGTAAGATCCTTGGACGTTTTGGTACATTTAGCAGTACACTTTTTTTAATAAGCAACAGCTCAGTAAGCAACTAGGGCTGAACCGACCTTAACATTAAACAACTTGAGGGCTCAATTGAATTACTGTAAGCAACTAAGAAGTCAAACAACCAAGCTTATACGCTTTCTTGTTGTTAGGAAATAGTTTGTTCTTATGTTTTGCATGTTGAAGTTCGTTAGCTAACGTTTTTCTGCTCCCTGTCTCCCAAACGTCGTGTTGTAGGCCTAACAGTTGACGATTTTGACCTGCGAAGTCAGGGGTGGTTGTTGGGTACAAAAAATGTTAAGCAATTTTTAAGCAACTTTGAGGGCTGAAATGTCTAAAATTTTAAGCAACTTTGAGGGTCTGGACAAAAGCCCAGCTGCTTATTAAAAAAGTGTATCCTGTAGGTTTATCAATCTTGGGACATGGTCCTTTTAGGCCCTTTTGACTCTGGTCACTTTGGAGAAACTTTCAAAAATAAGTAGGCAAGTAGAAATTGACAAGGGTCAAAACTACAGATGGAATTGCGTGATTTTGGCGCTCACTACTGGGGAAGGCATGTGGCCTACTGAGGAACCTTCCCAGTAGTTGCATTGTTTGAAAATGTCCTGCTTTTAGAGTTTGATTGAGAAGCTTTCGTTTTGAAGTGAGGTGAACAACTGTACGCATGCTCAGACCCATAATTTGTAGTCCTCAAGAATTATGTCGACTAACCAGTAATCTCAGGGATTTTTGACGGTCAAGGCCTCCCATAGATTTGGCATTCGAATATTGTACAAACATAGAAGTTGTAGTAGACTTTTTACTATTGCTCTGTGAGCTGAACTTTATACGCAAGCTCAGACCCAATAGTTGACTGTTGGTCGCATATTTGCAAAACAATGCAACAGTTGCAACATGGCAACAGCGCTTCTAAGAACCAATTTTTTCTTGTCTTCATCCAGCAACTGTTGCATCATATAGATTGCAGCTGAAATTAGGAAACTTGCAAGCCAAAAGTAATTGGTTCTTATAAGTGTAATGTAGGGATTTTTCAGCTCTATCACTGCTGTTCCTGTCAAAGAATCCTTTTAAACCTTCGCAACTATTGAGTCATCCTAGTACTTGCCATAATACTAGATAGTTTACATAAAGCCCTATTCGGTATAAGATCTTATTCAAATAGTCAACAGATACATGTTACAATGCCTTACCGTGAATAAGTGTAAAAGATGCTAAAATACAGACAAACCAAAGTGCATTAGAATCCATATCCGTTTCTGCTGTTTATTTCTGTTTTAGCTTTCCAAGTAAACTTTACATCGAAGACAGAAAGCTTTTTCCCCTCAGTGATTCAATTTTTTATGTTTCGCATTGTCAAATTCCTCACTTCTCCAAAGTAATAGTTATTTCTAACATTACCTTAGCGACGCTAGCATTTTTAGCTCTTTTCTCAGCTGTTACAAATGAATATTTTCAACGAAATTCCTTGTCTAAGTTTTGTTTTTTACTGAATAGCGTTAGTCGCCAGGGTTGATGTTATTTTAGCAACCTGACAGGTTATTGGATAGACACAGACTGAAATCTAATTCACATTATGAATTATATACTCTTCAGTTGATTATTCATGTATTTGATATTGAAATATTCATGAATTTGGTAACCATGAGACTTTGGATCCGAGTTATCATTAAGCCCCTGCGAATGCGATACGCATGTATCCCGTGATTCATTGCGTAAAACTTAGACCTATCCCACGAGTCGTAGTTTTCCTCCTTAGGCCAATCTGAAATAGATAGATCGCTCAGAGCTTTATGGATTAGGCCATCCAATTCAGATTTTTCTTGTTAATGGTTGGCTACCGATGCTCTTTGCCAAGAGTTGGACTTATGTTCTGTTGGGCCTCCTACACAACCTCGTTCTAATTCCAAGGGGTAATCTATTCAAGCAAGCCATGAATATTTCTTTTAAAACAGCCCTGGAAACGAGGTTAGGACCTACAGTTATGGACGAAACTGTTGATAAATATAGACTACATCATGTTGACGGACAGAGCTTTTAGGCTCAAAATGTACCCTGATGAGCGATTGAGGTGGTCAGTCTAAGTTACAGTAGCCTGCCTGCAGACCCAGCACCTTTAAAAGAGGCCAAACAAATAGAACATAGACATAAACATTATCCATCATTGTTTGGTCAAACGTGTTTGTTTCGTTTTGCGACAATGTTTTACGATGTTCGATGATGTTGTACTATATTTTACGAAATTTAATTTTCATAAAACATTTCATAAAACATTTCGAAACACCACAAATGTTTTGACACTTATTTGGTTCCTTTGACCAAGACACATCCCGACAATGTTGGGCAAACATTGTTTGATGAAATTTTACGAATGGTTGATTTGTGTGGCCCGGGTTTTAGACTAAGCCTGACTGTGATGCAACCATTTGTCTCGCTGAACTGAACAGTCTAATGTTTGTATACAGTATGCTAACTCAAATGTCTTTCAAACTGCTTCCATGTGGAGAGAATCTGATGCTGGCTTAATGTTTAGAATATCCTTTTGATGTAGAACAAAGGCTGCAACATGGAAATAGTATTCTATTCAATTCTTTCTCGTTACTGTTTCCTTTCGAATTAACGCACGTCTTTTCATAAACAGGTTATGTTTTCATAACTTTTATCAAGCAAGAACAATTTTAAGATAAATAATTTAAATTGCTAAAAGGAGCATACAAAAGAGAAAAAATCTTAAACTAAACAAATATTTCGGTACTTTGAGTACAAATATGAGTTTCTATTTTTCAGAAAAGAAAATTCGAAAATGAAAACAAGAGTAATACCAACGAAACTAAGATAGGTAAGGTAAATTTGCATCATACATATTTTTCATATTCAGTCGTACAATCTACACCGAAAAAGCTCTGTCCACGAAGGTCACGAGATGGGTAGAAACGATGACGAGATGGTCATGACCTTTTTAGTGTTGTTGATGACGTTGACAATGGTGTTCATGATGATGATAATGATTAAAATAATAATCTTAATGATGATCAAATATCACGATTATGGTGATGATCATGACGATGATCGTGATGATGATTATGATCATGATGAGCATGATGCATGATGATGATGATGATGATTATGATGATGATGATGATGATGATGATGATGATGATGTTGATTATATGGAATACAAAAAAGAACATTACGATTTGATTAGGATTATGACAACGACTTTGATGATGATGATGATGTTGGTGATGATGATGGTGATGATGATGATGATGATGATGATGATGCTAATTATGATTATTATGATGATTTTGATAATGATGATTATCATGATGATTATCATGATGATGGTTATCGTGATAATAATGATGGTTGTGTTGATGGCTAAACCAGAAAATTTGCCAGTTTGGTATCTTGGGGGCAAGGAAGTTGAAGAGTGTGAATCGTACAAATATCTGGGTGTTACCATACAGTCAAACGGTTCTTTTTCAGAACATGTAGAAAAGGTTAAAGAAAAGGCTCAAAAATGTTATTTCTCTCTGCTTAACAAAAATAGTGATTGGGGCGGGTTTCAACCTAGACTCTTTCTGTTTCTTTTTGATCACACCATAATGCCGATTCTAAACTATGCTTCTGAGGTATGGGGAATTAGTGAACAACCCCAACTCGAACGGCTGCACCTCAAAGCTTGCAAATATGCCCTGGGTGTGAAATCCACGACTAGTACTGACGCCGTATATCCAGAATTAGGAAGATTATCTGTATTATCTTATCATCATGTAAATATTTTGAAATTCTTTAATCGTTTAATAAATTTAAATTGTAATCGTTATGCTAATAAAGCCTTAAATATGTTAATTAATGATGCTGACGCAGGCTGTAGTAATTGGGTGTCTGCAGTAAGGTCTTTACAAGAGTTATACCATGTTACAGAATTTGATAGCAAATACGAAATCAAAGACAAAGTACGTAGGCATTGTGAATATGTTGCTATGGAAAACCTGAGACAACACTTAGTTCTGGACAAAAAAATGAAATGCTTTGCAACTTTCAAAAACATTTTTAAGCCTGAAGCATACCTTGATATAATCGATGATTTTACCACGAGGAGTTCTTTTGCAAAACTTCGCCTCAGTGCACATAACCTGCAGATTGAGGTTGGAAGATTTGCGAACCCCAAAATCCCTAGGAGCGAAAGATACTGTTTATACTGCAAATCACAAGGGTCAAATGAAGTTGAAGATGAAATTCATTTTGCCCTTACTTGTCCTCTATATTGTGATGAAAGAAAAGGTATGCTAGATGCAATCAGCAACAAATTCCCATACACCAGTCTTTTAAGCTATGATAATCTATATATATGGCTAATGAGTCAAGAGGACAACTTTTGCATTAACATGTTAGCAAAATTTATCCGCAATGCTTTTTCTAAAAGAGAAAAGAACCTGCACCAGCTCTTATTGAGATAAAACATGAATTTCAACGTTATTCCCCTTCGAGTATATTAGTTTCTTTTTAAAGAAAACTACAGACTATGAATTATAATTGTATTGAGTTTGTTGAAATAATTTGGTTATTATTTTGTTGTTAAAATTGAACTGGACTGAACTATTTAGAAACAATTTAAATATTGAAATTTCTTATAATTTAAATGTATATGTATGTAGGTTAAGGGCCATCTCGGCCTATATGCCTGTGATTAAAAAAAAAAAAAAAAAAAAAAAAAATATTATGATGATGATGATTGTATTGATGTTGATCATTATAATAATAATGATGGTGATGATGATCATCATGGTGATCATGATGATGATGATGATGATGATGGCTATCAAGATGATTATTGTGGTAATGGTGATGATGTTAATGATGTTGATTATATGAAATTTTTTAGTTTACATTGTGATGACGACTATGCCAATAATAATTATGATTATGACCATGAGTGATCATACGAGTCCATCTCTTTTATCTCGATGTATCTCAGAAACAATAATTACAAACAGCCGTCGACTGATAATTTTCTAAATTACGATTTTGATACAACTGACGTATTTCCAACATCTGGGATTGGAAAACTTATTAAATTTTTATATTTCATCAATCTTTATCAAACAACTAATAGCATAAAACCATCAAAGCTTTTAAGTTTTTATTGAAAATTTAATGCTTGAGGATATTGACTTTTGCAAGAGATTTTTACTTGTTGATACGGAATATATAGAGTAATATAGGCATGATAAACATTTATAGTATAAGTTTTTCTGCAGCACGCGGCTACACGTGCGACTTTTTGCTTGAAATGGCGACGCGACACACCTAAAAATGTCCTGTCATGAAAAATCCTTAGGTGGCTACACGCTGCGACAAATATGCTGCGACTGAAGTTCTGCGACAATCAACTTGCGTTATAAGAAGAATGGGTCCTAGAAAATTTCCAGTGAAGGCGCGAAAACAATGCAATGTGTTGCGTCGCCAGTGCAAAAAACCGGCTACACGCTGCGACATTACTGGCGACAAGCAAAATCATGTCGCGAAAAGTTCAACCAAAGCAATATTCTGCGACCGTATTTCCTAAGGTCGCAGAACATTTTGTTCGAAAATATATCCCTGGCTACACGTGCGACTCTTAGTTTTTCCAGTCGCGGCGACAATTTTTGAACATGTTCTGTCGCCATTTCAAGCAAAAAGTCGCACGTGTAGCCGCGGCTTTAAGAGGAATATATACTATGGCCAGCTTTGAACCTTCCCGCTTTGCGCTCCAGTACTTCTTTAAGGCCGCATAAAGAGTTTAGTGTTTGGTCTTTCGCATTATAATCTTTAGAAGAGAGATCAACCGCGCGGCATTGACGCACACGACGGGTTTCAAGCAGGAACCGCAAGCCCTGTCATCTGTTCGCAAGACAGAATGGCGAGGCAAGGTTATTTTGAGAGCTGCGTCTTTGAAAATTTATTCCTATGTTTCAAAACCTCTTGGTTCTTTGATTTGATTTATGTGCCGGCTTCGAATTAACGCTACCGACTAGTATGCCTATGCGCTTAAACCTTGAAAACGTTTAAACGCTGCGGCACTTCATCATATAAATACATTAATCTAGTATTCGTATTTCTTTGACATTCGCGGTGTCCATTAAATGGATTTTTCATTTTAAAATCCTGTTTGCGAGCTTCTTGATTTGAGCTGGATTCAACACGTCACAATAAGTCTTTTTGTAAGAGTGTATAATCTTTTTCTGGAAAACTTATCTGGTTGTTGAATCACCTATCTTTATTTGCTCAGATGTAAGCTGGTTCATCTATTAAAGTTCATATACTTGGTGCGACTGGTACCTAATCAAAACACATTCCTCGGATGGAAGCAGGTACGTCAATTTGAGATTGTCGCTACAGTCTTCCTTTCATGACAGGTTCTTTATAGTTTGTAATTCTACGATATAAAATAGGCCTAAGTTAATGTTAAAACTCACATGCAAGTAACTATGGATGAAGAACATGGAGGCTGATGTTTTGCGTATGCCTCATGTATAGAAGATTTCAGCCTCGAAAATATGAGGTTTTCGTATTGTCAGAAGATAAAAAAAATTTCTAGAATCCAGATACGTGGGTAAGTCCAGTCAAATCTACAGATAAATTTTGAGACGACAAAAATCGCCACTTTTTGTGAATTACACTCTTTTTTTATAAGAACCAGGAAATTTTAATCTAGGCTGGCTGTTCTTAAATTTTTGACGTTTTTGAGCCTGAAATGTTCTTAATCTGTTCTTAATTCCTTGATTACTAAGATATCTATATTTTTCAATGAATGTCTAGGGTGGTACTAGGTTTGGGCGAAAATGCAGCATTCTTGTCTATTTCTTTCTTTGCTTCCTTTTTACGTTCAGTTTGACTGTCTTACTTACATATTTCGCTGATATTCTTATGGCTTTTGAAAAGCCCAGCCTCAGCTTGTTCTTATTTTGTTCTAAAAATCTGGGCAAAATCTAGGCTCGTGTTCTTATAAAATTGTTCTTATAAAAAAGAGTGTATCGAACAATGGATCCTAGTATCGTACATATCTAAGGGAACTTCCAGACAAGAGCTTTGTATTGTCTCGAAAGAATTATACTGTTTATATAGAGGGAATTTTTGACGCTGTTTTTCGGTAATTTTTTGGAAAGAAAAGTACTATTTCTGCCTGTTTCAACCCAGACAATTTGTTCCAGAAAATCAAGGGTTCTTGTATGCGGTTTTGGTTTTTACTGCATCCGCTGGCAGAAAGATTAAAAGCCTTTTTTCGTGAAAGCAAAGTTTTTAAGAAAAACGCGTCAAAAGTTTGAGTCAGATTTGTCTGAGCTTCTCTAGCTTGGACCGCTTCAATCAAATTATAATAACATAAATTTGATAAAATTTTAAAATCATTAGAAGGAAATACAAAACCCTACTTACACTGTGGATACTAGCCAACGCTCGGTCAAGTTTTGTGAAAGCCTTGGCCTGGCTAGGCTTTTGGCTCCGCCAAGGCTAATTTGGACGCGGTCCTGAGGTAGGCTCGGCCCGGGATGAGGAAACAAAGGCCGAGCCCAAGTTTTAAGCGCTCACAGCAGCCCGAACCAGGCTCGGGTTATGGTTGAAGTTTGCCGAGCCTAGGCTACTTTTTAAAGTGCAAAAGGCTCAAAATACAATACATGATCATAGAAGAATGACATGAAGGATAACATCACTAGAGGAGAAGATTACAAACTCAATGTATTGGAACACAAATGCAAAGACTAAGCGTGTTATTCTCGAATCTTATGTCAGTCTAGATGTATATCGATATATATTATTTTCTTAGCTATAAAAACATGTTAATATTTACTAGTTGCTATCTACAATATTGGACAAAATACATTGAGAGGGTGGTAAAAGGTATTTTGGGAAAAGTGATTGACAATATTTTTTCATCGGGAAACGTGAAACGCCGTATCTCTATAATGTGAAACGAGAATGGCAAACATTTTTATCCCCGTGATTCGGGATTCTGCCCCCCTTTACCATCCTCCATTGAGACAGGTACCCATACATACTGATGAGGGTCCATGTCTTTGCCAATCCCTCCCCATTGAATAGTGATTATTTATTGACAGACGTCATGCTATATGACTGCCTGTATGACGAAAAGTAGGGAGAAATAGGGGACTGAATGGGCATCGTTCGTCTCAACAATTTTGTCCATGATTGTAGTTACACAGTTTAGTTTTGTAGTTCTATTTTTGATTTTTCTTGCTTCCAGATCAAGGATTCCTTTGCTTTCCTGAACGTTGTTGTTGTTGAGTAGGCTCTTGTTTCTAGCATTTTCAGCTAATATAGGCCTACTATGCATGCCGCATCCAGGCATGGTACCCCTAGTTTAACGTCCCTTCCGAAGGACGGCAAAGTGAGTTGTTTAGTCATCCATCTGGAAAGTCACCCATTCAGATGCTGGCCTAACACGACCAAGCTTAACTTCAGCTGTCTGACGAGAACTGACTGAGAAGCTTAGCCACTCACTTAACAACGTCCATTACTTCTTTTCTCGCAGCGAGTTTCAATCAAAAGATCTGTTGTACTGTTACGAATAAATGGAGCTCTGAGATAAAAAATTGAATAGTGCAATATTTGTACAAAAAGTTTTACCTAAATGGTTTTTCCATGTTTTTCAGCTCTAATGTGTATAAAACACTAACAGTTCTATCCTGATTTTACTTATATGACCTAATGTTGTTTTGTTCTCAATCTTAGATAAAAAAGAATGCGAAATGAAGCGATCAAAATAAATGCAGAGTAGGTCACAGTTGAAACACTGACAATATATTTTTATCACGTAAGTCGCTATCTTAGGTCGGTAAAAATAGTCTAAGACTCTTGACTCTTGATTTTTATGATTTAAGTATTTGATAGCGAAGACGTAGTGAATCTGCCACATTTTACAAACATTTCTGTCACCCCAATGATCTAGTGTTTTGCCTGATTAGTGGCTGGGTAGCTTTAAGAACTTCCAGGGAGCGTTCTATTATTTATATTACGCTTCAGATTACAAACCTACAGTCTTGGACGCAATATTTGGAACAAGGCCTCTTTTCCAAGTAATAGTGCCTATTCAAACGACTTTTTAGTTAACGGTAGGCTCATGACTGAGTAGCCATGAACCTATCCACCATCCCCCGCCACTCGACTCGATCTTGCGCTCTTCTTTTTTCACTTGTATCATTGTCAGCCCGCAAATATCTTATATTTTGTCGCTCATGGATTGCTTCCCCCTTACCCCAAAAACAACGTTTGTAATAGAGCAAGACACCTTTCGTTCGAAACAACATTGGAACAGGGGTGTAGGGGGAATCGATAGGTAATTGCAAAACTACTTAGGCCATTTCAATATATTTTGATGTTCAATATGGTAATGGCTGTTTCGATCGCAATGGATTCTTTCTCCAAATTGGCCGAATATGTTTTACTGTATCTATTATGATTATTATAACCATTGCCGTCATCATAGCCAATGGCGAATGTTAATGGGTGTTTATTGAGGAGTAGATCAAAAGAAGGTTTACATGAAATGGTGTATTTAGCGCCTGTCGCTAGATCCTCAGTAGTAGGTTAACTAATCGAGACCTCGATCCTGGCAGTGACGCTACCGTAACTGGGGCTAGAGCCTCGACCTCGCTGAGCTGCTGACGCCACAAGCTACGCTTGGATTCGAACACGACACCACAGCACATTCAAAGGGAGGCCTCTAACCGAATTAATACGGTATTTTATTCTGTCAGCGAAATTCCCAGCCATCGATGAATGAGCATTATTATTATTATTACCACCAATCCTACGATTGACGTCAGACGCTAGATTATCCTTCTATGTTTTTCAATATTCTGCATCTAAAGAAAACATAAACTGCTGGTTCTATTGCTTTTTTAAGACAAAATAAATGAATGCGATAAAGCAGCCACCATGAATGCAGAATCAGGTGCTGCTGCTTTATTTACTGCTTGTCAATATATTGCGTTTGCTGTGTCACGTTATTTAAACTGAGCTGGTATCATTGTATTGATAATACATTGCTATACAGAGTTAATGGTCTGATGGAACGTAGGGGAACCCTGCAAGGATATGCTGGATATCAAATTTAAATCAAAGATGGTTATTAAGCTTCACTGTCGTGTCATCGACCTGATGTCGACCGTGAATCACTGAGACGTATTTACGTAATCACGCTATACACGCTATACACGCTATACATGTTTCAGTTAGTGGCTAATGATATGAGTGTAACGGGTGGTATCAGAATTAATAGAGAAAATAGACTTTAAAGCATTAGCAATCGATCGAGATAATTGTATGGCGCAGTGTATGAGTATTTAGAAGTAATTTAGCAGCAACAGCTATACATGACTCTAAAGTGGTGATGTGGAGAAGAGGTTAAGGCGTGCGGTTCACGGTCGTGGGTTCTCATCAGGACCACTATCCACAAGCCTACAGTCAACTCGGCTATCCATCCATCCTACCGAGATCCATATGAGTGTCCAGGGTTTTCGCTCTAGAATATCAGCCTTTGGACACAGGCTGCAATTCCACACATCAGCTGTATAGCTGCCCGGCTGCCCGAACCTTGACCTGCTTCAGAAAGAAGGTTGCTTGCTTTTACCTTAAGTTCTCAGGTCATTGATTAAACGCTCTTTCTTCTAAGAACCCTTGCGACCCTGGGACCCTGTTTTAAAGCAAAGATTTGAATATGCCCTCCTGTATTTGCCCCCCCCCCACTATAAAGGCTTCTAACTTCAATGCAGTACTACTTAGTACTATCAAAAACTACTAAACTCGTATGTGGTCTATAAGAATGCAATCTCCTCATTTAGTTCATCTTTTAATACCTTTTAAATCCATCTTGATCGCCGAAAAGCTGGCTTTGTCTAAGATTTGAGTAAGCCCGTTTCTAATGAACCCCCGTCCAAAAGCTGGGCTTGTATCAAATGCGATGCATTGCTCTGCCCAGTCCAGTACAAATGCGATGCATTGTGCATTGCTCTTCCTCAGATACTACAGAAGATATGAACGGAGGCTTATCAGAGACAGGGGGTTTGATAAAGAAACTGCTGTTCCCAATGCGTGACAAAATACCACGAAATTCAACTATGATAAAAAGTTTCTTAGCATAAACGCTTGATCTGAATTTCGTTTTTAGCTATCTACCACAGAGCAAGCAATTTGTTAACTATAACACTCTAAATAATTAATGAATGCTGCATTTATCAAACCGTACCATAATTGCTTATTTTCATTAGGCGCCTTTTCATTAAACAGAATTATCAATAGTATAACAGCTATTTGCTGCTTTTTCATCATTTGATAGGCCGAGACTGTTCGCTAATGCATTCTGGCGTTTATTTTGTAGACAGATGGTGTATAATCGAAATATTGCAAGTTACATAACGTGCTGGCAGGTAGATTCGAATTAAAGACATTTTATGCCGTTTCCACATGCATAAGCTGCACAGGTGAGCTAATGTTTTTATCTTAAAGATAAAGCCTCTTTCAAATTTTCATTGATTTCGTTTTTATTACATTGCCTTGTATTCGAAGACAACTCAGCGCCTCCTAAGAGCCTGTTTCGATTAGGTCGCTGACTGTTGAGTGTCGTTGGTTGTCTCTGAAGTTTCGGAATTTGTTTCATAGTTGTCGTTAAAATGCTGTTTCCATTGCGATTAGCTCAAAAGCCTCTTTTTCAATGTTTTTAATTTTGTCGCTTACAATTCCTTGTGATACCAATACCAAGAAAACTCAGGGCGTCCTAAAATCTGGTTTCCACAAGGTCGTTGCCGAATGTCGTTGGTTGTAGCTGACATTTTGGAATTTGTTTCCGAGTAACTGTTGAAGTTTCCTAGATCTCCCTGAGTTGTTTGAGAACGGTTTAAAGAAAGGGGGTCAAGGAGGGTCTTCAGCATGCTTCGCGGAGAACCGAAATCGATTTTCACTATATACAGGGTGTTCCAAAAAAACTTGGCTTAGCTTTGTCACTTCACGTTTCATTTGGCACTTTGGCACTTCACGTTTCACGCTTAATTCTCGTTCATGTTTCACGAAATTTTTTTTGGTAACTTTCAAGATTCATGTTTTGAAAACCTCTCGTAAGGTGTACGCTAAATATTAAAATGGCAAAACTTCAATTGTATTATCCGTTGCTGTTTTCAAATATACATAAGCAGATTATAACCTCTTTTACAATTGTCTTCAGTTTTCTTACTATCGTAGCTCAATATTGGTTCGTTGGTACTTCCCAGTTTATCTAGTCGAAAATAGTAAGAGAATTTCAATTGGATAAAGCAAGATCCTCTCAACTTTATTTTGATAATTACCCCCAAATTTGAAAACCCATACTGCAAACATTGGGACAAAGTTTTTTCATAAAAAGTGATTATAACTATCCGTAAAAGTAATAAACTTAGATCTAACATGGAACCTACTAATTTTTCGCCTCATCTCATTCAGATTTTGGCGTGTTGTTCGCTTCGCTGTGTAAAAAGCTTTAGCCAGCTAAAGTCAGTCCCGTGATGACAATAAACATTATGATTGTAATAAAAATGTAAGTTAATTACTTAAGCTGTGCTTTTCGGCAAATATAATCAGCTTTCTAGCTTATTCTTTTCAGCTGAAAGGCGAGGTTTGACGTAGTTATGATTTTCTTTCGATCGGGGGTTTCTTTATGTTTGGATATTGAGCTCTGTACTGCGTAATCTGTTCTCTTTAAGTCAGTATGAAGTTTCGTAATCTAAAAAAAGTATCGTTTGGTAAGGTCAAAAAGCAGCTGTATCGTATCGATGCATATTATGAAACAAAACATTTCTCCGGGCCTATGCTGAAACGCTGATTTGTATTTTAGTATGCCAAACTAGCCCTTGCCCGTCTCTGACCACCGCCTCTGGGCCTATGCTGAAACGCTGATTTCCATTTTAGTATACCAAACTAGCTCTTGCCCGTCTCTGAAAGAACTGATACAGTGTTGTTTGTAATGGAGAGATACTGCATGTTCCGTTCACTTGCATTTTTGTGCATGTTCTTTTGCTGTGTTGTTTATTTTACAGGCATGTTGTGTGTTGCATGTATTGTTTCTTGTCTTGCATTTAAAGGAGATGGCATAGTGTTGCTCGTAATAGGGAGGCGGTGCATGTTCTGTTCTTTATGTTATTTTTTGTTGCATGTTTTGTTACTGGGAAGAATTCGTATTGCATGCTGAATTTCTGTTGCATGCTGTATTTTGCATTTTCTGTTGCTCGTTTGTATTTGTGTACAATAGAGGCATATTGTTTGCAATAAGTCCAACTGCCATCATTTAGCAGTTTTGAGATTTTTTCCCATTTTCCCATCACTTCTATTTGCTGAAATACCCCGTCAGCTTCGAATATCAACGTAAATTTTTTTGGATTAATCGATAAGGATAATCGCTATTATACGCAGTAGATCATTTTTTAGAAATCTCAATCTTTTGTTTTGCAAAGAAATCTCAAAAAAACCCTCTTTCTCTCAACAAATCCATGCATTTGTCTTTTTTATTGGAGCAAATCGTGTCCGGAGGGTTAACTTTTATTACCATATGAATTTTAAATGGAAATTTATTCCCATACGAAGCCTCCTGGTCTTACACGCTTTTTTTTTTATAAGGAACCACTTTATAAGGAACCTACATGTAGAAGGCCCGAAAATTTAAAGAACTTACACTACTAAAGAGAAAATCATTAAGGAACTTTTGAATGTTGAATACTTTTATCACTGCAAATAATTTAAAAGCCGGTTCCATTCATTTGCAAAAATCACATAAATTGAACGTGTATCCAATGTTTCTTTGAGTAGTCTCGAGCTTTGCTCACATGCAAATGTCTCTCTTTATTGGACCACTGTTTGTGCAGTTAAAATTAAGGAACTATTAAGGAACTTTTACAACTACAATTGCCTCAAAAGAGGCCCAAAAATAAGGAACTTTAAGAACTAGGCCTTGAGGTAGGTTCCTTATAAAAAAAAAGCGTGTATTTCCTTCATTAAATTTGCATGTTCCCATAACCTCAGATAACGTGCATCGAAGATTGAATCCGTCACCTAAAAGCATCAAAAATTTAACTTCGTTGGCTACTGTTCAAACGCAAACATATAAAGTCTATGAAAAATGGCTTAAGAAATTACGAGAAATTGTGAAAGATAGCTCTACGTCTGATAATATTGTGAAAGGTTGATATAAAAATAAAGAATTTTTTCCAGGTTGCTCTTCTGGTTATGAAACCTCTACGAGAAGATGCCAAGATTAATATTTAGTCAAATATGTTTAATTCTGCTGGTTTTATTCACAGATATCAATGAAGGTGAGATCTTTAATTTAATATCTTAATTATTATCATATTATTCTTGAATTTTTACGGGAAGAAGTAGCAAACCTATGAAACATTATTTTTGAACATAAGTTTTGAACATTATTTTTGAACATAAGTTTTGAACATTATTTATGAAACATAAGTTTTCCCATTACAAACCTGGTTAATCTCGTTCCATTATACACCCTTTTCTATAAGAACAATTCTATAAGAACACAAGACTGGTTTTTGCCCAGATTTTGAGAACGAGCTGCAGACAATACACGTTCTTTTATAGAAACCGCTTTATAAGAAACCCACTAGTAAGATTTCTGGCAAATTACAATAGATTCTTTTGTTCTTTTGTTTCTTAAAACAATAGAAAACAATAGAAAATTTAAGAAACTTTTTCTAGTGAGGCTTTAGCTAGGTTTCTTATATAAAAAAACGTGGTACTACTGTCTTAGTAATGGAGGGATTAAGAACGATCAAAAGACAAAACTGTTTTGGTTCTTATAAAAAAAGCGTATAATCTAAGGTGGCAATTGGTACCGTACACTCATTTTTTATATGCTCCATTTAGACAATTCTATATGCATTATTTTGAAAATAGGAGTATAGTACTAATGTCTTTAAAAATTGAAAAAAATCATACTTTCACAAAATTGACCTATTACTGGAAGTTTCTTAAAATTTCAGCAGTTGGATTTCTAGAATTCACATTTTTATCTGAAAACCCAAACACACAAGGCTTGAAATTAGGAGGGTCAATTTTTTTATTAGCTATCCGTAATAACTTGGGATAGCTACGTATAAGCAACGTTTTCTATCGTGAAGCCCTAGAGGTCGATAAAATGGTAAAAAATCGCCTTAAAAATCAGAAACAGAAAGGCTGAAGACGAAGAGAATTGTCCTTATAAAATAGTATATCCAAGCAGGTCGAATTTCATTAAAGAATTTCTTGTGAGAAACAATACGTCTACGTGACTCTGAACGCCAAGTGCAAAAGCAATTGATTTGATCGATATTGTGCAATAGGTGTACAATACCCAGAAACCTTTAATTGAAAGAGCATCTGCTCAAGCAGACCATGGGAGCAGATCTTAAAGCTACTTCTAAAGAAGATTTGATTTGGATTATGGTTTTTGTGCGCTCTGTCGGAGTAATTATTCATGATTATATTTTGATTTATAACCGCATCTGAGCTTGTTGTTTGCAACTTAGACTGATTACCTGAGTCGTAGTTTCGCTATTGAATTGAATTGCTGGACGCTCAAACTACGACTCATAAACTTTCACTGAGAAAACTGGCCTGAAATTTCCTGCCTCGATTCCATTATTTTGTGCAGTGAAAATGTGGCGACCCCTGACAAAATCTCTCTCATCTCACTTTTGACTCGGCCAAGTCAAAAGAAAAATCTCGAAATAGCTTCGCCGAAATAATGACGAAGGTTACAAAAAGCCTCTCTGACTGTTAGTTACATATAGTTTTATCCTATTGCTGAAATATGTACACCAGTTTTCAATTAAACAAAGTTAGCGTTTCAGTTTGCATCTGCTATATTTATATATTTATCAGTCAGTTCACCTGGTATGTAACTCGGCATCAGAACGCTCGAGTCAAATAAAACAACAAAGTTTCAAATTGTGATTGTCATATAAAACATGAATTCCAGCACATACCTATGCAACAGTTTTAAGATAAATAATTGATTGTAAATAAAGTAAAAAATGGCAATGCTATCTAGCCTAAAAACAAGTCAGTTTAAGGTTAAACTGAGCTAACTCACTCACGAATACCGAACCTTCCACATTTTGTTCAGCTTTCTGCCTCTCTCTGCTTGACCTACTATACCTATGTCATGTTCTAGTACCGAATTTAATGGATGAAGATATTACAGATATAAAACTTTGTTAAATTTTTCAGTCATTTATGAAGTCGATAGCTATATCAATGTGCTTACCATTTTTGATAAACAAAGCCCGCCTTATCTCAAAATTACAAAGTGGAGGAAACAGCTTCAACTTCAACATGAAACTGGACTTGACAGCTGAATAAAATTTCACCTTTCTCTAAAAGTTTCCAAAAAAATTATCTGCAGTTGTTCTGTGATACTTCAAATGCTGTGGAACCAAGTTCAGAAATATTAACTGTTATATTGCAGTTGTTTCGTCGTTCGCTGTTCCTTTCAATTTTTCTTTCCTGCAAATCCAAAATTCAAGTCTTCGGAAAAACTCTTCTTCTTCACTTTAACTTGAACACACAGAACCAAATTTCAGCAGAAAACATACCAAACTTTCTGATTTCAAAAGCCATTCTGGAAGGCTATCCATTTTTTATTTCAAATTTTGGAAAAAATTAACTTTGTTGCTTGTGTGAAGCTGTGAAGAAGTTCTCCCTCCATTTTGCCGACCAAAGACCTGATGTTATCCTGGGGGTCACATTTTCAGAAAATTAAACAAAAACTATCACGTGAAAGATCGATGTGGCTGAATAAGCCAATCAGAATGCGTTATT
Source organism: Chrysaora quinquecirrha (assembly GCA_014526335.1). Taxonomy (NCBI): domain Eukaryota; kingdom Metazoa; phylum Cnidaria; class Scyphozoa; order Semaeostomeae; family Pelagiidae; genus Chrysaora; species Chrysaora quinquecirrha. The sequence goes on along the minus strand of JACTAT010000002.1, from coordinate 3,621,483 downwards.
TGAAATGCTGCTCTCTGATTGGTAACCCAAAAAGTTGGGGTGGCAGGCCAGTTTTTTCGCTTAAAGTTTATGAGTCCCAGTTTGAGCGATCTCCTTTAGTGCTAGCCTCGGTTTCATGAGCGATAACTGGGACTCAGGTAATCAGTCTATAATTTTGGGAGAATTTTGGTACTGATTGTTTCTTAGCAGTTTCTTAGGGATCAAGATTTTTTATGCCAAAACAGGTAATTTATTGACGCTTACATTGGACAAATAGAAGGAGCAAGACAATTCACGTTTGCATGAGACACTTCACATGTAACAAAAGTTCGTGTCGAGCCTATATTTCTGATCTTAAAGATTGTTGAGACCTGCGAGTTTCTTGTCATTTTGGGTCGAGTACTGAAAGTTTCTTAACCAATATTTATCTCAGTACTGAGTTTCTTATAAACGAGTTTCTTATAAAAAATTGTATACCAATGATTTCAATTTCAATTAAAATATGATAATATATTTTGTCGATAAATTCATAAACAAATGCGACAGGACCATTATTGTGGCTGGTTTTGGCAGGTTGGAATCACAGTGTGGTTTTGGTTATAATATTAGATAGTTTTGTTTTATTTTATTGAATTTGATATATAAATTTCATAACAATCAATGTTTTGACAAAACAAAATCATTATCTCTTTAAAACTGGTAACCTATTCCAGTGAAAACCAAAATAATTTGATTTAGGTGTGTCTTATTGACGTCATACAGTTAGTCAGTCAAAACAACGATAGTTAAAGTGGTCTATAGATAGACAAAATATATCAATCAACAGGGCAAATGAAAATTACTTTGTCAGGTGCACCTTTGTTTCCAAACGTTGTACCTTTTTGTACGAAAGATACATTTGACCTCAAAAACGTGTCTCTTGCGACAAAAATCGTGATTTTTCTGGTTGTGGACACAATGGATGTTTATCTTTTCATCAAAGCCATAAAAGAAAGCTTCTGTGGGCGCTCAAACTTATAACACTACCCTTACGTTCATTGTCAGTTTCCATCCCCGTTTTCCTTTCCCGACACCACCATAGTTCGAACGACCACCTTGGTAGGTTGTTGCATTGGGTTGTTGTTGTTTAAGGAGGCTGTTGTTGTTGTTGTTTAAAGAAGTTGTTTGTTGTATAATGACGAATATATTTTTGGTATAAAGAGGTTGCTGTTGTTGTTGTTTAAAGGAAGTTGTTGTTGTTGTTTAAGGATGTTGTTGTTGTTGATGAAAAAGGTCGTTGTTGTTTTAAGCGGTTGTTGTTGTTCTCGTTGTATGAGGTTAATGCTGTTGGGTGCTTGTGCTAAACTGGGAGGAATCCATGTCCAATAAGACCAAGTCAACATTTTGGAAGTGCGAAAAAGGAGCACTCTTCACAATGATGACGTCATTGTACTCCAGCCGTCTATCTAGATTCCGACCTCTGTTATTTTCATAAGTATCCAGCATTCATTGGCAATGAAACATGAAGTTAATAAAAGTTTAATTCTTCTTTTGATCCTTGATATAATCATGGCATAATCTCCTTCTGTCATTTTATTTCATTTGGTCTAAATATTTGACTTATTTCAAGACATGACTTCCATCTGTAGTATTAGTATGTTAGTAATCCCTTAAGCTGAAGACAAAGTTTCCTGGAATTCCTTACAAAGCAACAGTTTCTTTGCTCGCTTTTAAGCTGTCTTTAAATTCAACTCTTTTAATCAAGCTTGTAAGTGTAGTTTTGATCAAACAAGCCTTGTTTTTTAAGAAAACTAGTGACGCAAATGTAAAATTTGGAGTCTAGAATTGTGCTTGAAAAGAACCAAATTCAAAATTCACCTATGAGAGTGCAAACATCCGAATTAAAGTGCTCCGGTTAATAGAGTTTCAACGTGTTGCTTTTTATCTACAATGGAAATACTTAACGAGTATTCTTCTATTTCATTATATTTTTATTTCATTTACAGACTTTTTGTACGTTTTATCTTTTTTCAGGTCAAACATCTTTGCAGACCGGATTCAATTTGCACCTGCGCTCTGTTCAAGAAGTCAAATCCACCGGACGCACATTGGTTGGACCATGGGAAACGGATCCAAAATCCGGCTCAGGTCTCTTCTTATCCGGGATGAGTTTCGACAGTGCTTACTCAACGGCCATTATACCCAGGTCAGGAATTTACTTTGTTTCAGTAAAAATTCAGATATCTGATAGGCTGTCTACAACTACGTGCACTGTAAGATCCTCGTTATCAGATCGAGTCCTCGCTGCTTGGACTGGAGACAGTTTGGAAGAGAAAACAAGGGAATTTTTTATCCGGGAGCCTTCATCTCAGCATTGGTGAGGAAATAAACGTTTTTATACAGACAGAAAAAATTGGCCTAAAACTTCAAAAAGGGTCATTGTTTTCGTTGAAGTTCCAAGGAAATTTTGGTTCCTTGCCTAGCTTTTTAGCAAGCCCAGAAAGAACTCGAAACTATGTTAGAAAAGTTGCATTCAGAATCCCATCTTGGAAGGTGCATCACAAAAGTTCGACAAGCTTTTCCATGGCAACGGGTACTTTCTTGGCATCCAATGCTGCCAAATACCTCTGCAGTTTGAACTTATGGCTACAGAGAGCCATTGGGGTGATATTAATCGAGTTTAGGACAGAAAATGCAGTTCTTTTATCCCTGCGAAAGAATTTCCGTAGCAAAACAGCAACTTCTTTATACATAAGCCAGATATTCAGCTTGAATGAGAACGAGGCTCTTTCATTATGGCTAAACCCACTAGATGATGGCGTAACTTTATCAAATATTTCAACATATTCGTGCACTCTCGTCGGCAGAGAGAAACGCTCAATAACGCTAACTGTTCCGAACATCACGAAAGTATCAAACAGTAATTGGAGAGAAATATCTTTCTGGGATGTTCAGCAAAAGTCGGTTGATTTTACGATCTTTAAAGGGAAGGCAAGATATTTTTTCAAACAAGCATCGCACTGGTTAGTCTCTCACTATCTTTAACATCTGAAGAAACTACAGCCGTTTCAGTTGCTTTGCTTAGTGGAGGAGTGGCTGAACGGATTTCATCGGATGATGGGATTGTAAGGTCTTTACGAATTCTAAATGGTTCGCTTGAAACTTTGACTCTTACTGGTGTCTTGAAAGTTACTGGAGACAGTTATATCTCAGCCTTCATAAAATCTTCTATGCCTATTACTGTTGTAAAAGCGACAGCCATGGTTATTCGTAAAATCCCGTCGTACCGTCGATCATCGTTTCGCTGAAAGCACTCGACGATGGATACAAGAAGCCGCCGATAAACCAAACCATGCCGGGTAATCCATGGCGAACTGTTAGCATGAACAAACAGAACACGCAGCATTCGACGAATAAAAATTGGTATTTCACAAAAGATTATTTCTCTGTTAAGGAGGATGGTATATATTACATATCAATCAATTTAGTCATCGATATTCTGAAAAACGTATCGAAAAATGCACTTATAAAGTCAAAGCTTATATCGACATCAAACAACGGCAGGACGCGTGAACTGATTAAGGTGTTTCGTGGGGTGGAAGGGAGAGCAAACAGCCTACATTTAACTTCTATGTTTTCGTTACGAGCCGATGAAAGACTCAGTATAATGTATAGATGCGATGCAAATGTACTTTGCAATGCTTCAATGTCCTCTGGATTTTCAGCAGTTGTGTTGGCTAGGACGTTTCGTGCTGAAGGTTTTTCGACAATGGTACTTGAAAGTAGTGTTATCAACATTGAAAAAGAGTCTACTATTCAAGGCTGGAAGACTTCAGACGCTAATTTTATCATTACAAGTTCTTTTGATGCGGTCAGTGGAGAGTATATAGCTGCTTATGATGGTATTTATATGATGACTTGCAGCGTTTCCTTGAGAAATATGACGGAACACAGCTCTGTGAAGTTACAAATAAAAATAGACAGCAAGTCCTTTATTGAGGACATTGGCCAGCAAAAGGCTCATCTCAAATTTGATTATGCAGTTACACTATCCATATCGTCTGCAGTTAGCCTTCGTAAAGGACAGACTGTATCAACTGGGCTGATTACGGAGAAAAGACTAGATAACTTGGTCATAATGAAACAGAGTACCTTTGCAGTAGTTGCAATAACACAGCCAGGGCTCCCTGCACCATTTGGTTTTACAATGTCAATGATGAGGGCAGTTAAGATGTATCGATTTACTGGGAGCAGCCAGAAACTACAAGGATGGACGACGGGCAATCTGAATGGTGCATTCAACGTGGAAAAGCGTTCACACTTTCAATTTCTTGACAAACGTGGAACATTGTCTGTCTCAAAAGCAGCTATCTTGTTGATAACAGTAAACGCACACATTAGAACTAACATGGACCAGCGAATTTCTCTGCGTATCAATGTAAATGATAATCAAAGAGTCATCAAGTCTGTTGACGACATATTGTCTGAACAAACTATGAAGTTATCAGTTGCTTTGTTTGTACAAGCCGAGCAGATGCTGTCTGTTGAAGTACAAGCTGAATCACAATTAAATGGGCGATATGAAGTGCTAAAAAACGCCGTCATTTCTGCTGTCTTTCTACAAGATGTTCCTTCAAAACCTGGCCTAAGTCTTGGCATCAAAGGATTTCAAACAATGAAGAAGGATATTGGAGCGAATCATCAGTGTAAGTTGTTTGAACTGTTGGCACTGAATGATTGATAGTTTGATTAATGTGATTGTTTGGTAACATTCATTTGGTTAACTGATTGATTCGTAGATGTTTTGCTTGATTGATTGCTTGATTGATTGATTGATTTGAGTAATTGATAGATTGATTGAAGTTGTTAAAGCAATGATTAGCTTGTTCATTAACTAATTCGTATGTTTATTAACTTATTGATTGATTGCTTGATTGGTGGATTGATTGATTGATTATTAGTTGATTGGTGAATGATTGGTTTATTGACTGATTGAAATGATTGAAGTGGTTTCTATTGATTGAATAATAAATTTCTGTAGTTGATTACATGATTGATTGACAAATTGACTGACAATCGACTGATTGATTGATTACATGAATGATTGCTTGATATATTTGTGATTGGTTTGTTGATTTAAATGATTGGTTTAGCCAAAAAAGTTTCTCCTTTATTGTGATTTGTGTTAACGATCTTTGTTCTCTGTTTCAGTCGAATTTCAGAATGATATCAGTGGTGGCTACAAGCAAAACCTTGCATACAAAAGTGAAGGATTCTTTGAAATTCCTTTTCCTGGTTAGATATTTTCATTCTTCTAAATCATCTCCATAGTTTCCCTCCTTAGAGTCTCAAGCATGTTCTTTAATGCCTCTAATTCATTTTTTAGGAAATTATATCATCTCTTTAAACTTACAAATCGACAAACTGCCAAGGAATTCATCAGCAAACTGTGGCATGCTAATGAAAACAACCACAAAAAGCTTTTCTGTAGCATATCGCCCAACAAATACAAACAACCAATTACAGCTCACAAAACTTCTGCAGTTTGACCGTCCTGGAAAAGTATCTTTCGTATGCCAGTCGGACAGAGGTGATCTGGTCATCAAAAGAAACAGTTACCTAATGATCAACTTTCTTGAATATTCAAAGTTGAGTGGTGTGAATTCGACGTACAAGATTGAAGAGAGATCTGGAAGAGTTACGAGATTCTCTGGTTTGTACTTTTGACTTTATTCCAATTGACTTTATCAAGTTGAAACGCTCAGTTTAGTTACTTGAACGGCAGCAATAACCGAGTAACCTCTCGCATTAGAGTCACATAAGATTCGTCTAACAAACTGTTCAAAACTCATCTTGTATACTAAGACCTTGGCCAAACTATTAAACATTATTTGTCAAACATTTCAAACCTGCTTGCAAAACTCCATGTTTGACTGTTTGGCCACGTCACAAAACATTGCTCGTTGAATATTTTTTGCTTGACAAACGCATAAAATGTTTTCTGACGTTTTCCACAAACACGTTCCCTTAGCTGCTTGCTAAGCTTATTTTCTGGTGTGACCAAACAGTCAGACATGGTGTTGTCAAGCCAATCTGAAATGTTTAAACAATGTTTGATCGTTTAATCAGGGTCTAACCAACATTTATCCACCTTACTAATCTTCCACCTTATCGACCTGCAACTCTAAGCACGACTTGCGTTTACCTTTTCCCAATGTTTTAAACTCTCAATTGTATTTTCTTAATATTGTTACGTTTTCGTCAAAGTTTGAAGTAAACTTTGTTTTCACCCATAGCTGTCCACAAGTTGATGGACCCAGGCTACTATCTACTTGCAGTAAACACGAGAAGGCATTTATCATTGTTTAGTGTGTTTCAAGATGGCAAACCTGTTATTGAAGTCAACAATACGTCAACAGAATCAAAAGATACTGTTTATTTTGCACTCAATATTCAGAACGAGTCCACAATTGGCTTCAAGTGGCTGGAAAAGGATAAACAGTCGTCAGAAGAAGAAATTGCATTTTACAAATCAACTAACCATTTAGGAGGACTGTCTTACTCTCTCAAACAAAATGAAGTTTTATATTCGAAAAACATATCATGGGCATTAATCACAAAATGGGAAACAACTTGCAAACTGATTTTATTTCATTGAAAGATTCGTATCTAGATTCAGGACTGTTTATTTCAAAGCAAGATGCTAAATACTTGATAACTTTGATCCTGAACTTTATGGCTCCTAGAGAAGGGAAAAGGTACGTTATTTTTATCTATTTTGTCATTTTAATTATTATTGTTGTCATTGTTATTTTTATTGTTATTGTTATTGTTTTGTTATCTTTGTTGTCATTGTAATTGTTATTGTTATTGTCATTGTTATTGATACTTTTATTGTTCTTTTTCTTGTTATCGTTATTGTCATTGTTATTGATACTGTTAATGTTAATGTTATTATTGTTATTGTTATTGTTATTGTTATTGTTATTGTTATTGCTATTGCTATTGTTATTGTTACTGTTATTCTTGTTGCTATTTTTATTGTTGTTGATACTGTTATTGTTCTTTTTCTTTTTATTGTTGTCGTTATTGTTATTATTATTTATTGTTATTATTGTTATTGTTATTGTTATCGTTATTGTCTTTGTTATTGTTATTGTTATTGTTATAAGTATTGTTATTGTTATTGTTATTGTTATTGTTATTTCTATTGTAATTGTTTTGTGTTATTTATGAATATCTATTGTTTTGTTTAACTCATATTTCACTTGGCAAATATGTGAAATATTTTCTATTTTCTTCAGAGATGTTAATCTAGTCATCGATGGTGTTTTTACGAAAGATGCAAAAGCATGCCTGTTTGCAATACAGCTGCGAATGCCTTTTGCACTCTTACAATTACAACATCTTTGCATCTTCAGAAATGGCAATCACTTGGTATTTACATACATTTTGCAACATATTATGACGAAATAGAAGTTTTGAAAGGAAGCAGACTCAACATTTTGCTGCTTGGTTAGTCATTAATACATGTTTTTAATTAATCCCTGACTTGGGGCCTAGTTCTAACAGTTTCTTAATTTCAAAATTGCTAAGCCCAGCCTTTTCCTGGTTTCAAAATGTTCAAGAGATTTTACAAAAAAGATTCCAGATATTTCTTGAAATTGTATTAAGAGATTCCAGTATAGCACCCGAATTAGCGTTTTTGAAATCAATGAAATCTGCAGATAGGTCAGAAGGGGTAAAGGCGTCCCAGTGCCCGAATTTAGTTGCAAAAAACGGCTCTAGATCTAGATTTTTCAACGATAAACGTTTGTACCCTTGAAGCTTGGACTTTTTATCAGAACTTAATACATGTTCAAATCATTTTATTATACCAAACCTTTCCATAATACTGTATGCTATATTGTTTTACTACCCTATACCACTCTAAGTTATATGTAGAATTTATTATTATACTTTTCACAGACGTTGGAGTGGATTCATACATCGATGATGGTCCGAACGTTGTTGTTCAGCCATGGCCTAAATATGTCAATGAATCGAGTATATTCAACTGGAGTTGCAATGCTGTCGGCGCTAGAAATTTGAGGTACAGCTGGAAACGAATAAGTCTCGTGAGTTTCCTCGTCTTATTTTTCATATTTTCACAGGTTAAGATACGAATATTCAGCGAAAATCCAGCTTTAAAACGCTGTTTCTCGTCTTATGGAGGGATAAGGAAGTTTTAAAACTCGCACTCGTTGCGCTAAGCGTGTTGACATGTGTTTTTCTCAGTACTTTGAACTTTATAAGAGCTTTCAAATGCCGTTTCTGTTGCTTTGAATGTTTATTAACGCTCATGTGTATAATGTTAACACAGTTTTCATGAAAATGTTCAAAATACGAGCTTTCCGTTAACGGCAACAACCCCAAGGCTGCAATTGCCGAATCAGCTATTATTAGGCCTTATTGTTCACCCAGATCAAACGGACCTCTTTCTACGCCAACCGACATGTTTGTGAGGCCATTTCCTTATTACAAATGTCTTGTTTCCACTCATTCAATTTAGTCCAGCAATTACAGCAGTTCGCTACAACTGACTTCCAGTTTGAGCTGCCTCTATGCAACAACAACAACTTAAGGTGGTGAAAGCAATAGCTGGGTCTCATATGATAATTCCAGTGAGGAGCTAGAACATATGGTAAGTGAGGTTGCTGCAAGTGAAGTGAGCCAAAAGATATTGGGACTCAGAGGCACTCTGCCGGGAAATTTTCTCCAAGAAGAAAAACTGTTCAGATTGACTGGAATGTATTATTGTTTCAAGTATTTCTAACTTGAGAGATATTTATATTATCTACCTCGATCTAAGGATATTTGCTGTTTTGTTTTGTCACAAGCAAAAGCTCTCAAACATGAGCCTTCTTTCAAAATAATCAAAACATACTTGTTTTTTAACCCCTACTTGCCCTCTTTGCACCCCTCCCTACGCCAGCTGTGGCTGTTTCGTTCTCTGATAAGCAAGAATCCTCTCCTTTCCTAACTTTGTTTTGGCTTTGACCGTCCTAATTGTTTGTGGAGTTGTCTATTCAATTCAGTGTGCATCTTTTTGCAGGAGACTAACAGAGAGAGCGAGGTTACGAATGGTAAAACAGTGACTTTACTTGGAAGACCAGAAGAATCGGGATATTACTTCTGCTCTGTTGACATGAATGGCACTATTCATAACTCACATGTTGCTACACTAAATATTTCAGGTAGAAGCTCTTTTTTATTTACTTCCATCATGTCTTTGCTTGATGGTTAAATTTCCGACTGAGCGTCCCAACACTTTAGTCCAATTGCAAAAACTAATTCCCATGTTGTCAGAATGTAGACCATAGTAGTCGAAATTTTGCTCCTTGCACCTAGGCAGATCCTAGACTTTTTACATGAGTCCCACTCCAGCAACAACAACAACCCTACAGCTGTTGGTTCAGAGTGATTTGAGCGTCCAGCAATTCAACTCAATAGCGATTACTACGACTCGTGTAATAAGTCTAAGGCAAATCCTCTGGACCGGTCGCTTAACATACTGATAAATTAGGCCATCAATATCAGTTTGATTGTGTATGTGGTTGATGATGCAAGTAAAAGTTGTTGATGTTCTTGCTTGATAATTTTTTGATGATCCGTCTAGTTAGGAACACTAGGAATCTCCCACATTGTATTATGTTGATTTGCGTCTAATTTCGGAAAGTTGTTGACTAACTGAAATTTTAGTAAAGAGAAAATGCGAGCAATTGAATTGATATCTCTATGTTATACTGAGGTGCAGTTGTTCAAATTTTCTCTAAAACCTTTGATACTCCTAGCCCAAGAATTTCAAATTTTTAATTAAAACTTACCGGTATCGAAGTAATCGATTTTCGTTTTGTTTTCTAGATACGAATGAGTGTATATCAAACAAAACTGAACACCAGAACATATGTCATAAAAACGCCGACTGTATCAATAATATCGGGTCATACTATTGTGAATGTAAACCTGGATTCAGGGGAGATGGTTTCAATTTCTGCTCAGGTGAGACTTTATTGGAATACTATCTTATATTTGAATGCTTTCTATGTCAAAGTGTCATTGTCAAGTTCTTCAACATATAACATTTTCAAATATTAAAGCTTAAAATCTGGTTATTTTCTAGATGTGGATGAATGCCTTGTTAATACAACATGTCATGCAATGGCGTTTTGTGAAAATACATATGGTTCCTACAAATGTCAATGCAAAAGTGGATTTTCTGGAGATGGAAAGCAATGTGAAGGTAGACTATGTTTATCGTAACTCTCATAGTGTTGGAGCTGTTGGAGACATTCTTATCACCACGTTCTTTTCCATTGGGTCTTTTCATTTATTACGTCATCTCGTCGTAAGAGCTGCATCAGCTTTACTCACCTAACCTTATTTCAATCTGAGACCAATGCTGATAAGCTCACCTCATTCTTGAAAATGCTACGCGTTGGCTCATTTCATCTTAAGACAAGCTTACTCTTGACTTATGTTATTCCAATGCAAGCCCCAAGAACAGCATAACCTAAGGTAGTTTGATCTTTGAATAAGCCCATACTAGCGTTATTTTATCTCGAGACTATCAGTACCTTGCAGCATACCTATCCTAACTAAACTTCCACCATATCATTTGTTAGACCAGATCAACCTACTTTTTCTCATTCTGCTCAATCCTAAGCCGCTTCAACTGACATCACCCTTACTCCATACTAGGCTTTGTTCACCTCTTCTAAGACCAGCTCAGCATCATCATCATCTCATGCTAGGAATACCTATATCTTTCTCCATCTCATCCTCAAACTAACTTATAAAGGGTCATCTGACCCAAATACAAGCTCTCACTCAGGCGATTTCAGACCACATACTCTGAAACAAACTCAGCTGAAGCTTATATCATCCTAAATTAGGCTAAGCTTAGCCCATCATTTCCTAAGACCACCGTTACCTCAGGCCATCTGGTTGCAAAACCTGTTCAACCATATGTCAAAATGCTTATTTTCTTTCAGACATTAATGAATGTCTCGGACCGAATGCTTGTCACAAAGATTCCAATTGTTTCAATTCTGAAGGCTCGTACAGCTGCATTTGTAAACCAGGTTACAAGGGAAATGGATATCACTGCAAAAGTAAGTCATTAGTATCTCCATAAAACATGATTGAGGTATTATGAATATAATAACAGGGCTGACTAGGCCGTATAGGATTCGGGCCTTTATCATCAATATCGTTGGCTCCTTGCCATTTTGAACCTGCCTCGAATTGTGGAGAGAGGATTCACGAGATGTATTCCCATTGAGGAAAATGAACGACAAAATACTGTTCTGTGATAAAGTATGTCCATAAGACTACACAGGGCAGGCTAAGATTTGATTAGGTCATCTCAAGTCAGGACGGATGAGGTCAGGCCAAATCAGGTCAGGTCAGGCTTTGTCTGGTCTGATCTGGGCTGGTAAATTCACATCGATGACTTTTCCACGACAAATCAGTTAAGGCAGAAAATCTGATCATATCAGATCAGAAAAGATCATGTCAAATGTGCTTACCACAGGCGTATCGTAAAGCCAATCAAGTATTCATGACCACTTGACACAACCTAAATTGCTTCGTCGTTAATTATTAACCGGAATTAAACAAGCAAACTAATCAGCGAGGAGAAACCCAAAATATAGTTTTTGGTATTAACCAGATAATATCTTTATTTTATCAAAGATATAAATGAATGCAATCTTGATGATGATGAATATCCTTGTGATGTGAATGCTGATTGCACTGATACTATTGGCTCATTTTACTGTTCATGCAAAAGTGGATGGACAGGCAATGGAACGATTTGTAAAGGTTTGTACGCTCACTCTTATGACAATTACAACATAATCAGGTGAATTTGATCATTTACTTGTTCATAGTATGGAGCCACGAGTTGGCCAGAAGTCTGGCTCACCAGAAGACTCGCTCGAGCGTCTTCCTGTGTCACGCATAAAAACGAGGTTGGATTAGAATTCCAAACGAAAGAAGACATCATGCTCCATTATCGACGATTTGCTAAAACCATTTTATTCCATTTGTTGGTCCCTAAAATATTAATTGAATTTCTTTACAATATCTCACTAAGATCTGCGTACAATTAGAAGTTAGCTCACGGTTAGTCTACAGGCTACTGGTCATATCAAACAACCTCTGGATGTAATCTAAATTCTTTTTCTTTCCATTTTATAGATATTAACGAATGCGAGTTATTGAATTGCACTGGAAATGCAACGTGTTTTAACCTGCCTGGCTCTTACAGATGCAAATGCAATCAAGGATACAGAGAAGTACAAGGGCACTGCGAAGGTACGTTTAGCTTCTAGACTTATTACACAAGTCGTAGTTTTCGCTCATAAGGCCAATATGGTAGCTATGTCGCTCAGAACTACACTGAGCACTAAGCCGTCCAATTCAATTTTTTATGTAAATGGCGTTGTTTATGGTGCTCAAGGCTGCCGTTGCTGTTTGCGAAGAGTAAGACTTCCGTAATGAACTTATCTAGCTTCAATTCGTCTTCTAACACATTTTGTGCAAGTTAAGGTCTCCAATGAGTAATTCGATATTAAAATGTCAACTTGCAGAGAATTCAACGGGCACGAACCAAACAGTAATACCTCTGATCTATTAGCTGCTGTAGTCTTGAGGTAATTGAGGGCAATTTGACCGAAATAAACCGAGTAGTTCTCAAATTTATTGCATCACCTTTATGTTTCGTCGTTGGTATAGTGGGATTGCAAGAGGTCCAAAATTCGAAGGACAATAATGCGTCTTCAAATGTGATAGACCGTTTTTTATCAAAAATAAGCCAAAGGTTTCTCACAGCATCTGTACGTCAGGTTTTGAGTACATATGGCGATGATTGGGGAGGGGGCGGCTCTCCCTTGACCCCCTTATACGCTACTCGTTGATATGAAGAAATCTCTTCTTTTTCTACTCTAGCCCTTGGCTGCATTCCTCCTCCGTATTGCTCAGGTGAATTCAAAGCCGCTTGGTGGACGCGTAGTCCTTATCTAACTAACTCATCGAGCCAAGAGCCTGTTGGTCTATTCAAAGATTTATTGAAACAAGTCGTCGTGTCATGTTGTGCCAATTGTTCTCTTCTGTCTTTGTTGGTCCTTATAATGGCTCATTTGATGTCGAAGCTGCCATTGAAGCAAATAATAGTGTGGATTTTGGCTGTCCACTTTATGGCTCGCCGGATCAAACTTTGTTCAGAGGATATCCATACATGTCAGTAGGTAAGTGGAATTTTTGTTTTTTTATTTCTTATGTTTTATTGTGTTGAATTTGAACATTCTATTAGAAGATTCTAAAGCTAAGGTTACGTCGACCTACGGAACGCAAACTCGTTGTAACTGAATTGAAGACGCTGCCGAATGCTTCTTATAAATTACTGCAAACATTGTCAATGGAAAGAGAAGTACAAGACGTTGCAAAATCCTGCCCATTTCATCAAAATTTTATTCGATTACTGTCTTAGTTTATGAATCGGATTTGTTTTATTTCGAGTTTCTATTCCTATTGTAGTTGAAGCTCCCGGAATCGCCTTTTTCATAAAAGACCAACCGAAAGAAAAAGTGCTGTTCTTGGATCATTAGGAAGCTCATGGCCTATTCTTGCAATCACATTCCTTCTTGCTTGTCTGTCAGGCATAATCATTTGGTTTCTGGTAAGAAAGTTCTTTCTTCTTGAGTCAGTCTGTTCTTATAGTAATACGCCTTTTCGGTTTTGATTTGTTGCAGATCTCTCAGAAACTTTTTAACTTTTTTTTCTCCTATTCTTTCACAGGATACTGTGAGGAACCCAACAGAATTTCCGAATTCATTTATTGGTGGAAGCTGGGAGGGATTCTGGTGGGCTTTTATTACAATGACTACAGTTGGGTGAGTTTAAACATACTATATGAACCTATTAGTTTAAGAATATGGGCGTAGTAAAATGTGGCTCTGTGAATCGTAGCTGTAAATTATAGCCAAAATAGTACCTTTTTAACCTTCCACAAACTTTTAATCTCTTGACTTCGGAAAAGACTTCATTATCAACCAGCTTACAACCCTCTCATGAAAACCAGGATACCTGCATTTTGCAAAGCCTACCATCTCCAACTCCAAGTGTCAATATACTCAGAACCTTCAAATTTCCCACCATTTAATCATTACATTGCCGAAAACGTTAGGTAAAAATCTTTTCCAAAACCTACCGAAAACCGAATTTCCTAGGTTTCTGTAAAAACGATTTGAAGTTCGGGATGTCTTAGAGATATAAGACGAATTGTAGTTATCGCTATTGAGTTGAATTGCTGGACACGCAAACCACTCTGTAGGGTTGTTGCTGATGTTGTTATTGATGCTGTTTGCCAACAGTGGAACTCGTGTAATAAATGTAGGGAAATCTACCGTTTTCTGCCGAATGATATCAGAAGAATTCTATCTTAGCTCCTACCAAACCCAGCGTTTTCAGTAGATAAGGTGCCCAGAAGAATTCGCCCTAAATCTATAATCACTGATAATTAATCACTAATCGTTCATTCCTTTTATCTATTCAGATACGGTGATAAAGCACCAAGGTCATTCGGTGCAAGGCTTTTTGGCATCATTTGGATTTTGATCGGTTTAGTGATCATCTCAACTTTCACAGCAACAATAACAACAATGCTTACAGCTAGCAGTCTTTCCGATGAAATTAAACTATACGGAATGAAAGTTGGTGTTCTTCATAACAGTGAAGAGTACAGGCTTGGTGTCAAACGAAATGCTGAAACAAAATGTAAGTAAGAAAATAATTAAGTATTCTAGTAGTATTGTAGTAGCAGGTTTAAGTCACGCTTCAAAATCAACTTATTACCTGATTCAAAAACGAGGCTAATCAACAGACTTTCAATCTTCAGAACGAGGCTGATACATTTCTACACAATCCAGTATGTGTAGAATTCACAAAATGTAGATGAAAGTCTCTAAACTGATTTTCTTGAACCAGAGGTGTTCACTTTCAGAATTAATTCTCTCTGAATCGCCATTGCAACGCATTTCGTTCCTTTTAACTGTAAGAATATAGTTTAAGGTGGATTTTTCTATATGAAATTAGGGCTTCTAAAATGTCCTAGAAGCCCTAAACAGCCTCCAGACCCCAATCATTGCTCACTTCGCTCGCTGGATCAATTTTCTTTCATCTATTTAATCTCACATTTTAGCGTTCTCCTCTGTGGCTGAGATTGTCAAAAAAGTAAAAGACGACACAGTTCAGGGAATTCTTCTTGATGCATACATCGCAGGTGAATTTCAAGATGAGCTTGAAGATCTTCGACTACATCAAGTTATTGATTACATATTTTCGTATGGTGTTGTTCTATCCAGGGATGGTCTAGCCTTGCGAGAATGTTTCAGTCATTTCTTGGAATCAAAACAGAGCCAAATATATGCAACTATTTCAAAGGTTATCAAGCCTCTGAAGGTAAGACTTGCGCTTTATTTATAATAAAAGAAAGGATTACATTTAAAACCTCCATCTTAATGAAGTTTCGCACTAGAATTAATGCCATATTGCTCTAATGTAAAAGCATTGGTTTTAACTTCAACTGATTTATATCTTTAATGTTTTAATAGCAAACGAAGAACTCAGCAAGTCTCGCTGCACAGAAATCAGCCAGCATATTCGATTCAGAATCAGAACAGTTCAAGTATATATTATATGCTGGATTGGGCCTGTTTTTCGTTCTGTTTATTGTTGGTATTATATGGGAATACATAAATTCAAGAAAGAGGCTGAGAAGATATTCAAGAACTGAAACTGAAGACCCTCAAGGTTTATCTTTTTCCTTTACACATTATCAGTATTAAATTGAATCGAATCAATGGGACTTGACCTGATTGACTGCACTGGCCTGGACTGCACTTGACTGCTCCACACTGCACTGCACTGCACTGCACTGCACTGAACTAGGATCATCAACTTGGTTTGACTTGGCTTGACTTCCTTTTCGTAGTTTGGCTTGACTTGACTTGACTTGACTTGACTTGACTTGACTTGACTTGACTTGACTTGACTTGACTTGACTTGACTTGACTTGACTTGACTTGACTTGACTTGACTTGACTTGACTTGACTTGACTTGACTTGACTTGACTTGACTTGACTTGACTTGAATTGACTTGACTTGACTTGACCTGACTTGACTTGACTTGAATTGACTTGACTCGACTTGATTCGACTTAAACTTGACTGGACTTGACTTGATATGACTTGTTTTGACTTGACTTGACTTGACTTCCCTTGACTTGACTTGTCTTGACATGACTTGACTTAACTCGACTTGACTTGACTTGACTTGACTTGACTTTACTTGACTTGACTTTACTTGACTTGACTTGACTTGACTTGACTTGACTTGACTTGACTTGACTTGACTTGACTTGACTTGACTTGACTCGATCCTTCATACCTTGACTTTCTTAAGTTTATTTGGTTTGATTATATTTGACTTAATCGACTAGCCTTGACCTTACTAACCTTAATATAACTAAACTTGCTTCACTACTCGATCATTGACCATGACCATTTTTCGTTTATTTTAAATATAAATCATTCGTCAATAGAACGTGGAATGACGGAATGGAAAGTGCAATGGGACAGTGGAAAAGTCAGCCATTTTCATCGAAATATTTTCAGAAATGAAATTGCTGATCTGCGAAAGCATATAAGAGAATTTTCTGAAAGTTGGATAAATCGATTAGATGAACTAGAAGCGAAACAGGCGAAGGAAATACAAATGGTCAAGAAATCATCTCCAAAGGTATATCTACTTAACTTCTGAATAATATGAAGGTTCTTCTCTCATGCTTTGAAACCTCATCTTTATTATCCGTTAAGCAGAGAGTCCATTCTCCCAGGTTCAAATTAAAACAGGGGTGATGGATTATTGTTTTTAGAATTCTAGAGGGCCCTCCGGCCCTTTATCTTAACCTCCTCCTCCTGTTTATTTATTTCAGAACACGTTATCCCTAACCATAGCAGATATAGCCTGTATTAATTGTCTCTTTGAAGGCTTGTATTAGTTATCTTAATTAGCACGGCGTTAATTCAGACGTCCTGCTACTGCCATGCCAGAACTTATCGGCTGTAAAGTCAACTGTCTTAGGTCAAAGCTCCTCGTGTCGGTTGAGACCCGACGGAAAGAATTTGCATCTGAGGCCACAAGTGAATGCAGAGTAAAAATGCACGGCTCGACGTCTCAATAAATCATTGTGCCAAGTACTGAACCTGTACCGAGAGTATGTGAGAGTATGCGAGAGAGTATATTTGAGAGTAGAGAGTATGTGAGAGTGTGTGAGAGTAGGTGGCTGGCATGGCACAAATCTAAACTAGGCGCCAGGTACAAAAATTTCAAGAAACTGGTAATAAACACATTTAACCAACAAGAGGAAATTTTAAGAACTTGTTGGGAGTAATGATGCCACATTACTTGAGAAGCTTGCTTTCAAGTCGTTCGTCTGTTGTGCTGTTTTTTCCCATTTATTATTTCATTTGATCGATAAGTTTACTCTATTGTTATTTTCATTTCCAAGGTAATCCAAGAAAGGTCGAAAGCTTACAGGATAGGAAAAATGACATTGAAATGTCCTAAAGATAAGAATAATGACAATCATATTGAAATGCTGACAAAATGATATAAGAGAGAATGAAATAATGAATAACAGTTCGTGAAATCCTTCGATGTACAGCAGTAAAGCTATGACATCTCAAAGTCAGTGGCCGCGTATCTCCTGAATGATTTGTTCATGAAGTTTCTGTTAAAAGCAAGGCAAAGGCTTTCTTCTCAACTTGGACTGATGAAACTCTAAAATAAAGCCTGACAGTCAAGGAGAAATGCTTGAAATTTAAAGGATGGAGTCATGACGATATCTGCTTCAAGCTGGCAACATTCTAGTTAAAACTACACTGTTGGCCTAGGACAAATATGTAACGACCCTATAGATAAGAAATTTAATACGTCATACATGTATATCAATTAGAAACTAGAACTTGGCCGAATCCTGATGAAAGTTTATTGAGGATTGTTTTTTCTTATTTTCAATGCAGAAAACAAGAAATTTTCTCATTAATATCCAGATCGTTAAAATCATACTTTACTTTGAATATTCAAGGTAGCTTGATAGGTAGCTTGATATCTTGCAATCGATTACTCTTAGATGCCAAATTGCCGCCCCCCCTCGCTAATTAATTTTTTGAATAATTTTCAAACCTCGGCTCTTATTAGGACCCCCTAATAAGCGGTTATTAAGATTTACATCAATTTTCGGTGTCGATGATTCTAGCTTGTTTCACTTAGACCTTCTTTCGTATGAAATTTCACTTGTACACTCTGTTGGTTAACACTATAATGAAAACAGGCCAGCATAGGTTAGGATGAAATAATCGCACTTCGTAGGTGTTAATGAAAGATATATGTATTGTACTGTATATAATGTACATATATAGTGTAACAAGTATATAAATATTCATTAACAATACTCATATTGCTGATGAAAAATTTGAAAATGAAAATACAGCATTAATGGTTGAACTTTTATCCTGTCTTCCTTTTCTTTGCGATTATAGTCTCAAGCGATTCCTCCAACCCTAATGTGCCTAGCTTGCAGCTCGCATTAGTTGCCTTTTTCACACTGGATAGAGACTCTTTGCTACAGTCGGTAACTCATATAGCAGAGGTGGTATACATTTTCCATCCAGTTTTTGGGTAGCTAATTTGTGGATTCTTTGCTGAGCCGCAAGGACGCCTTTTCGTGTAATTTGCTGTGTTCAGCCGTTCATGCTTGGTCTGACTTTAAATTGCCAAAAATGGAACTTTTTGCTCTGTCCGATTTTTCAAAGAAAGGAGATGGTTCGAGAGAACTTACAGACGGCATCGAGTTTATTTTCATGAAACATTTTTGAATGGTTTATGGATTGGGTTTTCAAAGATAACGGGTTATAGGATTTGTTCTGGTTATTGCCCATTTGCTAGTTTTTCCAGCTATGATGCAATCACTGGTCCCCTGTAGGAGTTACCTCCTAGTTCTTACAATAATATATGAAACTATCAGCTTTTGACGGGCATTCGGAACTAACAGAGACTTTTTTATTACAGTGTGTGTAGTGGTGTAGAAAGCTGGGATGCTCAAAGAAAAGAGTTTGTTACCTGTCTAATCCTGAAAAATTACCTGTCTAATCCCTACCGGGGAAGTTTTCGTTTTGTTAACATAAATCTGTGGTTGTCTCGTTGTCTCAAATGTACATAGAAAAAATACACATACACTACGGGCAAATATTACCCGCTCCGGTGAGAAGCTAAAAGACTTCTGCCTCGTTCCCAATCCAACCCAAAGAATGAATTGAATTGGCCTAGCCAGTGAGCAAAAATGGCTGAGGAGGCAACAGTCAAAAGCACTGAGGGAAAACTTTTACAATTACCTTTGGCAAGGATTAAAATGATAATGAAAAGTAGCCCAGACCTCAATAATGTCAGTCAGGAGGGATATTATTTGATTGCAAGGTCGGCAGTAAGTAGATTGATACATTGACTGACTGAGGATCTTCTTACTTAATATAAAAAAGCTTCTGTTTTTACGTTGATTACTTGTATAAAGCTAAACAAAGGAAAAAATGCTCTGTGGTCTACCTTACCAACACTACACTGCATACACTGCGAGATTTTAGCTAAGCTAAGTCAATTTGAAGATTATTGGACGGTTGGGTTTGCAACCTTTCCTGATCACTGGACTCTCTCCCGACTGGCAACTTTGCGGACTGCGCACCCAAGGCTATTATTTTGCAAACAATAGGGGCTATTGTTTTCTATTGTTTAGGCCAACTTCTTTGATGGGCACAACAAAGTTTCCAACCTGGGACTCCCTGCATCTTCTGATCCAGATGACGGATGTATATGGGTATGTGGATATTTGAAGGTCCCAAGTGGCCAGGGGCACCCAAGATGTTTTTGTTGTAATCATATGGTCCACTGAATGCACCTTATGTCTGAGCTTGTGGTTTTGTGATGATAAAGCTTTGCTAAATTGATTCTGTGGCAGCAGCACTATAGTAAGTAGTTAGTAGTTTTTAATTGACTGGGTAACAATGGGTAACTGACTAATATAAAAAAATAAAACATATCATAATAGAAAGAAATGGCCAAACTCTGTTCAAAGATTTATTTTTTGACTTACAGGAGCTTTTTGCTCAATATTTTGCTGAACAAGGGTTCCAAAATAGTGATGGAGGAAAGGAACTAACTTACAAGGGTCTAGGTGAGTGTGTTCTTCTTACAACCATGACTATTTTTGTGATGACTTGATTCAACTCATAAGGCATGACTTGACTCAATTCTAACAAAGCTGGCATGACGAGACATTGCTTGACTTTAGCTTGACTTTACCTGATGAGTACAACTCAGCTAAGCTTAACTTTAGACCCAACTTGACTTTAATTTAACTCATACTCTACTCTATACTTTGCTGCTTACTGCTTGAGATTATTAAATGTGTTATTTCATTGTTTTAGCATCATCTGTCGAGACTGATGATTCACTTGATTTTCTTGGAGGTATGACAACTTTCTCTTATTCATTATTGCCATTAGACACTCTTTGTTAATTCGACTCCTGTATATGTAGAAGTTGTTTTGTACTTAGTAATTTGTTATACCCATAGATGTAGTGCCACAGAAAGTCACAATGAGTGAGTATTGGAAAAGTATGGCAGAAAAGATGGAATAATAACTCTTATCAGAAGGTATTATTATTGTCAAACATATTACAGTTATCAGCTCAATGAGCGCACAGCTTAAAAATCGCAAAAAGAACTGCAATTCATGTGCAGGTTGGTTTAACATACATTGCTGTTTTAACATACATTCCCCTTTCTAAGAATTAAGGCAGTTTATGTGCTTTAAATAGCAGAATGTGTTTAATTGAAATAGCTTGAACACTTTGAAAACTGAAAATATTCTATTCAGAACGCCTGTCTGTATTTTGTAAATATGATAAGCTAAAATAATGCTGTTTATGGAAAAGACACTCAGGCGTAATTCATAACTAGATTGTTCTGTTAAGAACTTAGCAGTAAATTTCTTTGAATAAAAGTCTGCTTAAGATAAACCAGTATTTGTTGAAAAATATTACCTAACATGTTGTTATTATTCATTGTTCTTTCCACTCAGTTGGTTAATTTATCCTAAGAACCTTCTGTTGCCATTTCTGATGAGTAGTTGTGAATCAATTGTCGATTAAAGTAGATTATAGATCGAAAAACTGAAGAGTGCCTGGCAGAATCGCCAAGCTTATTGTGAACTTTTTTCAACGTTAAGAAGTGTACAAGGCGAGGCTCAAGGAAAGGAAATTTTCACCAGCAAATTTTCGTGCTATTTTGCAAGGGAAGAACTTCTGATGCAAGTTAAAGATTTAGCGAAGAACGTGCATTCTTGATATGCCGCTAATACACTGACACTTCAAAACCAGCTTTATTTGAACCAGCTAAGATTTCCACCAATCGATTGGATTTGTCAAACTGACCAATCACAACGCAAAATTTGTAACGCTGGTTTTATTGAAACCGGTTTCGTTTTCACAAAAGGGCGACTGATCTTGATTAGTTTGGACGTCTGTTTGAACCACGAAAAGGTTAACGATTGTGTCTGTTGACCAATGGTATTTTAGTGGCCATCGAAATTAGAGCTAATCGCTCTGGGGACCTATTACCTTTAATAAGTAAGCAAGTGAAAAGAGCAAGTATTCTTGAAACTTTCTAGAAGCTGGTAAAGGGGTGGGAGGGATCAGTATCACGCTTCACGGTTTGAAAATGTTAGTATAACGTTTAACATTAAAACAAATAAGGCGTGCTTTTAATCGCGCTTCCCGATTAAAAATATGGTCAATCACGAAGACCCTTAACCACCCTTTTTCAAGTTTCACTGCAAAAAATATAGTCAATCAGGCTTATAAAATACCCTTTGCCACTCTCTTTCTAGACTTTCAAGAGACAAAATTTTATTTTAATTTGAACAAAATTTCGGCAGATTCCTAGTCATTTCCTTTTATAAAGTTTCATTGAGGTAACTAGAGGCTTGAAAATATAAAGTTCGCAATACAAAGTTCTTTCCTCCCTTGATTAGTAAACCAAAAAACAGTTTATTTCGCAAAAGTTGACTTCATCTAGACAGCGCTGTTCCCTCTCAAACAGTTTATACATCAATAATTCAACCAATTCTGTGAAATTTCCACGTAGGATTAAACGTTTTTGGACATTTGAGCAATTCTTTCTAATTTATTCGCCGATACATCTGCCGTTAAGTAGCGAAAAATTAACTATTCCAAAAATGAACTGTGATGTGACGCAGAAAACCCAAAAGTCATAGCGCGTTTTATTTCATCGAAAAAATCGACTCTCTACGCTACACCTGCCCTTATTATATGACTTATTTCCCGAGTTCATGTTATTGCTCTTGAAACCGAGACTGGCACCTAACTGAGCTCGGCAGCTCAGTTAAGTTTGCAACATTTAGGCCAAAGATGCCTTTAAACGTTTGTGCGGGTTGCGCTTCCTGTCATAATTTATCATTTCATGAGTAGCCCGTAGACTTATTACTAGAGTCGTTGTTATCACTATTGAGTTCAACTGCTGGGCGCTCAAACTACAGTTTGAGAGATCTCGGTTTGGTGTTAGTCTCGGTTTGATGAGCGATAACTGGAACTCAGGTAATAAGTCTAAGTAGCCTGGGTATGTTACTGGTCTTCTGTATAAACATTCGTATTTTGGGCAGATTTTCAATAAGCAGTTTATTGGTCGTAGTTAAGTTAAGTGTCCAGGAATTAAACTGACAGCGATACACACGAAATATTTCTGCAAATGCTGCTTTTGGTTGCTGTTGCTGCTTGAAATTGTTGATGTTGTCGTTAATGTGGTTGAAGTTGATGTTTTGTTGGTTATTTAGTCAGGGTTCTGTTGTTGCAACTGACTGATTACAGCTGCTGTTTGCGAAAGCCGCGCTAGGAAATTTCTTTCCGAAGGACTTTGACGAGATAAAGTTGAAAAGCAATAATTAGATTTTGAGCTAGATATCTGACTGCGGCAACTTTTCAATTGATTTTTGCAACATTGATAATTCTATTGATGTTTTCTTATCTATTCAATTGAAGCATTTCAGAGAGATATTCATTAATTATTCTGATAGTCGAAAACCATCGATAACTGTGCATTAACAAAATCTTTATGATTTTGAGATACTGAGCAGGTTTTCTAACGTACACTTTTGTCAATAAGCAACGGGACTTGTAGTCCGGCCCTCAAAGGTGCTCAAAATATCTAATTCTTCAGCCGTCAAAGAATGACTGGTAATCCCCTAAGTATTTCTTGGACTTTCTTCGACTCTTCGGGACAGCTCCGTCTCCTATCGTCAGGCAAAGAGAAATTTGTTTCTTCTCCTATTTATTGCGTTGATCGGATCTAAAAGGTGGTAAAATCACATATTGAACGTGCTAGGAAGGTCGTTTTTGGCGCTCGTTGCCCACATCACATGCTTTACAGAGATAGTAAAAGAGGTTCAGGATCGCGAGTTACAAGCAGGAAATTCTAAATTTGCCACTTTCTTTACTCGTACCAGTTTAACAGAATAAAAAGTATCGATTTAAGCTTTTTAGGCATTTTAAATCTGCCTGTCTCAAAGTACACACTTTTTCTCATACTAAAAGAAAAATGTGGGCTCAGCTTTTCAAAATTAAACAGCCAATCTAGCTTACTGTAATTAAAAAGCCAAAAAGCTTTCGTGCCTTCTCAAGTTTCATTTTCTCAGCTGGCTTAAATATGCTTTGTCTGTATCCGTTCAAATCTTTTGAGGTTGTTTTCGGAATTTACTATGTTCTCTGGTAGAAGCTCTTGAACAAAAAACTGATGCTTTTTGGGAGTACCAAAGAACTTATAAGAAACCTGAGCATCATGAAGAAACATTAAAGAATATGTTGATAGCAACCCATAGCAACAATCTCCTAACTTGAGCAAATTTTTTACGAACTTGGCTTTACCGGCTAGTGTATTCAAAGGAACTGAGTACACTGTTAACGGACTGTTAAGCTGTGGCTAAACAAGGAGACATGTCGCGCACGATGTAGTCGGCGTGTCTCCCAAAGCGGCTAAACATGCGAGTGACAAGCGAGCAACATGTTCCCCGAAACGCGGAGACGAGAAATGTTTCTGTTGTCTCACAGAAACATTTGTTTATCTCTCACTACAAATTTTGCCGCGCGCTCCAAAAGTTTCCGAGGTGGCTAAACTGGGAGACATCAAGGCGACATGTCTCCTTGTTTAGCCAGGCTTTTGGGATAACTCTTTATGTTAGGGGATAACTCTTTATTTAAAACTTGATTGCAATGGCGTTGTGAGATACCCTTAACAGTGGGAGCTGCAAATCAAAAATTTTAAACTACAAGCCTTCTTCAGTGTAGAATTCAGTTTCACTTTTCGTTCACTTTTTTGGTAATGCTTGCAGCTAAAACTTTGGCAGCTTATCGCTCAGTATTAGCATATTACACAGTATAGTGTTTGCGGAGTTTCATCTCGCAACACTGTTGCAAGCGAGTTCCAGTATTTGGCTAAGGCATAGGCAAAATGCTTATTTTTTTAAGACTCTCTTTAACATGATAAAGTAAATTTCTTTCAGTAGAAGCAAGAACATAATCTATGATTCGTCGATGATTAATATCAATAAACCAAGCGGGTGGTAGAAGTGTATACAATCAGTTTCTTTTTATTAGTTTGTTTAGTGTTTTTCATGATCAATTGAAAACATTTTTGTTTGCAGTTTATGAAAATTTTTTGTTTGTCAGAAGCAGGTTGCTTATATATGAGAAATAAATTTGAAGCAAAGCTGTGGAGAAGCATTCTTTTTGTGACGCCTGTTTTCGTTCTGGTGGTGTTTTATGCTTTGCTAGGGCAACAAACAGAACAGAAGAAAATTTCGGTTGCAGTCCGTCGGCGAAATAAAGTAGTGGGAGGTATGTTGAAATTAATTTACCCATTGCCAAACAGCAATACACTTCTTCGAAATCTCATACACCCTTGGTTGAAATCCTCTAATGTATTGCTTGTGAAACTCCCTGAATCTCCCATTGCTTCTGGGAATCCTTAAAACTCCTTTTATTTGCGAAAATCCGTTGATATCGCCTTGCATTGGTAATATCGCGTGCCTTTTTCAAAAATGAAATGCTCCTCGTCTGGTCCAACACTCTGCAAGCATTTTTGCAGCACTTTTATAAAGAAACTTGTGACAGAGATTAAGTAGCCGAAACTTTGGTGGAATAATAACCATTTTTATGCCACCATATTGATAATGACTATGTTAATATTACTATCGCTTGATCGTGAGATTAAAGCTGACCCTTTAAAATATGTGTTGGGTTTTGTTAAGATCCTAAACAAGAATTCTGAAATATGCACACACATTTTACACAAGCCCCAACCACCTAACGGTTTGTTTCAAAGAAAATTTTCATACACATTTTTTTTAATAAGCAACTTGATTTTCGTTCAGCCCTCAAAGTTGCTTAAAAGTTGCTCAAAGATGCTTAACATTTTTGTACCCAACAGCCACCCCTGACTTCGCGGGTCAAAATCATCAACTGTTAGGTCTAAAACCCGACTGTTGGGAGATAGTAAGTAGAAAAACGTTAGCTAACGAATTTCAACATACAAAAACTAAGAACCAACAATTTCATAACACCAAGAAAGAGCATATACGCTTGGTTGTTTCACTTCTTAGTTGCTTACAGTAATTCAATTGAGCCCTCAAGTTGCTTAATGTTAAGGTCAGTTCAGCCCTTGTTGCTTATTGAGCGGTAGCTTATTAAAAAAAGTGTTAATACAGTAGATTGAGTTGTGAAAAGCCCTATCCAATACGCCTCCTTTAAATTTTGCAGTAAGCCCTTATCTTTCTAGCCCCTCCCCTCAACTTCATGTAAATTAAAGCTTTTACTGTAATTTTTAGAAACGAATGTGGTATACAGTTAATAAATTTTTTTAATTCTGGCCAGCTACTAAGTTAACAATTTGCAGAAATCAATAGCCCAACCTGTTTATTGTGTCTTTATTAATTTATCTTTATTGGTTGAGTAGATTGTTGTGTCTAGTTTTATAGTTACTATTATGATGCTCTTTTCACAATTGCAGGTTGATAAATTTATGGCTTGTATTATCTGCGTCTTAGAAGCAGACACTCGTCTCTTTTCGTCTGACAGTTTTGGTACTTTGTTAGTTCGGTTTACAGTGTCAAACTCTGGTAGTGTCGGCTGCATACAGTACAACGAGCAGAGAAAGTCACTCCCACCCTTAAAGCCTTATGGTCCGATTAAACAAGGTATGTGATTATAAATCAGTTCTGAATGATTCATGATAGCAATGATTGACTTGTGATGAAGATTAAGAAAACACTAATACTAATGCTGTAGGGCGGAAAATGATGCTAAACCCATGCTCATTCTATTGCTCACTCTAAGATGCCTAATTGCTGGGGGTTGGAATAGGCGGAGGTTGGAACAGCGTTCGGTGTTTATTTTTAGCATAGGTCAAAATAAACGGGGGGATCTAAATTTGTTTGACATACTTTGACCTGATACTGCTGTGTGTTGCGAACGGGCCCTATAGTACTTACAAGATTAGGCAATCCATAGCTCTAACCAACAAATAGCGTGTATAAGCGAAACTACATACCAAGAAAGCCTCAGTGAAATAAGTAAAGAATATCGACACCAATATCAACGGAAATGGTATTAAGTGGGGGTCCTAATAAGAGCAAGGGGCTGGAAATTTGTTTGAAAAATTAATTAGCTGGGGACGGCAAAATTAATTAGCGGGGTACCTAAGAGTAGCAACCCAGAATGTTCTGTGGTACCAAGTCCAGGCTATTGTTGATATCGTCCAGTTAACAAGATGAGGTAAAAGGATTAGCTAGCTAGATTACTCAGACGAGTTTCTGACTGAAACTGAATCATAGAGGACTGGACTCACGTTTGTTGTTGCTATAGCACTGCCTCGAATCAAGGTCTGTTCGAAACTAGGTTGTCCTTCCTTTTTGCGCCAACAATTCCCATTAAAGCGCCAGAAAATTTGCATTAAAATTTCCTTGTTGAAAAGAGCGAATTCCTTTAAAAATAAAGCTTCTCTTAGAATTTGTTCTTATTGCTGTTCATATCACCGAGTCAGTTTTATTCTTTAAAAGGATATCAATCAAAAAAGACCTACAAAAGACAGGTGTTCTTAGTTGGTTGACTCTGAAAGGGTTATACGCAATCTCGTAAACTTGATTTTTGTCGATCAATGAGACTCAGGTACTTTCAGACATTTAATGTCGGATTACTTAGGATTTCAACTATATTCAATCAATCTAAATCGTAGTTCTTGCTTACATTAAAGAGTCTGCAAAACCAATCATGAATAGAACATACAGATAACATGGAGAAACGTCACGTCAGAGGATTTCTAACATTTATTGCTATTTTCCTGCTAGTGAATACTAGTTTTGGTAAGTGACATGTTTTTATATTTTTGTCAATTTATGTTATCAATAAACCTGTGAAGGCCAATCACAGTAACTCTGCAAGGCCGCAAAACAACAAAAAACAATCAACAACAGTATAATTCGTACATAGTTTATGGAGGATTTTTTCCATGGGAATTTTTGAATGCATCAGGTTGACAAATGTCTATCTGACTACTGTATCTGAGTAGCTCGATATATTTTCGAACTTATTTTGAAATAATTTCGTTGATACTTTGGTCAACAAGTATAAAATGGTTTAAAGAATGTAGAAACCTTTTTTGCAATGCTTTGGCTGCCGCTTAGCGATAGCTTATGAAGGCAGATCTTCAGAACAACCATCACTCGCTGTTTATAGCACTCTTCTAAACATTAAGAGGCTCTTTAACCTGTTGATCGCGTTTGCCTTGACGATACTAGCCTTTTTTGTTGTTTTCAACAGGCGAAATGTCAAAATGTACCATTTTAATTATGTAACTACTGTAATATTGGATAAAATTCACCCTATTACTCTTAGGTGCCTAATTGCTGGGGGATTGGAATAGGCGGGGGGTTTGAACTACCGCCAGGATCTTACTGGCAGGGGGGTTGGAATAAACGGGGGGTCGGAGTTTGTTTGACAAACTTTGTCTGGAAACTGCTGAAACGCAAAGCGAGGGCCCTGTAGTGCTTATAGTCTAAAGGAAATCCATAGTTCTAACCAACAAATTGAGTGTACAAGTGAAATTTCACACCAAGAACGTCAAATTAAGTTAAGTAAAAATATCAACTTCAATATTAATGCAAATTTAATAAGCGGGGGTCCTAATAAGAGCGGGGGGTTGCAAAAATTTCAAAAAATTAATTAACGGGGTTGACGGCAATTAGGCACCTAAGAGTATTTGTAAATTTAAGCAAAGTCACGAAATGAAAGGCATTCCTCTTGTGACAACGATTTAAGGGCTTTAATGCATGGATTCTTGAATTCAGTTTAGTGTTCCTCCGTTTGCTGCAGAAAGTCCTGTTTAGAATAATGCTTTTTTCGTAATTTCGTAATTTCTTTGTCTTTTAATTTCAAAGTTAGCAGTTCAAAAATCATTTTGAGAAATTGCTTGAAAAACTTTAGCATCATGATTGAGAAGCTATAGGACAAACTGTGCAGTCTTGGACAAACTATCTGGATGGAACGCCCTCTTTTCAAAGAATATTTGGTCTATTCTAGCGACTTCTACTTCAACAACTCCAATGTCCCCCCCTTCCCCCAAAACGTTTTTTCGAAACATCATCGTTAGGGGGGGGAGAAGAGGGCATCTTTATATAATAGCAAATTTATTTAGGCTGTTCAAATATATTTTGTCAAGTAATGTAGAAATTCTCCTACTAGAAGTCAGAGCCGCCAAAATCTATGCTCGAGTATACCTGATAGATCATGGTTCTGACATATAAAGAATTTTTTGTGCATTTTTCATGGAGAAACTACTCGAGTTCAATCAATTATAAACCAAACAGACTTTAAATGACCCAAAAAAATGTTTTCTACTCAGTTAATCTTCTTAAAATTCAACTTCTGAAAGAGCAGTGCAGCTGTTGCTCTATGTGTGAAAAAATATGTTATAATGTTTTTCTTCTTTCTTCCTCAAATTGAACAGGCTAAGTGATTGCACTAAAGTAATGGTATGCACAGGTTGCACAACGGAAGGTCCTGTACTCATTTTGTATAAGAAACCGATTATTAATACTGGGGTTGTTAAACAGCTAAGGACCCATAAGACTTATTACCTGAATCACAGTGATCACTATTGCATTTAATTCCTGGATACTGTACTTAAACTACCCGACTGTAGCGAGCAACAACAATATCAATTCAATTCAATGTGAGCGAATACGGTTTTGGAAAGCAAGTCTAAGCGCCTATGAGCTCTGGGGATATATGGCGCATAGAAGTGGCTATATTATTATTGTTATTATTATAAGTCTAAGAAGCCCTCGGTGTAGACTTATTACATAAGTCCCACATTTTGCAAACAGCTGCAACAACAACAATAACAACCCTACAGCTGTTTACTCAGAGTGGGACTCACAATCTTTCAGCTGCAAAAATGGTTAATGACTCCGAGTTTTGGAAGTGGCATAGACTCAATAGCGGTATACGACTGATGTGATAAGTCTACCCTTAGTCATATCGAAATCATATTTGAACTATGTGTTTGAGAAGAAGATGCTTCAAAAAGTACAAGCAAAGAGCAATAATACTCATTTCTGTAAGAAACCTCTTTTAAGAAACTATTTAAGGCCAAGTCGTGAAAATAAAAAAACTCTTCTTGAATCAACTAGCGAAGAAGGCAAATAAAAACTCTGTTTCTGAAAGAGAAGAAATCCTGCAGTGAGTCGGATTGCACAAAGTGCACAATTCTAAGAAGCCTTACTGTATAGTATGGACCAAAAGTTTCTTAGAAAGAAATGAGCGTACTTTCAGTTAGAGAAAAGATAATTAAATTCATTACATTAAGGACACCTGCGCAAATGCTACAATTATTATTGTTTTCTGCAAATAAAAGAAATAGTCGACTTCTTAACCAAATAAAGAGATTTGGTTTACACATAATTGCATGCTGTCGGTCAGTTGCAATATTGTTACGGATTTAGGATGTGATATCGATCAGCTTAACACCTTATTGAATAAGATCGACTTTGTTGCGCGAAATTGAGCATGCGCAGATTTGGAATAGTCTGTGAGATAACGAGCAATTATAACCAAGTGTGGCTGCAGGATACCAGAGGCGGATTAGACTTGCTTCCCAAGTCCCTAACTTTCGCTCACATTGAATTGAATTAATGATGTTGTTGTTCGCTACAGTCAGGCTACAGTTAGTTTGAGCGTCAAGCAATTCAATTCAATAGCGATAACAATGACTCATATAGTAAGTCTAGAGGCGGATTTCCTGGCCAGTTTACCCCCGCAGGGCCTGAGAGGTCTTCAAATTGCGTGACAGTGAGTTTGGAGCGCATTAAATCCGAATTAATTATAGGCTCGCAGTAGCGCATCAAGAGCAAAGCAAACTGTTTAAATCGCCCACAAAAAGTGGTTGCTTCATGCAGCGAACGTTGAGCGAATTAAATTGGTACTTTGGCAGATTTAGGGCAAAATTTAATTTGCTGCTGCGCTCGAAACGAAAAACTAACTTGCAAATGAAAACTTGCATCTCGCAACCTCACAACTGACAACTCACAACTGAAAATTCGCAACCCACAATTTTACCTTTGAACGACAGTTATTCCGTATGCAGTTAATCTGCGAGCGTTAAAACATTCGAGGAAGATTATGTCCATTTTCTGCCATTACATACTTATGGCTCCTATATGGCAACCTCGGGTGTGCAGGAGATGCGTGGTTTCATAGTAATATCCCCCTAGCAATAACCTTCTTCAACTTCTCCGAGTTTCAAATTACCTCTAACAATTTGATGCAAAGCAAACAAATCAAATTTAACTTAGACCTTTTTAAATTTTTGACCTATTTAGTAAAATTGTTCAGAATTAAGCGAATAGTTTTTTATTTTTTTTTAGTTGCACCTCAACGAAAACGCAAATGTAAAGATGTTTACGAAGTGGCATGGTGGGAGTATCCACCTTATATTTATAAAAATCAAGATGGAATCAATGGAATATTTCCAAAAGTAATCGAACAAATGGTACAAGGTTGTTGCCAATCACTGGTCAATGTCTCGTTTTCAAAATCCCTAGCAAGTCGAACAGAGGCTGTGGAACAGGTGGTTAATGGAACAGCAGATTTGGTTGCACCATTGATTGTAAAAACTGGGAAAACCAAACTCCTAAGTTTTCCCTTTATTTCATATGGTGAGTTACGTAAGATTTTCGTTAACTTTGGATGTTTTTCTTTCGTCTCGCTCATTGAAAACAGCTACAAATGGTACATCCTACTGCTACTCATAAAAAATAAACTTCTTTGTCAAGATTTCAACAGAGAAATTCATGATCACAAAATAGCCGCTTTTGTTATTGGGACAAGCCATTTGGTACACAGCGCGTCTCCCAAAATGAAAACAATAAAATTTCATGTAAAAATAACACGAACATGCGCAGAATTGTAAATGTAGACTTGAAGACTTCTGTGATCCAATCACGGATGTATAGTGGTACTGTAGTTTGAAATTCAGTTTAAGGGCCGATGCACTGACGCCCACTTCCTGAAAACATTTGAAGATATTCATCAATGTTATCATGTAGGTATCTCTCAGCTCTAATGGTAAGTATTAATTGTCAATTATACCTTCGAACAGAAGTATTGAAGTCCAAGAGTCAAAAAGTGACGCATGCGCGACAAAGTTTTTCCCACAATTGCCTGAATTACTTGAAGAAATTCTATCGGTATAAGACGGTGTCATCATATAATTGATTCAGTGTGTGAGTCGGAAGCTGGCGGGATATCCAAGCGTAAGCACATGGTCTGGGGGCCGGATAGTCCCACCCCCTTGGCTGGCCGAAGATTCACGGGAGAATAGCGATTTCCTGTAACGGGAACCACCGTAAGATGCGGCGCCTCAGCCACATTGTCTCGGCATTGTGGATGCAAGTGGGGAGCATTCATCTCCAGCACTGAACAATGTTTTTGCTTTTCACGCCATTTTGATTTACTACAAATAGACTCAATACATGCATGACAGCAACCGCAACAATCGTGCCACAAACAAACAAATTTACAAAATTCCAATTTGTGCAAGAATATAATGCTGCTACGCAGGCGCTTCGCGCAGCTCCGCAGCAACTAACTGGTTAACAAACAATTAACTAACAAAGCAGTTAACTAGCAAACCAATGAACTATATAGGCGCATACTAATATTCTTATTCATTTTTCATTGTAGTTGATTCACCTGGCGTCGCTTTTTATACTGCCTCTCCTTCATCTGCTGGTGAATCTCTTGTACAGATCATTGTAGCCTCGTTTCCCATTCTCATTCTATCACTAGTGCTGACACTTATTGCTGGCACTTTATTTTGGATTTTTGTAAGTACGAGTTGTTCGTAAGGCAAACCCCAACCTTAAATTAATTTTTCTAGACTGTTATTTGGTCTGAACCAAGAAACAGAGATGTAGCTTCAATCTAACCCTTTTCTTCATTTTCTGAAACTGACTTTCTTAGCAGGCATGGATCCCTTGTCCCTTGTCTAGAAACATGTACAAATTCTACAAGAAACTCTTCTGCGAGAGAAAGTCAGTGTGCTGTCCTGTTCTTTGCGTCACTCATGCATCCTAAACTTTAGGATGAGGGTATGTCACAGTCAAAACTAGATGACAGACTGAAAACTAGAAAAAGTTTTGACTGGAGACTTTCCTAGAGGTGTTGGTCCATCTCCATTTTTCTCAATTCCTCGGGGAACGTTTTCGTCCCAGCAGAACTTTCCGTGGGAAGAAACATGCAAGTCTCTGTATATTTCATTTTTCCTCAACGAATTAACTACCAGAAATAAAACATTTAGACCAAGGTATTCTCCTCCGTAGAGGCTTTGTACCAGAGTACTAAGATTTTGGACCCCCGTTTTCGCACCTAAACCCCAGCAGAACCCCAATCACCATGACTTTCTGAAACAACTAGGGGTAGAGGTATCTCAAAATGTCCATTAGAATTTCTCCGCCCAAAAATGACCCTTACCTCAAAAATAACCTGGTCTGACTTCTTTATATATTCTTCAATGAATAATGTTTTAATTTCACGTGAAATGAATTTTAGGAATACCAGCATGATGAAATGTTTGGTTTAGCTATTCTTGGTAGAATTCAAGATGGCATTTGGTGGGCATTTGTATCCATGACTACGGTTGGGTAAGTTTAGGCTCCTGAGTCCGAAGCTGTATAAAGATGATAACAAAATGTGTGAAGGTTTTTAGAAAAATGAGCGTTTTCAAAGGGCTTTGCTCTTTGGAAGTCGCTAATATCGCTAATATCGCTAATATATTTGCTTTAAATATCTAATCTTTATCTCTAGAAACTGCTTTTCCTAGCAATAATAAATCGTACACTATAAATGAGCAAAGTTAATTTGTAATTACTTATCAATTAAGAGACTCGGTAACTAGACTTATTACATTCATCGTATTTTACGCTCATCCACACTCCACCACCCGACGCTGTTTGAGGAAACAGCTGTATGTTGTTGTAGTTGTTAGAAGCTGTTTCCGAAAGAGTGGGGGGAAGTTTATAAGTCTACCCGGTATCAATAAGGCATGGGCTGTGATCACAACCTGGCATCTCTGCTAGTCCGTCCCTGCTTTGAATATGCTAGCCAAGGGTACGATTCTCGTAAAAATTAGTCTATCCAACGGTACCACTTTGAATATTCTCGCGGTAATCAGTTCCCTACTCAAAATTTAGCCAAGAACCCCTCCTCCTCCTCTGTGGACGCCTACTGTATTTGCGATTCTAGAAGCGCTCTTATATTACCTCTTTGTGTAGGTATGGTGACGTATACCCCAAAACAAAGTCAGGACAGATTTTGGCTGTTATTTGGATTTTGCTTGGAATCTTCGTCGTCTCACTGTTTGTTGCTAACGTCAGCTCTTTTCTGACGACTTCATGCTTTTCACAAAAGACTGACCTTCGAGGAAACAAGGTTAAATGATTTTACTGTTTTTATGTAGTTTAAGAACACGGCTAACCCCTTGCAAAATGGCATACTATTTTTATGTTTGTGTATTCTACCGAAACCAACAGGTCCACAATCAGTGCCAAATTCATTGGTTACTGTACCTTATTACCTCAGGAAATGTCTGTGCTCTACAGTGGAGGGTTGCGGGCAATATGTACGGGGTACAATGAAGGATATAAAGTACGGTGGACAGGAATATCATAATTTCAGTGGAGGGATATCATCTGTACAGTGAAGGGATATCATCAGTTTAGTAGAAGAAGTTTAGTAGAGTGGAAGGATATTATCAGTACAGTCTACAGTCTACATGGATATCATTAGTACAGTACAGTCAGTACTTAAGATCCTCCACCGTACTGATGATATCCCTTCTCTGTACTGATGATACCCCTCCACTGTATTGAAAAGCCTGTACCGTACTGATGATATTCCTCCACTGTACTGAATATCCTCCACTGCACTGCACACCCTTCACTGTACTGTACAGACATTACCCCGGAGTCGTCATACGTCATATGTAGAAATAAATCTGCTTGCCTTTCCATTGATTTGATGCACAGGCAAAGAGCCTAAGCCTATGAAAGGCGAGGAAGGGTTACTTCTGTATAGGGAGGGTCGTATATATGTGCCTCCGAGAATCTAGCAACGGAGTGGGACATAGGCCTTTATTTGGAAAAATAAACCCATAAACAGGGAAAATCTAGAAAGATGCTCCACAAGACCAGGGTTTAAATAGGCCACACAGAAACGGGGCAGCACATTTCTACAAATCCTTCATGGAGGTTACCCTTCTGTCTTCTCGATCAACCCATACAAACATTATTATTATTAAAAGCCAGCATTAGCTGTAGGAAGCGTGGAGCTCCGAATGACAATAAAAAAGAAATAAAAAGTACAAAAATTAACAGGAAACAACATTTCATTCGGAGCTCCATACGTTTCCTATAGCCTAAGGGCAATAAACACTGGGGAATTGAATATGGCCCCAATCACATTGTTCCACTTGATTATACAACTCCGGGACGTCTCTCCAGCATTCACTTCATATTTTAATTATTTTCAGTAAAATCTTTTATCCTACAATTTACTAGAGTTATTCACACAAAATAAAATTTTTAATTACTTTATCTATACCTACATATCTGTAGTATCTTTTCTTTATCATAATTCAATTTTCTTAACATTTTGTTGTTGTTTAATTATTTTGTTAATATGTCCGTTTTAACTCTTATATTTTCAGACATTATTTACTCTTTGTCGGTTTGTAATTTCTTTAAAAAAAGATGATTACGAAAATTGCGACTGTTATTTCATGTATCCTTCAATTTCGGGCAGACAATGAAAGTCAACGTAGAATCTTAGGGGGAAAACACTAAGAATGACTAGCTCGATTTCTTCGGTCCATTTTCCTCATATTAAGGAATTTTTAGTACCATAAAAGCTCCTTAGATGGACAAACTTTTTGGAGATTTTGGCAAAAATCGGTCGATTTTTAGAGTCTATTTTCTTCAGTTATAAGGACTTTTGGGCATCCCTATAGCCCCATAGATGAATCAAAAGCTTATTTATAGCCTTATAATTGTATTTTAGGAGGCTTTGGACGATTTTGAAAACCCTTGATATTGGGCGATTTTTGGAGGTTTTGCCTTAGTATAACCTTACCTTTTTTGCCAAAATCAGTCGATTTTTATGGTCTATTTTCTTCATTTCTACGGACTTCTTGGCATCCCTATAGTCCCATAGATGAATAAAAAGCTTATTTATAGCCTTATTATAGTATTTTAGGAGGTTTTGGACGATTTTGAAAACCCTTGATTTTGGGCGATTTTTGTAGGTTTTGCCTTTGACCTTTGACCTTTTGGCGAAAATCTTTGACTTTTAGGGTCTAT
Organism: Chrysaora quinquecirrha; assembly: GCA_014526335.1. Classification (NCBI taxonomy): domain Eukaryota; kingdom Metazoa; phylum Cnidaria; class Scyphozoa; order Semaeostomeae; family Pelagiidae; genus Chrysaora; species Chrysaora quinquecirrha. The sequence continues at coordinate 3,585,384 of JACTAT010000002.1, read as the reverse complement.
TTTCCTGAGTTGTACGGCTTCTGGGAATCCATATAGCCCCATAGACGAATAAAAAGCTTATTTATGTCCTTATTCTAGTATTTTAGGAGGTTTCGGACTATTTTGAATTCCCTTGATTTTTGGCGATTTTTGGAGGCTTCGATTTTTTGAGGTTTTGCCTTAGTAAAACCTCACCTTTTTTGCCAAAATCAGTCGATTTCTATGGTCTATTTTCTTTATATCTACGGACTTCCTGGCATCCCAATAGCCTTATAGATGAATAAAAAGCTTATTTATAGCCTTATTATAGTATTTTAGGAGGTTTTGGGCAATTTTGAAAACCCTTGATATTGGGCGATTTTTGGAGGTTTTGCCTTAGTATAACCTTACCTTTTTTGCCAAAATCAGTCGATTTTTATGGTCTATTTTCTTCATTTCTACGGACTTCTTGGCATCCCTATAGTCCCAAAGATGAATAAAAAGCTTATTTATAGCCTTATTATAGTATTTTAGGAGGTTTTGGACGATTTTGAAAACCCTTGATTAAGGGCGATTTTTGTAGGTTTTGCCTTTGACCTTTGACCTTTTGGCGAAAATCTTTGACTTTTAGGGTCTATTTTCCTGAGTTGTACGGCTTCTGGGAATCCATATAGCCCCATAGACGAATACAAAGATTATTTATGTCCTTATTCTAGTATTTTAGGAGGTTTCGGACTATTTTGAATTCCCTTGATTTGTGGCGATTATTGGAGGTTTCGCCTTAGTATAACCTTACCTTTTTTGCCAAATCTGTTGATTTTTGTGGTCTATTTTCTTTATTTATACGGACTTCTGAGCATCCCTATAGCCTAAGATGGATAAACAGCTTATTCATTGCCTTATTATATTATTTCAGGAGTTTTTGGACGATTTTGAAAACCCTTGCTTTGGGGCGATGTTAGGAGATTTTGCCTTTGACCTTTGACCTTTAGGCAAAGATCGTCGACTTTTAGGGTCTTTTTTCGTGATTTATACGGACTTCTGGGCATCCGTATAGCCCGATAGATGAATAAAAAGCTTATTTATAGCCTTATTATAGCATTTTCGGAGGTTTTGGACGATTTTGAAAACCCTTGATTTTGGGTGATTTTTGGAGGCTTTGCCTTAGTAAAACCTTACCTTTTTTGCCAAAATCAGTCGATTTCTATGGTCTATTTTCGTCATATCTACGGACTTCTTGGCATCCCAATAGCCTTATAGATGAATAAAAAGCTTATTTATAGCCTTATTATAGTATTTTAGGAGGTTTTGGACAATTTTGAAAACCCTTGATATTGGGCGATTTTTTGAGGTTTTGCCTTAGTAAAACCTTACCTTTTTTACCAAAATCAGTCGATTTCTATGGTCTATTTTCTTCATATCTACGGACTTCTTGGCATCCCAATAGCCTTATAGATAAATAAAAAGCTTATTTATAGCCTTATTATAGTATGTTAGGAGGTTTTGGAAAATTTTGAAAACCCTTGATATTGGGCGATTTTTTGAGGTTTTGCCTTAGTAAAACCTTACCTTTTTTGCCAAAATCAGTCGATTTCTATGGTCTATTTTCTTCATATCTACGGACTTCCTGGCATCCCAATAGCCTTATAGATGAATAAAAAGCTTATTTATAGCCTTATTATAGTATTTTAGGAGGTTTTGGACAATTTTGAAAACCCTTGATATTGGGCGATTTTTGGAGGTTTTGCCTTAGTATAACCTTACCTTTTTTGCCAAAATCAGTCGATTTTTATGGTTTATTTTCTTCAAATCTACGGACTTCTTGGCATTCCTACAGCCCCATAGATGGATAAAAAGCATATTTATAGCCTTATTATAGTATCTTAGGAGGTTTTGGATGATTTTGAAAACCCTTGATATTGGGCGATTATTGGAGGCTTTGCCTTAGTATAACCTTACCTTTTTTCCATAATCTGTTGATTTTTGTGGTCTATTTTCTTTATTTATACGAACTTCTGAGCATCCCTATAGCCCCATAGATGGATAAAAAGCTTATTTATTGCCTTATTATATTGTTTTAGGAGTTTTTGGACGATTTTGAAAACCCTTGCTTTTAAGCGATTTTAGGGGATTTTGCCTTTGACCTTTGACCTTTTGGCAAAAATTGTCGACTTTTAGGGTCTTTCTTCCTGAGTTATACGGACTTCTGGGCATCCCTATAGCCCCATAGATGAACAAAAAGCTTATTTATAGCCTTATTATAGTATTTTAGGAGATTTTGGACGATTTTGAAAACCCTTGATATTGGGCGACTTTTGGAGATTTTGCCTTAGTATAACCTTACCTTTTTGACCAAAATCGTTCGATTTTTATGGTCTATTTTCTTCATTTCTACGGACTCCTGGGCATCCCTATAGCCCCATAGTTGAATAAAAAGCTTATTTATAGCCTTATTATAGTATTTTAGGAGGTTTTGGACGATTTTGAAAACCCTTGATATTGGGCGATTTTTGGAGACTTTGCCTTAGTATAACCTTACCTTTTTGACCAAAATCGTTCGATTTTTATGGTCTATTTTCTTCATTTCTACAGACTCCTGGGCATCCCAATAGCCCCATAGATGAATAAAAAGCTTATTTATAGCCTTATTATAGTATTTTAGGAGGTTTTGGACGATTTTGAAGACCCTTGATATTGGGCGACTATTGGAGGTTTTGCCTTAGTATAACCTTACCTTTTTGACCAAAATCGTTCGATTTTTATGGTCTATTTTCTTCATTTCTACAGACTTCTGAGCATCCCTATAGCCCCATAGATGGATAAAAAGCTTATTTATTGCCTTATTATCTTATTTTAGGAGTTTTTGGACAATTTTGAAAACCCTTGCTTTTAAGCAATTTTAGGAGATTTTGCCTTGGACCTTTGACCTTTTGGCAAAAATTGTCTACTTTTAGGGTCTTTTTTCGTGAGTTATACGGACTTCTGGGCATCCCTATAGCCCCATAGATGAATAAAAAAATTATTTATAGCCTTATTATAGTATTTTAGGAGGTTTTGGACGACTTTGAAAACCCTTGATATTGGGCGATTATTGGAGGTTTTGCCTTAGTATAACCTTACCTTTTTGACCAAAATCGCTCGATTTTTATGGTCTATTTTCTTCATTTCTACAGACTTCTGTGCATCCCTATAGCCCCATAGATGGATAAAAAGCTTATTTATTGCCTTATTATATTGTTTTAGGAGTTTTTGGACAATTTTGAAAACCCTTGCTTTTAAGCAATTTTATTAGATTTTGCCTTGGACCTTTGACCTTTTGGCAAAAATTGTCGACTTTTAGGGTCTTTCTTCCTGAGTTATACGGACTTCTGGGCATCCCTATAGCCCCATAGATGAATAAAAAGCTTATTTATTGCCTTATTATAGTATTTTAGGAGGTTTTGGACGATTTTGAAAACCCTTGACATTGGGCGATTTTTGGAGGTTGCGCCTTAGTATAACCTTACCTTTTTGACCAAAATCGTTCGATTTTTATGGTCTATTTTCTTCATTTCTACAGACTCCTTGGCATCCCTATAGCCTTATAGATGAATAAAAAGCTTATTTATAGCCTTATTATAGTGTTTTAGGAGGTTTTGGACGATTTTGAAAATCCTTGATATTGGGCGATTTTTGGAGGTTTTGCCTCAGTATAACCTTACCTTTTTTGCCATAATCTGTTGATTTTTGTGGTCTATTTTCTTTATTTATACGAACTTCCGAGCATCCCTATAGCCCCATAGATGGATAAAAAGCTTATTTATTGCCTTATTACCGTATATTATTTTAAGAGTTTTTGGACGATTTTGAAAACCCTAGCTTTTAAGCGATTTTGGGAGATTTTGCCTTTGACCTTTGACCTTTTGGCAAAAATTGTCGACTTTTAGGGTCTTTCTTCCTGAGTTTTACGGACTTCTGGGCATCCCTATAGCCCCAAAGATGAATAAAAAGCTTGTTTATAGCCTTATTATAGTATTTTAGGAGGTTTTGGACGATTTTGAAGACCCTTGATATTGGGCGATTTTTGGAGGTTTTGCCTTAGTATAACCTTACCTTTTTTGCCATAATCGTTCGATTTTTATGGTCTATTTTCTCCATTTCTACAGACTCCTGGGCATCCCTATAGCCCCATAGATGAATAAAAAGCTTATTTATAGCCTTATTATAGTATTTTAGGATGTTTTGGACGATTTTGAAAACCCTTGATATTGGGCGATTATTGGAGGTTTTCCCTTAGTATAACCTTACCTTTTTTGCCAAAATCAGTCGATTTTATGGTTTATTTTCTTTAAATCTACGGACTTCTTGGCATTCCTACAGCCCCATAGATGGATAAAAGCTTATTTATAGCCTTATTATAGTATTTTGGAGGTTTTGGACGATTTTGAAATCCCTTGATATTGGGCGAATTTTGGAGGTTTTGCCTTAGTATAACCTTACCTTTTTGCCAAGATCAGTCGATTTTATGGTTTATTTTCTTCAAATCTACGGACTTCTTGGCATTCCTACAGCCCCATAGATGGATAAAAGCTTATTTATAACCTTATTATAGTATTTTAGGATGTTTTGGACGATTTTGAAAACCCTTGATATTGGGCGATTTTTGGAGGTTTTTCCTTAGTATAACCTTACCTTTTTGCCAAAATCAGTCGATTTTTATGGTCTACTTTCTTCATATCTATGGACTTCTTCGCATCCCTATAGCCTTATAGATGAATAAAAGCTTATTTATAGCCTTATTATAGTATTTTAGGAGGTTTTGGACGATTTTGAAAACCCTTGATATTGGGCGATTCTTGGAGGTTTTGCCTTAGTATAACCTTACCTTTTTTGCCAAAATCAGTCGATTTTTATGGTTTATTTTCTTCAAATCTACGGACTTCTTGGCATTCCTACAGCCCCATAGATGGATAAAAAGCTTATTTATAGCCTTATTATAGTATTTTAGGAGGTTTTGGACGATTTTGAAAACCCTTGATATTGGGCTATTTTTGGAGGTTTTGCCTTAGTATAACCTTACCTTTTTTGCCATAATCTGTTGATTTTTGTGGTCTATTTTCTTTATTTATGCGAACTTCTGAGCATCCCTATAGCCCCATAGATGGATAAAAAGCTTATTTATTGCCTTATTATATTATTTTAGGAGTTTTTGGACGATTTTGAAAACCCTTGCTTTTAAGCGATTTTAGGAGATTTTGCCTTTGACCTTTGACCTTTTGGCAAAATTGTCGACTTTTAGGGTCTTTCTTCCTGAGTTATACGGACTTCTGGGCATCCCTATAGCCCCATAGATGAACAAAAAGCTTATTTATAGCCTTATTATAGTATTTTAGGAGGTTTTGGACGATTTTGAAAACCCTTGATATTGGGCGACTTTTGGAGATTTTGCCTTAGTATAACCTTACCTTTTTGACCAAAATCGTTCGATTTTTATGGTCTATTTTCTTCATTTCTACAGACTCCTTGGCATACTTATAGCCCCATAGATGAATAAAAAGCTTATTTATAGCCTTATAATAGTATTTTAGGAGGTTTTGGACGATTTTGAAAACCCTTGATATTGGGCGATTTTTGGAGACTTTGCCTTAGTATAACCTTACCTTTTTTGTCAAAATCAGTCGATTTTTATGGTCTATTTTCTTCATATCTATGGACTTCTTCGCATCCCTATAGCCTTATAGATGAATAAATAGATTGTTTATAGCCTTATTATAGTATTTTAGGAGGTTTTGGACGATTTTGAAAACCCTTGATGTTGGGCGATTTTTGGAGGTTTTTCCTTAGTATAACCTTACCTTTTTTGTCAAAATCAGTCGATTTTTATGGTCTATTTTCTTCAAATCTACGCACTTCTTGGCATTCCTACAGCCCCATAGATGGATAAATAGATTATTTATAACCTTATTATAGTATTTTAGGAGGTTTTGGACGATTTTGAAAACCCTTGATATTGGGCGATTATTGGAGGTTTTGCCTTAGTATAACCTTACCTTTTTTGCCAAAATCAGTCGATTTTTATGGTTTATTTTCTTCAAATCTACGGACTTCTTGGCATTCCTACAGCCCCATAGATGGATAAAAGCTTATTTATAGCCTTATTATAGTATTTTAGGAGGTTTTGGACGATTTTGAAAACCCTTGATATTGGGCGACTTTTGGAGATTTTGCCTTAGTATAACCTTACCTTTTTGACCAAAATCGTTCGATTTTTATGGTCTATTTTCTTCATTTCTACAGACTCCTGGGCATCCCTATAGCCCCATAGATGAATAAAAAGCTTGTTTATAGCCTTATAATAGTATTTTAGGAGGTTTTGGACGATTTTGAAAACCCTTGATATTGGGCGATTTTTGGAGACTTTGCCTTAGTATAACCTTACCTTTTTGACCAAAATCGCTCGATTTTTATGGTCTATTTTCTTCATTTCTACGGACTTCTTGGCATTCCTACAGCCCCATAGATGGATAAAAAGCTTATTTATAGCCTTATTATAGTATTTTAGGAGGTTTTGGACGATTTTGAAAACCCTTGATATTGGGCGATTTTTGGAGGTTTTGCCTTAGTATAACCTTACCTTTTATGCCAAAATCTGTTGATTTTTTTGGTCTATTTTCTTTATTTATGCGGACTTCTGAGCATCCCTATAGCCATATAGATGGATAAAAAGCTTATTTATAGCCTTATTATCTTATTTTAGGAGTTTTTGGACGATTTTGAAAACCCTTGATATCGGGCGATTTTTGAAGGTTTTGCCTTAGTATAACCTTACCTTTTTTGCCATAATCTGTTGATTTTTGTGGTCTATTTTCTTTATTTATACGAACTTCTGAGCATTCCTATAGCGCCATAGATGGATAAAAAGCTTATTTATTGCCTTATTATAGTATTTTAGGAGTTTTTGGACGATTTTGAAAACCCTTGATATTGGGCGATTTTTTGAGGTTTTGCCTTAGTATAACCTTACCTTTTTTGCCAAAATCAGTCCATTTTTATGGTTTATTTTCTTCATTTCTACGGACTTTTAGGCATCCCTATAGCCCTATAGATTGATAAAACGCTTATCTATAGCATTATTATAGTATTTTAGGAGGTTTTGGACGATTTTAAAAACCCTTGATTTTCGGCGATTTTTTCGAGATTTTGCCTTAGTATAACCTTACCTTTTTGAACAAAATCGGTCAATTTTTATGACCTATTTTCTTCATTTATACGGACTTCTGGGCATCCCTATAGCCCCATAGATGGATTAAAAGCTTATTTATAGCCTTATTATAGTATTTTAGGAGGTTTTGGACGAGTTTGAAAACCCTTGATTTTTGGCGATTTTAGGAGATTTTGCCTTTGACCTTTGACCTTTTCGCAAAAATCATCGACTTTTTGGGTCTTTTTCCTGAGTTATACGGACTTCTGGGCATCCCTATAGCCCCATAGATGAATAAAAAGCATATTTATTGCCTTATTATAGTATTTTAGGAGGTTTTGGACGATTTTGAAAACCCTTGTTATTGGGCGATTTTTGGAGGTTTCGCCTTAGTATAACCTTACCTTTTTTGCCAAAATCAGTCGATTTTATGGTCTATTTTCTTCATTTATACGGACTTCTGGGCGTCCCTATAGCCCCATAGATGAATAAAAAGCTTATTTATAGCCTTATTTTAGTATTTTAGGAGGTTTTGGACCATTTTGAAAACTCTTGATATTGGGCGATTTTTGGAGGTTTTGCCTTAGTATAACCTTACCTTTTTGGCCAAAATCGTTCGATTTTTATGGTCTATTTTCTTCATTTCTACGGACTTCTGGGCATTCCTATAGCCCCATAGATGGTTAAAAAGCTTATTTATAGCCTTATTATATTATTTTAGGAGTTTTTGGACGAAATTGAAAACCCTTGATATTGGGCGATCTTTGGAGGTTTTGCCTTAGTATAACCTTACCTTTTTGGCCAAAATCGTTCGATTTTTATGGTCTATTTTCTTCATTTCTACGGACTTCTGGGCATTTTTATAGCCCCATATATGGTTAAAAAGCTTATTTATAGCCTTATTATATTATTTTAGGAGTTTTTGGACGAGTTTGAAAACCCTTGATATTGGGCGATTTTTGGAGGTTTTGCCTTAGTATAACCTTACCTTTTTGCCCAAAATCGGTCGATTTTTATGGTCTATTTTCTTCCTTTATACGGACTTCTGGGCATCTCTATAGCCCAATAGATGAATAAAAAGTTTACTTATACCCTTATTATGGTATTTTAGGAGGTTTTAAACGATTTTGAAGACCCTTGATACTGGGCGATTTTTGGAGGTTTTGCCTTAGTATAACCTTACCTTTTTTGCCAAAATCAGTCCATTTATATAGTTTATTTTCTTCATTTCTACGGTCTTCTGGGCATCCCTATAGCCCCATAGATGAATAAAAAGCTTATTTATAGCCTTATTATATTATTTTAGGAGGTTTTGGACGATTTTGAAAACCCTTGATTTTGGTTGATTTTTGGAGGTTTTGCCTTAGTATAACCTTACCTTTTGGCAAAATCGTTCGATTTTTATGGTCTATTTTCTTCATTTCTACGGACTTCTGGGCATTCCTATAGCCCCATAGATGGTTAAAAAGCTTATTTATAGCCTTATTATATTATTTTAGGAGTTTCTGGACGAGTTTGAAAACCCTTGATTTTTGGCGATTTTAGGAGATTTTGCCTTTGACCTTTGACCTTTTTGGCCAAAATCGTCGACTTTTAGGGTCTATTTTCCTGAGTTATACGGACTTCTGGGCATCCCTATAGTCCATAGATGAATAAAAAGCTTATTTACAGCCTTATTATTGCATTTTCGGAGGTTTTGGACGATTTTAAAAACCCTTGATTTTTGGCGATTTTTTCGAGATTTTGCCTTAGTATAACCTTACCTTTTTGGCCAAAATCGTTCGATTTTTATGGTCTATTTTCTTCATTTCTACGGACTTCTGGGCATTTTTATAGCCCCATATATGGTTAAAAAGCTTATTTATAGCCTTATTATAGTATTTTAGGAGGTTTTGGACGATTTTGAAAACCCTTGATATTGGGCGATTTTTGGAGGTTTTGCCTTAGTATAACCTTACCTTTTTGGCCAAAATCAGTCGATTTTTATGGTTTATTTTCTTCAAATCTACGGACTTCTTGGCATTCCTACAGCCCCATAGATGGATAAAAAGCATATTTATAGCCTTATTATAGTATCTTAGGAGGTTTTGGACGATTTTGAAAACCCTTGATATTGGGCGATTATTGGAGGCTTTGCCTTAGTATAACCTTACCTTTTTTCCATAATCTGTTGATTTTTGTGGTCTATTTTCTTTATTTATACGAACTTCTGAGCATCCCTATAGCCCCATAGATGGATAAAAAGCTTATTTATTGCCTTATTATATTGTTTTAGGAGTTTTTGGACGATTTTGAAAACCCTTGCTTTTAAGCGATTTTAGGGGATTTGCCTTTGACCTTTGACCTTTTGGCAAAAATTGTCGACTTTTAGGGTCTTTCTTCCTGAGTTATACGGACTTCTGGGCATCCCTATAGTCCATAGATGAATAAAAAGCTTATTTACAGCCTTATTATTGCATTTTCGGAGGTTTTGGACGATTTTAAAAACCCTTGATTTTTGGCGATTTTTTCGAGATTTTGCCTTAGTATAACCTTACCTTTTTGGCCAAAATCGTTCGATTTTTATGGTCTATTTTCTTCATTTCTACGGACTTCTGGGCATTTTTATAGCCCCATATATGGTTAAAAAGCTTATTTATAGCCTTATTATAGTATTTTAGGAGGTTTTGGACGATTTTGAAAACCCTTGATATTGGGCGATTTTTGGAGGTTTTGCCTTAGTATAACCTTACCTTTTGGCCAAAATCGTTCGATTTTTATGGTCTATTTTCTTCATTTCTACGGACTTCTGGGCATTTCTATAGCCCCATATATGGTTAAAAAGCTTATTTATAGCCTTATTATATTATTTTAGGAGTTTCTGGACGATTTTGAAAACCCTTGATCTTGGGCGATTTTTGGAGGCTTTGCCTTAGTATAACCTTACCTTTTTGGCAAAAATCGTTCGATTTTTATGGTCTATTTTCTTCATTTCTACGGACTTCTGGGCATTCCTATAGCCCCATAGATGGTTAAAAAGCTTATTTATAGCCTTATTATAGTATTTTAGGAGGTTTTGGACGATTTTGAAAACCCTTGATATTGGGCGATTTTTGGAGGTTTTGCCTTAGTCGATTTTGATGGTCTATTTTCTTCATTTATACGGACTTCTGGGCGTCCCTATAGCCCCAGAGATGAATAGAAAGCTTATTTATAGCCTTATTATAGTATTTTAGGAGGTTTTGGACGATTTTGAAAACACTTGATTTTTGGCGATTTTTGGAGGTTTTCCCTTAGTATAGCCTTACCTTTTTTGCCAAAATCAGTCGATTTTGATGGTCTATTTTCTTCATTTATACGAACTTCTGAGCATCCCTATAGCCCCATAGATGGATAAAAAGCTTATTTATTGCCTTATTATATTGTTTTAGGAGTTTTTGGACGATTTTGAAAACCCTTGCTTTTAAGCGATTTTAGGGGATTTTGCCTTTGACCTTTGACCTTTTGGCAAAAATTGTCGACTTTTAGGGTCTTTCTTCCTGAGTTATACGGACTTCTGGGCATCCCTATAGCCCCATAGATGAACAAAAAGCTTATTTATAGCCTTATTATAGTATTTTAGGAGGTTTTGGACGATTTTGAAAACCCTTGATATTGGGCGACTTTTGGAGATTTTTCCTTAGTATAACCTTACTTTTTTTGTCAAAATCAGTCGATTTTTATGGTTTGTTTTCTTCAAATCTACGGACTTCTTGGCATTCCTACAGCCCCATAGATGGATAAAAAGCTTATTTATAACCTTATTATAGTATTTTAGGAGGTTTTGGACGATTTTGAAAACCCTTGATATTGGGCGATTTTTGGAGGTTTTGCCTTAGTATAACCTTACCTTTTTTGCCAAAATCAGTCGATTTTTATGGTTTATTTTCTTCAAATCTACGGACTTCTTGGCATTCCTACAGCCCCATACATGGATAAAAAGCTTATTTATAGCCTTATTATAGTATTTTAGGAGGTTTTGGACGATTTTGAAAACCCTTGATATTGGGCGATTATTGGAGGTTTTGCCTTAGTATAACCTTACCTTTTTTCCATAATCTGTTGATTTTTGTGGTCTATTTTCTTTATTTATACGAACTTCTGAGCATCCCTATAGCCCCATAGATGGATAAAAAGCTTATTTATTGCCTTATTATATTGTTTTAGGAGTTTTTGGACGATTTTGAAAACCCTTGCTTTTAAGCAATTTTAGGGGATTTTGCCTTTGACCTTTGACCTTTTGGCAAAAATTGTCGACTTTTAGGGTCTTTCTTCCTGAGTTATACGGACTTCTGGGCATCCCTATAGCCCCATAGATGAACAAAAAGCTTATTTATAGCCTTATTATAGTATTTTAGGAGGTTTTGGACGATTTTGAAAACCCTTGATATTGGGCGACTTTTGGAGATTTTGCCTTAGTATAACCTTACCTTTTTGACCAAAATCGTTCGATTTTTATGGTCTATTTTCTTCATTTCTACAGACTCCTGGGCATCCCTATAGCCCCATAGTTGAATAAAAAGCTTATTTATAGCCTTATTATAGTATTTTAGGAGGTTTTGGACGATTTTGAAAACCCTTGATATTGGGCGATTTTTGGAGACTTTGCCTTAGTATAACCTTACCTTTTGACCAAAATCGTTCGATTTTTATGGTCTATTTTCTTCATTTCTACAGACTCCTGGGCATCCCAATAGCCCCATAGATGAATAAAAAGCTTATTTATAGCCTTATTATAGTATTTTAGGAGGTTTTGGACGATTTTGAAGACCCTTGATATTGGGCGACTATTGGAGGTTTTGCCTTAGTATAACCTTACCTTTTTGACCAAAATCGTTCGATTTTTATGGTCTATTTTCTTCATTTCTACAGACTTCTGAGCATCCCTATAGCCCCATAGATGGATAAAAAGCTTATTTATTGCCTTATTATCTTATTTTAGGAGTTTTTGGACAATTTTGAAAACCCTTGCTTTTAAGCAATTTTAGGAGATTTTGCCTTGGACCTTTGACCTTTTGGCAAAAATTGTCTACTTTTAGGGTCTTTTTTCGTGAGTTATACGGACTTCTGGGCATCCCTATAGCCCCATAGATGAATAAAAAAATTATTTATAGCCTTATTATAGTATTTTAGGAGGTTTTGGACGACTTTGAAAACCCTTGATATTGGGCGATTATTGGAGGTTTTGCCTTAGTATAACCTTACCTTTTTGACCAAAATCGCTCGATTTTTATGGTCTATTTTCTTCATTTCTACAGACTTCTGTGCATCCCTATAGCCCCATAGATGGATAAAAAGCTTATTTATTGCCTTATTATATTGTTTTAGGAGTTTTTGGACAATTTTGAAAACCCTTGCTTTTAAGCAATTTTAGGAGATTTTGCCTTGGACCTTTGACCTTTTGGCAAAAATTGTCGACTTTTAGGGTCTTTCTTCCTGAGTTTTACGGACTTCTGGGCATCCCTATAGCCCCATAGATGAATAAAAAGCTTGTTTATAGCCTTATTATAGTATTTTAGGAGGTTTTGGACGATTTTGAAGACCCTTGATATTGGGCGATTTTTGGAGGTTTTGCCTTAGTATAACCTTACCTTTTTTGCCATAATCGTTCGATTTTTATGGTCTATTTTCTCCATTTCTACAGACTCCTGGGCATCCCTATAGCCCCATAGATGAATAAAAAGCTTATTTATAGCCTTATTATAGTATTTTAGGATGTTTTGGACGATTTTGAAAACCCTTGATATTGGGCGATTATTGGAGGTTTTCCCTTAGTATAACCTTACCTTTTTTGCCGAAATCAGTCGATTTTTATGGTTTATTTTCTTTAAATCTACGGACTTCTTGGCATTCCTACAGCCCCATAGATGGATAAAAAGCTTATTTATAGCCTTATTATAGTATTTTTGGAGGTTTTGGACGATTTTGAAAACCCTTGATATTGGGCGAATTTTGGAGGTTTTGCCTTAGTATAACCTTACCTTTTTTGCCAAGATCAGTCGATTTTTATGGTTTATTTTCTTCAAATCTACGGACTTCTTGGCATTCCTACAGCCCCATAGATGGATAAAAAGCTTATTTATAACCTTATTATAGTATTTTAGGATGTTTTGGACGATTTTGAAAACCCTTGATATTGGGCGATTTTTGGAGGTTTTTCCTTAGTATAACCTTACCTTTTTTGCCAAAATCAGTCGATTTTTATGGTCTATTTTCTTCATATCTATGGACTTCTTCGCATCCCTATAGCCTTATAGATGAATAAAAAGCTTATTTATAGCCTTATTATAGTATTTTAGGAGGTTTTGGACGATTTTGAAAACCCTTGATATTGGGCGATTCTTGGAGGTTTTGCCTTAGTATAACCTTACCTTTTTTGCCAAAATCAGTCGATTTTTATGGTTTATTTTCTTCAAATCTACGGACTTCTTGGCATTCCTACAGCCCCATAGATGGATAAAAAGCTTATTTATAGCCTTATTATAGTATTTTAGGAGGTTTTGGACGATTTTGAAAACCCTTGATATTGGGCGATTTTTGGAGGTTTTGCCTTAGTATAACCTTACCTTTTTTGCCATAATCTGTTGATTTTTGTGGTCTATTTTCTTTATTTATGCGAACTTCTGAGCATCCCTATAGCCCCATAGATGGATAAAAAGCTTATTTATTGCCTTATTATATTATTTTAGGAGTTTTTGGACGATTTTGAAAACCCTTGCTTTTAAGCGATTTTAGGAGATTTTGCCTTTGACCTTTGACCTTTTGGCAAAAATTGTCGACTTTTAGGGTCTTTCTTCCTGAGTTATACGGACTTCTGGGCATCCCTATAGCCCCATAGATGAACAAAAAGCTTATTTATAGCCTTATTATAGTATTTTAGGAGGTTTTGGACGATTTTGAAAACCCTTGATATTGGGCGACTTTTGGAGATTTTGCCTTAGTATAACCTTACCTTTTTGACCAAAATCGTTCGATTTTTATGGTCTATTTTCTTCATTTCTACAGACTCCTTGGCATACTTATAGCCCCATAGATGAATAAAAAGCTTATTTATAGCCTTATAATAGTATTTTAGGAGATTTTGGACGATTTTGAAAACCCTTGATATTGGGCGATTTTTGGAGACTTTGCCTTAGTATAACCTTACCTTTTTTGTCAAAATCAGTCGATTTTTATGGTCTATTTTCTTCATATCTATGGACTTCTTCGCATCCCTATAGCCTTATAGATGAATAAATAGATTGTTTATAGCCTTATTATAGTATTTTAGGAGGTTTTGGACGATTTTGAAAACCCTTGATGTTGGGCGATTTTTGGAGGTTTTTCCTTAGTATAACCTTACCTTTTTTGTCAAAATCAGTCGATTTTTATGGTCTATTTTCTTCAAATCTACGCACTTCTTGGCATTCCTACAGCCCCATAGATGGATAAATAGATTATTTATAACCTTATTATAGTATTTTAGGAGGTTTTGGACGATTTTGAAAACCCTTGATATTGGGCGATTATTGGAGGTTTTGCCTTAGTATAACCTTACCTTTTTTGCCAAAATCAGTCGATTTTTATGGTTTATTTTCTTCAAATCTACGGACTTCTTGGCATTCCTACAGCCCCATAGATGGATAAAAAGCTTATTTATAGCCTTATTATAGTATTTTAGGAGGTTTTGGACGATTTTGAAAACCCTTGATATTGGGCGACTTTTGGAGATTTTGCCTTAGTATAACCTTACCTTTTTGACCAAAATCGTTCGATTTTTATGGTCTATTTTCTTCATTTCTACAGACTCCTGGGCATCCCTATAGCCCCATAGATGAATAAAAAGCTTGTTTATAGCCTTATAATAGTATTTTAGGAGGTTTTGGACGATTTTGAAAACCCTTGATATTGGGCGATTTTTGGAGACTTTGCCTTAGTATAACCTTAGTTTTTTGACCAAAATCGCTCGATTTTTATGGTCTATTTTCTTCATTTCTACGGACTTCTTGGCATTCCTACAGCCCCATAGATGGATAAAAAGCTTATTTATAGCCTTATTATAGTATTTTAGGAGGTTTTGGACGATTTTGAAAACCCTTGATATTGGGCGATTTTTGGAGGTTTTGCCTTAGTATAACCTTACCTTTTATGCCAAAATCTGTTGATTTTTTGGTCTATTTTCTTTATTTATGCGGACTTCTGAGCATCCCTATAGCCATATAGATGGATAAAAGCTTATTTATAGCCTTATTATCTTATTTTAGGAGTTTTGGACGATTTTGAAAACCCTTGATATCGGGCGATTTTTGAAGGTTTTGCCTTAGTATAACCTTACCTTTTTGCCATAATCTGTTGATTTTGTGGTCTATTTTCTTTATTTATACGAACTTCTGAGCATCCCTATAGCGCCATAGATGGATAAAAGCTTATTTATTGCCTTATTATAGTATTTTAGGAGTTTTGGACGATTTTGAAAACCCTTGATATTGGGCGATTTTTGAGGTTTTGCCTTAGTATAACCTTACCTTTTTGCCAAAATCAGTCCATTTTATGGTTTATTTTCTTCATTTCTACGGACTTTTAGGCATCCCTATAGCCCTATAGATTGATAAAACGCTTATCTATAGCATTATTATAGTATTTTAGGAGGTTTTGGACGATTTTAAAAACCCTTGATTTTCGGCGATTTTTTCGAGATTTTGCCTTAGTATAACCTTACCTTTTTGAACAAAATCGGTCAATTTTTATGACCTATTTTCTTCATTTATACGGACTTCTGGGCATCCCTATAGCCCCATAGATGGATTAAAAGCTTATTTATAGCCTTATTATAGTATTTTAGGAGGTTTTGGACGAGTTTGAAAACCCTTGATTTTTGGCGATTTTAGGAGATTTTGCCTTTGACCTTTGACCTTTTCGCAAAAATCATCGACTTTTTGGGTCTTTTTCCTGAGTTATACGGACTTCTGGGCATCCCTATAGCCCCATAGATGAATAAAAGCATATTTATTGCCTTATTATAGTATTTTAGGAGGTTTTGGACGATTTTGAAAACCCTTGTTATTGGGCGATTTTTGGAGGTTTTGCCTTAGTATAACCTTACCTTTTTTGCCAAATCAGTCGATTTTATGGTCTATTTTCTTCATTTATACGGACTTCTGGGCGTCCCTATAGCCCCATAGATGAATAAAAAGCTTATTTATAGCCTTATTTTAGTATTTTAGGAGGTTTTGGACCATTTTGAAAACTCTTGATATTGGACGATTTTTGGAGGTTTTGCCTTAGTATAACCTTACCTTTTTGGCCAAAATCGTTCGATTTTTATGGTCTATTTTCTTCATTTCTACGGACTTCTGGGCATTCCTATAGCCCCATAGATGGTTAAAAAGCTTATTTATAGCCTTATTATATTATTTTAGGAGTTTTTGGACGAGTTTGAAAACCCTTGATATTGGGCGATCTTTGGAGGTTTTGCCTTAGTATAACCTTACCTTTTTGGCCAAAATCGTTCGATTTTTATGGTCTATTTTCTTCATTTCTACGGACTTCTGGGCATTTTTATAGCCCCATATATGGTTAAAAAGCTTATTTATAGCCTTATTATATTATTTTAGGAGTTTTTGGACGAGTTTGAAAACCCTTGATATTGGGCGATTTTTGGAGGTTTTGCCTTAGTATAACCTTACCTTTTTGCCCAAAATCGGTCGATTTTTATGGTCTATTTTCTTCATTTCTAAGGACTTCTCGGCATCCCTATAGCCCCATAGATGAATAAAAAGCTTATTTATACCCTTATTATGGTATTTTAGGAGGTTTTAAACGATTTTGAAGACCCTTGATATTGGGCGATTTTTGGAGGTTTTGCCTTAGTATAACCTTACCTTTTTTGCCAAAATCAGTCCATTTATATAGTTTATTTTCTTCATTTCTACGGTCTTCTGGGCATCCCTATAGCCCCATAGATGAATAAAAAGCTTATTTATAGCCTTATTATATTATTTTAGGAGGTTTTGGACGATTTTGAAAACCCTTGATTTTGGTTGATTTTTGGAGGTTTTGCCTTAGTATAACCTTACCTTTTTGGCAAAAATCGTTCGATTTTTATGGTCTATTTTCTTCATTTCTACGGACTTCTGGGCATTCCTATAGCCCCATAGATGGTTAAAAAGCTTATTTATAGCCTTATTATATTATTTTAGGAGTTTCTGGACGAGTTTGAAAACCCTTGATTTTTGGCGATTTTAGGAGATTTTGCCTTTGACCTTTGACCTTTTTGGCCAAAATCGTCGACTTTTAGGGTCTATTTTCCTGAGTTATACGGACTTCTGGGCATCCCTATAGTCCATAGATGAATAAAAAGCTTATTTACAGCCTTATTATTGCATTTTCGGAGGTTTTGGACGATTTTAAAAACCCTTGATTTTTGGCGATTTTTTCGAGATTTTGCCTTAGTATAACCTTACCTTTTTGGCCAAAATCGTTCGATTTTTATGGTCTATTTTCTTCATTTCTACGGACTTCTGGGCATTTTTATAGCCCCATATATGGTTAAAAAGCTTATTTATAGCCTTATTATAGTATTTTAGGAGGTTTTGGACGATTTTGAAAACCCTTGATATTGGGCGATTTTTGGAGGTTTTGCCTTAGTATAACCTTACCTTTTTGGCCAAAATCGTTCGATTTTTATGGTCTATTTTCTTCATTTCTACGGACTTCTGGGCATTCCTATAGCCCCATAGATGGTTAAAAAGCTTATTTATAGCCTTATTATATTATTTTAGGAGTTTCTGGACGATTTTGAAAACCCTTGATCTTGGGCGATTTTTGGAGGCTTTGCCTTAGTATAACCTTACCTTTTTGGCAAAAATCGTTCGATTTTTATGGTCTATTTTCTTCATTTCTACGGACTTCTGGGCATTCCTATAGCCCCATAGATGGTTAAAAAGCTTATTTATAGCCTTATTATAGTATTTTAGGAGGTTTTGGACGATTTTGAAAACCCTTGATATTGGGCGATTTTTGGAGGTTTTGCCTTAGTCGATTTTGATGGTCTATTTTCTTCATTTATACGGACTTCTGGGCGTCCCTATAGCCCCAGAGATGAATAGAAAGCTTATTTATAGCCTTATTATAGTATTTTAGGAGGTTTTGGACGATTTTGAAAACACTTGATTTTTGGCGATTTTTGGAGGTTTTCCCTTAGTATAGCCTTACCTTTTTTGCCAAAATCAGTCGATTTTGATGGTCTATTTTCTTCATTTATACGGACTTCTGGGCGTCCCTATAGCCCCATAGATGAATAAAAAGCTTACTTATAGCCTTATTATTGTATTTTAGGAGGTTTTGGACGATTTTGAAAACCCTTGATATTGTGTGATTTTTGGAGGTTTTGCCTTAGTATAACCTTACCTTTTTTGCCAAAATCAGTCCATTTTCATGGTTTATTTTCTTCATTTCTACGGACTTCTGGGCGTCCCTATAGCCCCATAGATGAATAAAAAGCTTTCTTATAGCCTTATTATTGTATTTTAGGAGGTTTTGGACGATTTTGAAAACCCTTGATATTGGGCGATTTTTGGAGGTTTTGCCTTAGTATAACCTTACCTTTTTTGCCAAAATCAGTCGATTTTGATGGTCTATCTTCTTCATTTATACGGACTTCTGGGCGTCCCTATAGCCCCATAGATGAATAAAAAGCTTACTTATAGCCTTATTATTGTATTTTAGGAGGTTTTGGACGATTTTGAAAACCCTTGATATTGTGTGATTTTTGGAGGTTTTGCCTTAGTATAACCTTACCTTTTTTGCCAAAATCAGTCCAATTTCATGGTTTATTTTCTTCATTTCTACGGACTTCTGGGCATCCCTATAGCCCCATAGATGAATAAAAAGCTTATTTATAGCCTTATTATAGTATTTTAGGAGGTTTTGGACAATTTTGAAAACCCTTGATATTGGGCGATTTTTGGAGGTTTTGCCTTACTATAACCTTACCTTTTTTGCCAAAATCAGTCGATTTTTATGCTCTATTTTCTTCATTTTTGCAGACTCCTGGGCATTCCTACAGCCCCATAGATGGATAAAAAGCTTATTTATAACCTTATTATAGTATTTTAGGAGGTTTTGGACGATTTTGAAAACCCTTGATATTGGGCGATTTTTGGAGGTTTTGCCTTAGTATAACCTTACCTTTTTTGCCAAAATCAGTCGATTTTTATGGTTTATTTTCTTCAAATCTACGGACTTCTTGGCATTCCTACAGCCCCATAGATGGATAAAAAGCATATTTATAGCCTTATTATAGTATCTTAGGAGGTTTTGGACGATTTTGAAAACCCTTGATATTGGGCGATTATTGGAGGCTTTGCCTTAGTATAACCTTACCTTTTTTGCCAAAATCAGTCGATTTTGATGGTCTATCTTCTTCATTTATACGGACTTCTGGGCGTCCCTATAGCCCCATAGATGAATAAAAAGCTTATTTATAGCCTTATTATTGTATTTTAGGAGGTTTTGGACGATTTTGAAAACCCTTGATATTGTGTGATTTTTGGAGGTTTTGCCTTAGTATAACCTTACCTTTTTTGCCAAAATCAGTCCAATTTCATGGTTTATTTTCTTCATTTCTACGGACTTCGGGGCATCCTTATAGCCCCATAGATGGATAAAAAGCTTATTTATAGCCTTATTATAGTATTTTAGGAGGTTTTAGATGATTGTGAAAACCCTTGATTTTGGGCGATTTTTGGAGGTTTTGCCTTAGTATAACCTTACCTTTTTTGCCAAAATCAGTCGATTTTTGCGGTTTATTTTCTTTAGCTATACGGCCTCTTGGGCATCAATATAGCCCCATAGATAGATAAAAAGCTTATTTATAGCCTTATTATAGTATTGTAGAAGGTTTTGTACGATTTTTAAAACTGTATATTTTTGGCGATTTTTGGAGATTTCCCCTTGGTATAACCTGTTTGGCCTTTTAGGTATTTTGAGCACCCCTAGCCCTTGAAAAGAGTTTATGTTTTAAAGCTGACTCTAAAAATACCTTTTTTCGTGCTAGATTGCTGTTATACGTGGTAGCCAAGAACATTCTCTAGCAGTAAGAGGGAGTTCGATCCCCGTCGGTTAGTATGTTTTTTGTTGTACAGTAGTCGCATTGTCAGTTTTCTTTGGTGCCTATAATTTGGACAACAATTTTTAAACGATTGACAAACAATGTTTCATGTCTTGGCCAGGGCAAAAAATGAGGCAGAATTTTTCAAATAAACAGGAATAAACAAAAGAAAAGGATTAAATCCAGATAGATAATTATGTAATAATATAAATGTAATTATATTTGAGAATTCAAAAGAATACAAAAATTCATTTCCTTCATATCAAATTCAGCATTATATTTGTGCTATAATATAACTTAAGTAAAAACATTTAAAAGTATAAATATTTGCTAATACATCGGATAGAGACTCATTGAATCAAAACTGAAGTTTCTCTGTTTACCATAGTTTAAAGGACAGTGATATACTGTATATAGTCACCAACAAGCTTGGGCAAAGTAATCTGAACAAGGCCGCTATTCCAAGGAATACGGCTTATTCTATTGATTTTCTACTTTCACAACTCTAATTCTTCCCCCTATACCCCCAAAACAATGTTGGTAGCATAGGGTTGTGGAGCAAGACAACTTTGTTCGAAACAACATTGTAACGGGGGAGAAAGTTAATTCATAGGTAATTAGCAGAATTACTTTAGCTATTCCAATACACTTTTTTTAATAAGCAACTTGTCTTTCGTCCAAACCTCAAAGTTGCTTAAAATTTTGTTGCTTAACAATTTTTGTACCTACTAACCACCCCTGACTTCGCGGGTCAAAATCGTCATCTGTTAGGCCTACAACATGACTTTTGGGAGACAGTAAGTGGAAAAACGTTAGCTAACGAACTTCAACATGCAAAACATAAGAACGAAGAGCAATTTCCTAACACAAGAAAGAGAAAAAGCTTGGTTGTTTCACTTCTTAGTTGCTTACAGTAGTTCAATTGAGCCCTCAAGTTGTTTAATTTTAAGGTCAGTTCAGCCCTAGTTTCTTATTGAGCGGTTGCTTATTAAAAAAAGTGTATATTTTGTCCAAGGTTGTGGTATATTTACTTCATATGCATACACAGATAATCTAGAACTCAAGGGCAATGCTGCAACTTTCGCCTTGCGGATGCGCTATTTTTTTGCAATTCAGCAGATTTTCAGGGGGCGAGGGCAAGCAAATTGATGTTATTTTTTTGTGCCACATTAATTTTGTTTCAGGCAATAGGTAATGCATTCGTGAAGGCATTCATCGTCATCGTTTTTTGTATATATTTTGAATTATGGCATCGTATGTTGAATTTGAGGTCTTGCGCATGCAATGCAGTTGTGATGAACCCAGCAAAAGAATACGAGAGATTTCAAATAAAACTATAAAAGCTTCAATCTCTTCTTATCAATCTCAAAAATAACCTTTTTACTCCAAACCAAAACTGCTCTCTCTACTACAATTACCATACGCCCAAAACACACGTTTCCCAGGATAGTGCCCAGACTCCTAGATACCAGGCTCCTCTACACGGTAAACTTCCATTGCTTTCGCGATCGATAATTGACCACTACACGTTTTTATAACCACAAGAAAGTGCTAAATAAGGAGTCAGTAGGAAGGAGTGCAGTTTTGGAGTATTTGAGCTTTCTGAGGTCTCGATTTTTCATTAAAATTTTAAACACAAACACGTTTACCAAAACATTACTTTATTTTTAACTACGGTATATTCTTTTGATCCACAGAATGCAATGGTGTTTCCGAGTTGGCAAAAAGTATGAAGAAAGGACCAGCAGTTGGTGGGTTACTTGATAGCTACGTTGCAGGATATTACCAAGATCTTTTCAGAGAATTTCGATTGAATGATCTTAGGGAAGATTTCTTTTCATATGGAGTCGTGCTTAAGCCATCAGTTATGTCTCAAGAAAGGTGTTTCAGGGATTTTATAGCTTCGCATCAAACTGAAATCTTTGAGTTGATTTCTGAAAATATCACTCCATTAAAGGTAAGTGGCAAACGAAAGAGGTAAAGCAGTTTAATAAAAAACACTAATAATTCGATTTAGCCCCCTCTCTAACAGCTAAGCCCCTCCTTTTGACGTTGAAATTTTGAATAACCCCGTCTCTCTCGAATAAGCCCCCCAATCCTGCCCAATATATTTTCTTTAAGTTGTTCTATCAAGGACAAACTACAGCAAGATTATCCTCAGCCAAATTAGCTAGACAACAATGCCACATGTTTAATATAGCAGCCCCTCCAATTAGCCCCCGACAAAAAAACAATGAGTTAATTAGCCCCCAATAGGTCTTAACCGAAGATGTCGCTACATCAAATGCACTCAAGTATCATGCATCCTCTCTTTTTTGCAGAAAACGAGAGAAAAAAGCACAGCAGAAGAAATGTCGTCATCATTACTTCATTTTCATTCATTTGCAACTTACGTGCCATTGGCTATTCTGTTTGGCATCATTTGTACACTTTTTGCAATAGGCTATCTTAGACAACTATTTCATGAAGACAAGAATAATAACAAAAGACAAAAAAGTTGTAAGTGTCAAATACACCTTTTCAGCTCAGGGCCTTGTTTTCGAAAGTTCTCAAAATATCTTTATACTGTACGTCAATGTTAACTTTAGGATCTTAGTTTTAGTGTTGAGGCAAATTTTCAAGCAAACTACCAGCCTTCAAGATGCTAATTTTGTAGTGGCGATGAAAAGTTCGAACATTTGTAAGGGATTTGAAAATATACTAACGGTCAAACATGACTGAGGGTGTAAAATTTCAAACCCGAGCGAGTTTTGTCGTAAATCTCTTAAAACTTTCAATCTTTTCATCAATATAAAATCCACATCATGAAGAATAGAGGCGAAAACTTTGGCCTCCTGCCGAATTCCAAACTTAAGACAAAATCATAAGATCTGAGTGAAGAAATTTGGGCAAATTTTGAAAAACGAGCCTCTAAGTTATTCTTATTGTTCAACCTTTACTACAATGACTTGTATAGACTGGTTTAGGGTGGTTTACGGTAGCTACGATGTGGGCGCATTCTAAGGTACGCCTCACAGTTCGGGATCAACCTTTGGGGGGACCTGATGCCTAACCTAATTGACGGCACATCTAGAGAAACAAATTTTAGTGCAAACAAGGATGACGAAAGGGGCAGACACCTGAGAGATTTTGACCCCTAAACAGTTATATTCTGGTGCCATCTCTGAGTACAAATTTCATTGTTCTACTTTTCAGTTCACAGAAAAATTCGTGGAGAAAACGACGCACTGGAAGCTATTGAAAAGCATCATCTACGAGAATTGGCAAATTGTCTTCAAAATATAAACAGAGATTCCGCACTCCTTCAAGATTGTTGCAGCAAAGTTTTATCACGAGCTGAACTGGAGGCAAATATGCTGCTAGGGAGAGCATTCATTGAAAAGGAGACTTGTGTGTAACAGAGGCAAAATCATTAGGGTGCATAGGGGACTGCAAAAAACATTCATTTCGAGGTTGACTATCTTGTCGAGTTTTTAAAAAGCAATTTTGCAATAAAATTAGTCTACAGCCTCGGATTAGGCCCTGTTTACACGACACCGTTTTTAACAGATTTTAAAATCTAAATATCTATTCCTTTAAATTCGAATTCAACGTTTTTTAAACCTATAATATCTTTTGCTATTTTCTACCAATTAAAAGCTTCCTTCAATGTCGTTCCTAGGCCCCGGACGGGTCTCCGCTAGTTTCAAACGTCAACTTATTTCGGCTCTGCTACCAACCACGTGGATTCTTATTCGCCATGTGGACGAGGATATAGCAGTTCGTACCACAGCGTTCAGTTAAGTAGCTTACGAGATACTCAATATAAAACTCAACAACGGCTCCGTGTACACGAAAGTCAACACGATATCATATCGTGCTGTAGTGTTGTATTCAGTTGAAAACGGCATCGTGTAGAAAGAGCTTTAAATGTTAATACTGAAGTAATAATACAATAAAAACTGTAAAATTTAAAATTTAGGCACCTCTCTACCGTCCAAGGCTGCTTCAGCCATTTCAACAAGTTCTTTTAGTTTCTCTTGATCAGTTTTTAGTTTCTCAGATGTGTTTTTAGACAGTAGAAAATGTCTTAGAAAAACCTTGAGGCCTTCTCGTAACATTGACAACTTTGGTAAACTTGCTATCCGACTGAATACAGATCTGCGAGAAAGAAGAAATTTATACTGGGTTGCAAAAAATTGCTTAGAATACTATATTATACCCTTGAGGAATTATTGCTTTTATTGTCTGAAACAGAACTTGCATCACGCTTTTTACGGCATGAAATTCGTGATTCATATCAAAAGAATATTTGCTCCAAATGCTCGAGAGATTACTGAAATGATTTGAAATTGGCATAAATGATATATTTAATCTACTTCAGTCTTGCAAGGTCTACAGCCATTGCAAGTGGCCTAGTTTAGACAGCGCATTATGGACGCAGCGAATCAAATCATTGCCGAAAACTCTGTCTGAGTGTCAATTTCATTCGCTCATGATGCGCTGTATAAACCAACCATTTTTTGAGGTGACTTAGATTATTAAATGCGCTCATAATGCACTGCTCAAAGCGAATTATAAGCGAACTATATCTTTTCATTTAATGCGCTCTGAATTAAATTCGCTGTCTGAATCCATCATGTTGTTTAAAGCGCTCTAACAGCGCATCCATCATTCGTGATGTAAGCTGAACTTAATTCGCCGCGCCCATAATGCGCTGTCTAAACTGGGCCATCATCTTTTCGTTAACTTCTGCTTTGTGAAATGGTGAAAACTACTGATACTCATTTTGTCTAGTTTTTCCAATACAAATTCAGCAACAGGACAACATCAGGTCCGTTTCTGAACAGCTTAACGGAATAAAATATGGCATTTTCCTCAATGTCTAACGTTGTATCAAGCTTAAAGCTGTTTCAAAAAGGAATTCTTTTCTTTCAAATTTCTGTGTAATAACCTAACAGAGTTTCTGGTTTTATTTGTGTATAAAAAAACACCATCCTGTCTGGGAATCGTTTCTCTCTCATAATAAACCAAACAGTGAAAGTAATATGAAAGCTGGACTGTCTGGTTTGAAAACTTTAACGAAATAGCGAGTGAAGCAGAGGAGTTTTAGTGGGACACCTACTGTCGAGGGGATAATGTTGTTATATAATGAAATACTGCTCATTGCGAACACAATTTTAAAATGTTTAACTGGTAGCTGCAAATGGTATTAAAATAAAAAAGCTGGTTAGATACACAAGATTAGATGACACCAAATCAACTTTAATTCAGAGCAGGACCAGGTTTTGACCTGGGATACATTCATGCATGCTTTCTTCTAAAATTACAAGTTACAAGTCACTATCTTTTATAATGCTTTCGATTCCCAACATCGCCCTACAAACGGCGATGAATTTTTACTTCCCTAAAGGATTCTCAGTTTGCTTTCCCACCAGAATGTCTACTACTTAGACCAAAGTTAATTCCCCCCAAGACATCGCGATAGTGAATGTCAACTTTAACTATAATTCTAGTCTCTGATGAAATGTCTCTCATCATAGTTAAGTCTCTGATCATAGTAAAGTCGTAGGAGAAGTAGATTTATTTAACTCAATAAGTTTCTAATTTATTAATGCTGTTAAACAAATTTCATAAATAGAGGTACTATAGAGAGAATATGTTGTTTTGAAATAATCTTGGAAGATTGAAAATTGATTTAAAATTTCAAAACATGACATTTTCTTCGGTGAATAAGTCTTAAATAGGTCTTATTTGGTAAATACGTTTTAAATGAAAAATTACTCACTTCATAGTATTTTCTGGGTATTCTCGCATCAATATTGTAAACAAACGAAGGAAGAATTTTATCGAAGGTTTGTCAATTGTGGCAAAACCAACAACCTAAGAAATAAAAAAGAAAAAGTAGGGCATGGGAATAGCTCATCTTGTTTCAAACCCCATTAAGCAAAAGCAGACTAGTCAAGGGTTAGGCCATGGTTAAACGATCAGACATCTTCCAAAATCGTTCCAATGTTTAGAGAATTTCAGGATAGGAAACCTATCCACATGGGCGGCACACCCTCGTTTCCATATTACGAACTCCCCCCTAGGAAGTAGGCTAGGGTATGCTCTAGCTAAACGTTATGTTTGATATACTGTCGGATACTGTACTTTTTCGATTGTAAGCCGCATTTTACATATATTTTTTGACACGTTTTCTTGCGGCTAAAATAAATACAGTTACCCTATCTACAAGACTTAAAACAGACAAGGAGTGAAGACTGATAACTGCAAAAATTGAGGAACTTGGGAAACGTGAAGAATCTGAGAAATCAAGTCCGCCAGAATCAAGTCTTCAAGGGAGTGTGGTAAACGTTAGAGGGGGCGAGGGAACAGCTATCTATCATAGCCTTATAATAAACAACAAGGGACATTCATTGAGTTAGTAATGTTATAGAATTGAGCGTTAAACGAAATATAGCAACATACTTTTAAAATCGATAGAGATAAAGCACCAGACGCAAAAAGATGGGCTAGAAGTTTTGCCATGTTTTCACAGCTTGTTTTATTGGAGGTTGAAATTGTCTTGAAACGATCCCAAAATGAATATTGAAACGTAACCTTGAGAAAAATGGGTAAAGAGATTTGACAGGAGTAGTGTACAAATAGCAATGCATATTACATGCATATGCATAGCAATGCATGTTACATACATGCATATTGCATGTCCTTCCCTTTAACTCACTTTATTCTAAGATAGAAAACTACAAGATACTTATACTGTTCTCCTCAAAGAGCCAAAAAAATATGGTCAATGCTGGCAGATTTTTAGTGACCTCTTTAGACGAGACCTTTTCACATAAAAATAATAAGGCAAAGACACTTGTATTCTTCGTGCACAGCCCGAGGGCTCAAAAACGCATTGCATGTGCAATATCATATAACAAATATCATTATGATTTAAAATCAAATTGAAAACCGTGTTAGTCACATTACACTCATTTTTTTGTAAGAAACCGCTCATAAGAAACTATATATGCCTTTTTTCTAAAAATCAAGAAACTCTTCTATATGGGCTAAGAATAAAAAAAAGTTCAAAAACTATCTCCGCTTTTGCATTCAGCATTCTACTTTACTGATATGCTTACGTAAAAAAAATCCCCAAAACCATCATACTTAGGGTCAAATTGCTGAATTTTGAATTTTCGATTTCAAAGCTAAGAAACTCTGCAAGAAACTTTTATTATACCAATTGGGCTCAAAGTTAAGAAACCCTACTATATGGCTCAGAGCATAGTTTATTAGTAAAAAAATGAGTATATATGAGCATCATTTTTTACAGTACTTGAATTTCCTGCAAACAAAATCAAATGATTTTTTCAGATGATATACCTACAGTAGGGTTTCCAGGTTAAAGTAACAGTACAATTCAGAGATTCGATGATATAATTTCTACCTGGTTTCCTCTGCTAAATTCACAAAGCTTCTGAGCAAGGAAAGCATAATATGGGTTGTAAGATTTTTCCTGTAAACGAATTGAGAAAGTAAGCTTAAAATTCAAACAACTAATAAAACAGCCCTACTAGTGTAATATAAAAAGAAAAATCGGTTTACAAACTTATTAGGGCGGTTAAGCATTCATTATTCTGCCAAGGGTAAAATTTCGCTCATCTCTGAGCGATTCAATTAGAAAAAGAATGAAAACTCTTGATTTTGAAGAAATGAACAGGCCCACAAATTGCAGGATGTAGAGCTGGTTTTCTAGCATCTTTGAAGCGCCTTTCTCCTGAAGATGAATTAAAGCCGTGAAGTAAGCCAATTAAAAACGACATTTTTAGCTTCCTGATAACTGTTTTAGAAATTTGCTGCAATTTCACTCGCTTATTAATGTCCTCCCACTTTTATTGCGATTCGATTTTTCGTTTAGAATGCTAGATTGAGATCGCTTCAACTTGTCATTTTGGCATCTAAAATCGCGAAGACAAAAAGAGGCAAACAGATAAGCAATTAATTTGAAATTGCTTACTTGTAAACAACAATCAATCAAAACATGGACAATTTCCCTTGCTTGTTTATCTTTCAAATTCAATCGCACTAATTTTTCAAAGCAATCAAGATAATCCTGGAACAAAATCATCAAATAACATTAATAGGTTTGCATCATATTCTCGAATAACCCTTCCTTCGCATAAGCCCCCCTTACACCCTTAAATAATACCCACATCACAAAGGATATTTTAAGCCCTCTTTTAAATGAGGCCCAAAAAACCCTGGAATGAGGCTTTGAGGGTTTTATAGGCCTAAAGCTCACTTGGTCATTACCGTGTACCCAGATTAATTGACTATGATACTGGGAACTGGACACAAAAAGCACTTACGGGGACCTATATGAAGAGTCCAGAAAATCACGCGACCCTACGACCTCAGCTCGCGTAGGAAGGTTTGCGAAACGGTGCGAAAATCAGGAAGGAGAATATTCTACTCTAAATGCAGCAAAAACTTAAGAAAAAAGGCTGGCAGGGCAGAAAAAAAAGGAAGGAATTATTTAGTTCTTGATAACTGAACGGACCTTACATCCTCTGAAATGAGCCTCAAGTTCAAAGACGTTCAGTAACCAATATAGCGGAACTACCTTATTTGTCCTTGGACTCTTACTCAGAGATAGCATTGATTATGGAGGTAGCAATCACAAGGTCGGGCCCGTAAAAAATTAAGGAGGCTTTGAGAAGAAGCATGATATCGTTAATTTTAGCATTGATGATTACATCTGTGATATCGTTAAGAAATATTATGAACAACAGGGGGCCCAGGATTGAGCCTTGTGGTACTCCTGTTAGGACATCATTCGCGTTGGATAGGCAGTTGTCATAACGCACCATTCTATCCGTAATAAACGCAAATAACATTCGGGCATGTAAACTCGTCCGCAAGTGTACAGATAGAGAGGCATGTGATGTTTTTCGAGGTTACTTTGAAGTTCAAGAACACCAAGCCTTATCAAAACGGCTTTGTAACAAGAATAAGTAGCAAACAGACATTCTAACAACTGCGGTTAAACATACGTTATCATTTTGTCTCTTTTCTTGACCCAGTTCATCCCTAAGCGCGCTGTACGAGGATTTTCGAAGCTTCAAGACAATTCAACAGCATATTATTTATAAAAGAAAGCTCCCATTTGAAAATCTACTTACTTCACTCGTCATGATGACGCAGAAAATATTTTTGCGCACTTCTGTGTTCATTCTTTGTTGCTTAGCAATTTTCAGCATTTCGCCATACCCGGAAGCATTTGATTCTTTGTGTGACGTCATATTTTCATCGTCATCTCTACCGGTCCAAGCAGAACCAACGATCCACCAACGACCTGAAAGGTATAAGTGGTGTCTTTATGGTCTCTGTGGCGCAGTGATTTGCGTGCAGGGCTCACTACGAAATACGAAGATGTTGCAGGTTAGAGCCACAATCTTTCCACTGTGATTGCAGAGATAACAACATTGGGCAAGTTGTCAACACAAATATTCTTCTCTATGCCTACAATCTTGGTCAAAATCGTGAGAGACAACTTGATGGTGGTGCGCCCCCCGTATCAATGGGGGAGGGGGCCTCCAGCCAGTATGTGTGCATGACTCTAGTCTCAATAATTTTGGCCATGATTGTAGGTATAAAATTGGAACCTCGGGTATAAAATATTCTTCTCCTGACCTACAATCCTGGTCACAGTCGTGTGAGATAACTTGATGTGGCGCCCCCCCCCCGTATCAATGGGGGGGGCCTCCGGCCAGTATTTGTGCATGACTCTTGTCTCAATAATTTTGGGCGTAATAGAATTGTAAAGCAACTTAGAATGTTGAATTATAGTTAGGGCGCTACATAAATGCAATAACCTTTACCTAAACATAGACATTCCATTAAAATCAAGAACAAGAAAAGCTTTAAGCTCGTGTTACATGCTTTAGTGTCTTTGCAAACTGCAAACACTACCCAACGAGAAAACAAAATGAATTTTAGAGCGTTAAGCTTAACCCTACCTTTGTCTTTAGCTTGCAAAAGATCTTTGAGAGATATTCTTAACTGCATGTCCCCAATCGAATCTACAAAAGTGTAAGGAGGACAGATAAAAAGACTGCTTTAACATAAATCAGAACATTGATTAACTTTGAGACAGCTTCTATTGTATATAAAACCTTGAATGGGCTCGCACCTCCCTAAGTGCAGTCAATGTTACATAAATTGTCCGACTCTTGCAATCGGACCTTACGTAACGCCAGCACTGAACTTAGGATTGCATTGTGTAAGTCCTTTAATGGGCAACAGAGCTTTTCGTATCGAGGATTTTAGTAACATAACTAAAACGTTGGGATTCGAACCAGGACTCTATGTCTAGACAGCCAATGACGTTTCACTGAGCTAGAGATCTTAATGAAATCACCGAGTAGCCCAGTAAGTTTCCAAGTCATAAAGCCCAAGGCTCTCCTCCCGTTTGAATGTTTGTGTATGGACTATGTTGAGCCTTCTTCAGCACCATGAATATTTATATATTTGTCATGCCTACTAGGCTCTGTAGCTCAGTTGGAAACGTCGTTGGCTCTCTGGCCTTGCAGTCAAGTTTGAAATCCCATCTATTGTGGCATGCCTCATACGGAAAAATCGATCCTAGCATTCGCCATACATGGCAAATATACATCACAGTAATATAGGTGTAGACAAACGCATGGTATCTGGAAATTTCCTCTACACAAGGGTATGCTAAGAGGAAATTTTGATCTATCTATATCAGAGCATACTTAAGTCTATGCAACGTTTGTGTACATCATTTTACGATACGATAGTTGCAAACATACGGTCTATAGATATGGAAAGACCAGCCTATCAAAGAAAACGGATTTTCAGATATAAGTACCTCATGTATGATAAAAAGTAATTTGGCCAATCTACCTTTATTTCTAATGATTGCTTTCAGGACCTTTCTTGCACGCTCAACAACAGATGGATCGTATTGGGGAATTTTTCGCAAATTATTGTTACGTAAAGCAGTGATCACTTCCAACATGAAGCGCACACGAGACCTAAAGGAGAATAACAAAAAAATTCAGAATAATAATTCAATACATGCTCTAACTTCTTTAAATAACATATAATTCACAGCAATATCATGGTTAGTTATACAAATTCGAGTTTACGTTATATGAGGTAATTGCAATACCCCTCAGTGCCTTGATTTGGACTTGAAAGGGCAACTTTCACGTGTCCCTCATGTCTTGGAAGGCAAAAGGTGAAAGTGAAGGTGAAATGGTGTATTTAGCGCCAGTCGCTAGGATCTCAGTAGAAGGTTATAACTAATCGAGACCTCAACCCTTGTTGTGATGCTTCCGCAGCTGAAGCTCGAACCCCGACCTTGCTGAACCTCTGACAACACGAGCCAGCTAGATAACGCCACGACGCCACAGCACCTTTATGAATAACTCGAATTATCAGCCTCATTGACGTTTTGCCTCCAAAATGTCAATCTTATTGAGAAGTGAAATTTTCTCGTCAAATAAATGCAAAAACATCTAAGACATACAAAGAATAACAACCGATACGTACTGTTTTGTCAGGTCAGACATTGAGGCTGCTTTTGCTTGAACTTGCAGGATGATTTCCTAAAATAACACAAAAGAGACAGGACGTCATTGTTTTATCACCCTCGCTACTACAGTTTGTAGATACACTCAATTTCTTTATAAAACGTTTTATACAACTAAAGTTAGGCATGGATGGGGATGTTCCAGCAGTTTTGAAGTCCATTATAAATCGAAAGTTCTGAAAATTGGTATCCTAATAATTTTGAGTCTGACACCGTATTAGACATGATAGTCACCACTTATCATGACAAGCTAAACTAAATATCATAGGCTTGTCATGACAAGTGGTGACTATCGTGACTATCATGTCTAATACGGTGTCAGAAACAGCCTTGATAAGACCGAATACACAGGGTGGCCCAAAAAGGAACCCCCTTAGGTAAATAATTTCTGAATTAATTTTCTCAAGGAAGAATTTTATCAAATTTATACCAGGTAATATTCAAGTCAAGTGCGCTATCGTGAAGAAATATGTTGGTGATAAGAGCTTTCATCTCGGCGCAATGGGAAATTAAATTCATGATGTCCAAAAACCAGCTGTTTATATTCCATTATGCGTACTGTACTGTAATCGTGAGTGAAGGAGAATCATTATCCCAGAGTAAAATTGTCACGACCATTAATGTATGGTCAGTCATATTAGAGAAGTGTATTATGCAAGATTGAGAACATTTTGAATATAATTTGACTGAAAGAATGAATGATTGATTTTTCTGTTTTGTTGCGTAAGAATTACGTAAGGGTATAAAGTTGTATATTTTGTTACAGTACATTTTTGGATTGTAAAGTTTTCAAGTCAATTTATTCAGAGATACTAACCATATCATCATGATATTTACACGAAACATCTCACTTGAGTTGAATATCATGTCGTATTAATTTCATGAAATTCCAACTTAAGAATAAATTATTTGTAAATTACTTAGTTAGGGGTCCCTTTTTGGGCCACCCTGTATTTAATTTTGGGTCTGTTTTGAATATCTTTAGATAGCATGCCAAAGAGCTTATATTTCATAGAAAACAATTAGTAACTTAAAGCTTGAGGGTTTGCAAAACCAACACTTTCTTACTTTTAGACTGGCAGGGTCATCTCTTCTGATTTCAGCACCACAAGCTAAAAAGACACAAGTTTAATTATAATTGGAAGAGAGGATTATTACATAAAAATCCAATAAGTGATATCTTAAATTACCAACTTCTATTTAATGTTATCCAATAAACTATAAAAGATTTCAGGTATAGTGATTTATATAATTATAAATAATAAAGAAAAGCTTGGGCTTAAAAATTTCGAAAGATCGAAGTTTATCAGTTAAAATTATAAATCTAAATTAATGCATTTAGAGAGAAAGAAACCAATAAAATAAGCAAAAAATGAAAAAATTCCAATGCCAATTTACTTTTTAATTAAACTGACCTAGTTTTAACCAAAGAAAGATTTGTTAAAAATTTATAATGAAATAAAAGCTGAAGGAACAACTGTTAGCAATATATGTAATAAATAAATAAGTGGGAATGCATAAAAGCTGTTTAAAAATTAAAGTCATTTTCTACAATGAACTACAAAATTGGCCCACAATTAACAGTATGTGAAATTGTTCAATTTTGAGCACTGAAAGTATTTTCAATTTTCTAGAATATCTGCATTTGTGTCATATTCATATAATCTGGACAGTGCTTCGAACCCCTCATTAAATTGTACTGACATTTAAATTTGTTCAACTTTTGATTATTTTAATTCTGAAAGTCTCTAGATTATCTTAACTTGTGTTCCAAATTTGTCCTAAAATGGTCTATGCAAAAGAAACACAGGCAATGAAAAAACATATTTTAGACTGAGCAACAAATTTGTTAATCAAAATTTTTCCAGCACTGGAGTTTCTTAAATTCTTAGCAATTCCATAATCTGCGAGTGTCAAACGAAACAGAACATGAAATGTCTTAAAACTGAATCCATTCTTGCCTATTAAACGAGGGACGATTCTAATTCACGCATGACGAAATTCCCAACTTACGAAAAGACCAGAGAAAGTTCTTACAGAGTTTCAAGTAAATTTTTATTTTAACTTACACTTTAGCAGAAGCATCAACATCTCTATATCCCTTTCTGTGAATGACGCCACGAGTTCTCGTATCAAATCGTAAATCAGTAAAGAATCAATTACCTACAAGGCAAAAAGCAATAAAAAATTAGCAAAAATATAGGTATCACAAAGTACAGCGTGATAAAATACCTGAATATTGCTTAGAAAAGCGGAAATATCTTGCAACCTACTTAAAAGCTTTTTTCGACTGACACTCCTCAGAGTGAAAGTAACATACCAAAACGTCCCAGAAAAATTTCTTATCACTGCACATTTTTACTGTTTATCGCTGCATAAAACTATTGTACCACTGCACAAAGTGGTTATCACTGCACCTTGAAATTAGGTATGGGTCGAAATAGACTAATCACAATATATTCCACCTTAGTCCGTTGTTTCAAGGGCCTGCTTCTGACGTTCTGACGAAAAAAGCTTTTAACTGTGTGTTCCAAAGATGTTTTCATTTTTCTTTGCAGTACTTAAGTTTTGTACATTGCAAAGACTAAAATACCTATAATTTTATATGGACAAATGACCAACAAAAACAAAGCATTCTAAGCAATAATGATTAATAACACCAGTATGTGCACACTATTCCAATCACTCGATCACATAGATCTAACTGCATCGCCGAAACTGCGAAAGTTGCAAATACCAACACATGTTCTAAAAATTTCAAAAGATTAACGTAACAACACAACCAACAAGGAACAAGCAAATGACCAAGCTGTTGACTAACTCATAGGCCTAAGGATAAAACCTTTCCTGAAGACCAACAAATTAGTCTTTTATAAAATGACTTACTTTGAAATTATAGAGCTGAGCAATCAACAAAAGAACATTATCACACTCTTTGCTGGTTGCCAGTTTATCTACATTTGAATGTAAGTCGGTAAATTTCTGCGCCAGTTCTTGTATGAAGAATGCTCCTAATTGAAAGAAAATAGCGAATGAACCATCTAGCTAATATTAATGAGAGTAAGCTCCTAACTTCATCTATATAAAATCTTAAATGAGAAATGCAAAAATTAAGACTGCATATTTCACCAACGTTTCGATCTATTGATCTTCATAAGCATACTTTATTATAACCAAGTATGTCTGTTCGTAATGTATTTGTCATGAATTGCGAACACTGGGCTAGATTTTCCAAAAGTGGCATAACAAAAGTGGTCATGCAGTCAAGGTTGGAATCCAGTCAATTGTTGTATGCCACTTGCGGAAAAATCCATTCTAGTGTCGCCATTCACGACAAGTATATATGAATATGTGTGGTGCTGAAGAAGGCTCAAGATAGCCGAAACAAGGGGAGGCGAACCTAGGCTGTATGACGTGGAGAGTTATTCGGCGATTTCTTGAGCTCTTTAGCTCAGTGGAAACATCGTTGGCCTTCTGGTCATGTAGTCAAGGTTCGAATCCCATATATTGTGGTATGCCACTTGTGGAAAAATCTATCCTTGTGTTCGCCATTCATGACAAATATATATAAATAGTTATGGTGCTGAAGAAGGCTCACCATAGCCGAAACACAAAAGTCAAACGGAGGAGAGCCTTGGGCTGTATGACTCAGAGAGTTACTCGGCGATTTCATTGACCTCTTTAGCTCAGTGGAAACATCGTTGGCCTTCTGGTCATGTAGTCAAGGTTCGAATCCCATATATTGTGGTATGCCACTTGTGGAAAAATCTATCCTTGTGTTCGCCATTCATGACAAATATATATAAATAGTTATGGTGCTGAAGAAGGCTCACCATAGCCGAAACACAAAAGTCAAACGGAGGAGAGCCTTGGGCTGTATGACTCAGAGAGTTACTCGGCGATTTCATTAACCTCTTTAGCTCAGTGGAAACATCGTTGGCCCTCTGGTCATGTAGTCAAGGTTCGAATCCCATATATTGTGGTATGCCACTTGTGGAAAAATCTATCCTTGTGTTCGCCATTCATGACAAATATATATAAATAGTTATGGTGCTGAAGAAGGCTCACCATAGCCGAAACACAAAAGTCAAACGGAGGAGAGCCTTGGGCTGTATGACTCAGAGAGTTACTCGGCGATTTCATTGACCTCTTTAGCTCAGTGGAAACATCGTTGGCCCTCTGGTCATGTAGTCAAGGTTCGAATCCCATATATTGTGGTATGCCACTTGTAAAAAATATCTATTTCACTTTGTCTTGTAGAGTATGAGTCCCTACTTAAGAGTAAAGCAATGTAAAACAATAATGTAAATAAAAGCCAGCTGTTTAAAAAAAGCTTATTTACAAACTGGATTCAATAGGTAGGCGATAAATATGGCTACTATTTGCTTATGCTATTCAATTGGAAAGGAATGCGTACGAATCTACGAAGTGTAATAGAGGTATACATGATAATCTAAGCAGCTCTTAGTGCATCAGAATGCGAGGTTAGCGTTATCATTGCTTGCAGATAAGTACGGTTTCTATCATATCATACTGAATAATCAAGATGATTGAAGAAATCAAGTACTTCTCAAGCATCAAATGACACGCAAATCTATCATCATTTGCACAGGATTGTCAAGTAGTCAGAAGTTAGAGTTTAGTTACTTATTTAGTCAATTGGCTACTTACTTACTTACATACTTACTTATTTACTTACTTAGTTAGTTAGTTAGTTAGTTAGTTAGTTAGTTAGTTAGTTATTTAGTTAGCAAGTTAGCAAGTTAGTTAGTTAGCTCTTTAGTCAGTAACCTAGTTAGCAAGATACTGAGTTATTTAGTTAGTTAGTTAATTATTAATAAGGTATTTAGTTAGTTAGTTAGTTAGTTAGTTAGTTAGTTAGTTAGTTAGTTAGTTAGTTAGTTCGTCAGCTAGCTAAATTAGATAGCTATTTAAGTTAGTAAGCTGGTTAGTTAGTTAGTTGGTTAGTTAGTTAGTTAGTTAGCGAGTTAGCTAGCTAGCTAGTTAGTTAGTTACTTAGCTAGTAAGTTAGTAAGTTAATTGGTCAGTGCAGGGCTAATTACACAGAAAACCAGAAAACAAAATTATCATACCGACTTCATTGCCAATATGAGCATGCAATATAGCAACCAGCATCATATGCTCCATAAGCATTTTGTCTGGCATATGAGTTGGCATCACACAGGCATCAAGAACCAGTTTCATCAGAACAGTGTTGCAATCTAAAAAAAATTAATAGAAATGAGCTTTAGCATGCACAGTCGAAGAAAGAGTTACAAATAAGATAGCAAATACGCTAAA
The DNA here is from genome assembly GCA_014526335.1 of Chrysaora quinquecirrha. Lineage (NCBI taxonomy): Eukaryota > Metazoa > Cnidaria > Scyphozoa > Semaeostomeae > Pelagiidae > Chrysaora > Chrysaora quinquecirrha. The sequence goes on along the minus strand of JACTAT010000002.1, from coordinate 3,548,250 downwards.
TGATTGATATCAGTCATGTCTCTTTCTTTATTGACAAAATCCACGATTTTTCGAATTTCTAATACAAAATTTATTACGATTTAAGACTTCTTAGTTTTGGAAAACATATGTGTCAAATTTTTGGCTTCTTCTCGCAGCTACTTTCCATTATAAACACAGACACATAATCTCAATGCACACTAAATGCATTATCTGCATAAAAAGTAAAATACAAGGGTTAGACAGCTATTGTTTGTTCCTAACAGGCCTTCTATTGTCAGTTAACTTTCATACACAAAAACAATGCTGCTGCAGACGTGTTTCCACCGACTGCTCAAATAACAGAGTATTTTTACATTTAATTTAGCTTGGTAGGAAAAAAAACGAACTTTAACAAACCGTTTCTGCTATTTGTCGAGTAAATCTCTTCGATTTCTTGGGCAATGCTACTGAGATTGGCTTCACTCAGTCTGAAAATAGATGGAAAACGTCGTAAGCTTAAATCTGTTCACGATACAGATAATTGAGAAGAAGATAAAATAAAAGATAATCAGCACATTCGCTCAAAAATATACACAGAAGCAAGAAAATATGGAAACGTCGGGTGAAAAGTCGAGGATGTTTGAACAGGCTTCTAAACATCAAATTTCAAAGACCAAATTGTATCTTTAGTGTTAACGTTATTGAAAACGATAGACTCTTCTGCCACTGGGCTGTAACCCTTTTAACTCTAGCCCACTGATAACAAGTGGTAGCGTAGCGTAGTGATTAAGGAGCTGGGTTTCAAAATCTTTAGGCTCTGTAGTTCTACATGCATGGATTCAAATCCAGCTTCGCTGTTGGAATCATAAACTACAAGTCAACAGGCAACATAGCTGTCCATTCTTTCGAGGACGGTAAATGAGCAGCCGGGGTATTCGTTGTAGAATATCAGCCTGGGGACACAAGCAGCAGGTCCAAATCAGCTGCATAGCTGCCAGGATTCCTTACCTCCGTTAACAAGATAGCTTGTCTGCTTGTTTGCTTGCAACACTCCAGTATAACGATGCAAAGGAGGGCATAAAATGAAAAATGTCATAACTACCTGTTGATCAGGCCTTTCAACTGCTTTTTCAAGCGTTCTAATTTTTGTTGCTGTTCGGAATCATTACCAGCAGCAAGTCGTCTCAAATGAGGTGGCACATACTTTGAAGGCTCTGTTATATTAGTTTGTTTCTCGAAGTTCCCTGGCTGCTTTTTAAATTTCAAAGCTTTGTTCTCCTTTTTCGTTTCTTGAGTATTTTGTTCTTCTTCATCTTCTTCATCTTCTTCAATATCTGATAGTTCTTCTTGTTCAATTTTTTCATCGACATCTTCTTCGCATTTTCCTTTATCATGGTCTTCTTGTGCTGGTTCAGTTTCTTCTTCTTCTTCTTCTTCTTCTTCTTCTTCTTCCTCTTCTTCTTCTTCTTCAAAACCTTCTTCATTTGATCCATATTCTTCTTCCTCATCCAGCGACGATTCCCCTCCCAAGGAAGCAGCTTCATCATCAGAGAACATCTCCAAGTCATCATCAGACCTCGCCTTGGCAGTGGGTTTTGATTCAGTAATTCTGTCTTTCTTTGAAGAATTTTTATCAGTTTTCATCCTCTTTGATGGTCTAGCTTCAGGTTCATCATTAGATTCCTCTCCCTCGCTGTCCAATTCATCTCCACCAATCATATATGAACTAGTGTTCTCAAGTGGTTCACATAATTCAAGAAGGTCTTAACAGTACAGTTAAGAAAAGATGACGGCAAATAGCCTAGTGAAGTTAGGTTAAATATACTGAAGGCTATACCTGAAGATGTTTCAACAAGTGGCGTACCACAATTGATGGAATTCGAATCCAAGACTTCATGGCCAGAGGAACAACGGCAATCCTGCTGAAATAAAGAGGCCGATGAAATCATCGACTAACTCTCCAAGTTTAACAGCCCAAGGCTCTCTTCTCAATTTGGCTTTGTGTTTTGCAAAAGTTGCAGACAGGGTTCAAAAAACGTAGGGAAGAATCACTAAAAATTGCTGTAAGAATAAGATTGGACCAGGAGTACCAGAAGATGAAAATTGCAACAGAAAAATCCAAAAGGTCTTAAAGGAGGATCTTTGAAAAATAACTGAAAAGGATACAGCCTAATCCATCTTCATCAAAAGATGATGGAAGCTTCTTCTTCTTTTTCAAACCAAGCTTCTTTTCCATCTTTGCAATGATTCTATCATCTTCTTCATTTGCTGCATCCATTTCACTTTTTCTGGCTGCTAGTTTATCCTGCAGATACCAAAAGAATGAAATTGACAAGACACATTAGAAATTCTCAATTACGAAAGACAGAGGTGAAATTTTTAATGATCACATTAAGCTATATGAGCCACAGTGAAGTAGTCAATAGACGGCAAGGGTATCTTTCAGCTAATTCGTGTTATCAAGGGCTCTGTATCCTTTGAGCTGATCTACTTAGAAAAAACAAAATCGTCCAGCTTCATGTTACTAAGTGTTTCCTTGCCATTCAAGTCTGGAATGTTTTCTGACTCTAATATAGCTATGACTCTCTGATTCTAGGCATTCTATTTATTACAAATGTTTCATACACTTGGAAAGTATGAAGAAAAGCTTGAAAGAAGTTTGAAAATGTTCACTCCAGTCTATTTTCAACTACAGTTCTGACGTGATGTTGTTATCTTAAAATAAGTAATAATGGAAAATGGTATTTCACAAACCTCATCATTTTCATCAGGTTGTTTCCTCTTTTTGTTTTTCTTCTTCTTCTTCTTATTGTTTTGTTGTTTTTTCATTTCATCTTCTTCAACACCTTGTACTCCCTGTATAAAAAAACAGTATCCAATTTTTGGACTTGTTTTGCATTTAAAGTTATAACAACTGATTCAACAAACTACTTACAACTGTGATGGGTTAACACAGTGGGACATGTATCTTTTATTGCCCATTCCTTACTGATAAAAACTAAGTTTTCAGCCCAATTGTTAACAATTAAGTCAAATTGCTTTCCTCATTAAGCTTAGACACCCCAGGTAATTTCTGTTAAGAACAGTGGACAGCGGAGGGTGTGCAGTAGGGTTGAGGATGTTCAGTACAGTGGAGAGATATCATCAGTGCAGTGGAGGGATATCATCAGTACAGTGGTGGATGTTCATTTCAGTGAAGGTATATCATCAGTACCATGGAGGGATTTTATCAGTACAGTGGAGAGATATCATCAGAACAGTATAGTCAGTACTAAACATCCTCCATCCTACTAGTGATATCCCTCCTCTGTAATGATGATACCCCTCCACTGTACTGAATATCCTCCAATGTACTGCACGCCCTCCACTGTACTGCACAGACATTACCCAGGATGTTAGAGTCACATCAGTAGTCATTTAATCCAAGATTGGTAAATGATGGGTACCAAGGGTAAGTATATTCACGCTTATAAAGGGTGTTTCAGACACAGTATTATTACACATCATTGGATCTGCTAAGAATCTGTTACTGTGTAGATATAAGGGTAGCCTATCTGTAGCTCTAAAGGTAAGTTCTAATTCTTACATGTTTTTTCATCCAAGACTTGTTCTGCTTTGCTTTTGCCTGAAGTCTTTTCTCTTTCCTTAGTTCTTTTCTTCCTTTAGGTTTAGCTTGTTTTTCTTTACCTATAATAAAGATGAAAATTCTTGAAAAACACACAAAATGAGCAAATGTTTAGAGAGGTTTACACAGGGTGTAAACTGAAAATAATGAGAGCCCAGATAGGTCCTAGATATTATGGCTGACTGATTGCAATCTTCTCAACATGGTATGTTATCAAGGCACTGAATTAACATGATACCCATGATAAATTGCTAATAAATACAAACTTTCTTGATGTACCAGCTCTCAGCATGCTTACACATATCTATGGATACTATATGATATGTGCAACACATTTGCACAACATAACAATTTGGAACATTAATAGTCATAATGTTTCAGATAGAAAATTAGGGTCTACCACAGTCTGAGGGTTATGGCATCTCGATGAGAACCTTGTGCATGCAGCAGTGTTTATCTCTTGCGTGCATTTGCCACACGTAGCAGACTTTAAAACACCCACATTTCACATACATACCTTTAGAAAACTTTTTCTTTCCAAAAATTTCATTTATAGTTTGCTGTGCATCATCTTCTACGAAGAAGGATAAAGAAATATAACAATCAATGATTGCTTTCCAGCGCTTCTCTAGTCCCCATTTTGAGGATCTTTCATCTTTTGGCTTTGTTTGAGAGGAGGTACTGGCGGACGGGCGGGTAGGCCTATGGGCTATTTTTATTCAAATCCATTCTCCTTGTATTTTTCTTCTACTGAGTAAACGAGAGAAAAGGGGGCTTGTTTTATTGCTGAATAGCTCAGAACGATGATGGAAAGGAAATCGTTACCTGTGCCAAGTAACTCAATATCTTCTCTTGCTAATCTAGTCGAGATTGAGTGCAGTTGCTTCAACTTCTTTTTCCTCGTGGGGGACGCCATTTTTTTTCGTCGAAAACTACTGTTAGTCTCGCTTCCAAAATGGTGCCTCATAATCATGGTAAACAGAAATCATCATCATCATCATCACCAGCATCATCATCATGATCATCACTTCATCTTCGTCACGCTGTTATCGTCTTTGTCACCATCCTCGTCGTCATCGTCGTCATCATCATCATAACTATAACTTCCCATTGCTTCTCCACTCTTTCACCAGCAAACAGTCAACCTGTTTTCTGTAACACAAATTGAAATAAATGTATATTATTTATATTTTTTTCACAATAATCAAGCAAACAGCAGAAGCTTCTATTCAAAGATCAAAACCCAAAACTTAAACAGCTCGAAAAACATCTCGACAGTGACTTCACCGCACGAAAAAACATTTACACGAAATAGAAGCGGTTGGGCCTTGATATCCATTCACTGTCCAGGATTTTATAAATTTTTTATCAGGTTTTTTTAATTGAAATTTATTTTAAGAGCTTAATCAGTTTAAAAATCCAAATACAGTAGTTAACCCTTCAAGATAAAAAAATAAGAAAAATGATGATTTCATAAATTGATATCAAAGAATGTTGAATCTTTCAATTACATTTCCGTGAAACATTTTTGCAAAATATGGGTAACTTCGTCTCGTTAGCGGTTTGAGTGTTGCGTAGTTAGACAGTCTGTGGCTAAGAGTTCATCTAAGTGGGTCATACAATTTACTTTCCTTGAAAAACAGACTTTCCAACCTACAGCGAAGCAAGAGCATAGCGTAGTATAGTAAAGTATAGTATAGTATAATAGAAAGGTATAGTATAGTATAGTATAGCATAGTATAGTATAGTAAAGTATAGTGTAGTATAGTATAGTATAGTATAATATAGTATAGTATAGTATAGTATACATAGTATAATATAGTAAGGTATCCATAGTATAGTATAGTATAGATAGTATAGTATAGTATAGTATAGTATAGTATAGTATAGTATAGTATAGTATAGTATATAGTATAGTATAGTATAGTATATAGTATAGTATAGTATAGTATAGTATAGTATAGTATAGTATAGTATAGTATAGTATAGTATAGTATAGTATAGTATAGTATATAGTATAGTATAGTATAGTATAGTATAGTATAGTATAGTATGTATAGTATAGTATAGTAAAGTATACATAGTATAGTATAGTAGAGTATAGTATAGTATAGTATACTATAATATAGTATAGTATAGGTATAGTATAGTAGTATAGTATAGTATAGTATAGTATAGTATAATAATAGTATACAGTACCAGTGTAGTATAGTATAGTATAATAAAGTGCATTTAAGTATACCAGTACATTTTAGTATAGCAAAGTACGTATAGTATAGTAAAGTATTAATAAACTAAATTTAGGCGTGGCATAATATACCTTCTTACGAAAAACAAACGTTTTTCCACTTGTTTAAAGGTAACTGAAGTATAGTATAGTATAGTGACCTGAAACGCGCAACCGCGAGGTCTGGGACTAGGAGCAATGTGACGTAGAAACCAGAACACACCAAAAATCTGAGCAAGCCATAAACATACTGAAGCTGGTGGTTCCAGAAGAACTAGTGTGTTTGTAAAACAAATTTCCTGCTGAAAAGAGTAAAACATAGAATCGTACCAGTGTAGTAAAATATAGTATAGTATAGAAGAGTATAGTACAGTAAAGTAGAGTAGAGTATAGTATAGTATGGTATAGTATAGTAAAGTATAGTATAATAAAGTGCACTTAAGTATGCCAGTACATTTTAGTATAGCTAAGTAAGTTCTGTATAGCCATAGTAAAGCATACGTTAATAAACTAAATTTAGGCGTGGCATAATATACCTTCTTACGAAAAACAAACGTTTTTCCACTTGTTTGATCGAAAGGACATAAATCGCTGTTCCTCTCAGTATTTGATTCAATCAATCCTTGTTTTATCAAGATGTTGCACACTTTATTTTAGGCAATAAAGTCAGCTGAGGAAGAATTTTACAGAAAGATGAAGGCGATGGTGATGAAGACTTGGATGACAAAGATGATGATGATGTTATAGATCAGGAATTCTCTGAACCATCTTTGATTTGCCATGAAGAATTGGTAAGATAATCCCGATATCTTTGATGTGAGCACAAGTATCATGTCTGCTATTTTATGGTAAAAAATTATTTATCAGAATCCTTTCTTTTACAGTTCAAAGATGCAACATGCCAGACAGTTGAATATCCCTGTGATTCCTGTAAAAAACTGACATCACAGAATAGAACAATAAAAAACTGTTTGCTCTCCACAAGAAGAAAGTTGAGGCATTTACAACGGAAAATGAGAAAACTGGCTAAAAAAGCAGAGAACACAAAGAAAAGGGATGACATGGAAAAAACAGAAAAAGAGACTGAAATTGGTGATGTTGATAACATTGTAGATGAGGTGTTGAATGAAGTGGGAGAAGATGAAAATGATTCAAGCTTTGAAGAAGATGAGGAGATGTATAGTGCAGAAGAAGTTGAAGACATGGAAGAAAACGAGCCAGAACAGTAAGTGGGCTACCCTATAAACGCGTCATTTATTTTGCTTTCATCATGGCATTTGAACAGAATTATCACATTTATAATGTGAATCTATAGATGTTTCTTTCTGTTATTTTAGTGTCCAGTCAACTGATTCAAACTTGAGAGAAGAACCAAAGTTTATTGTCTTTCTTTCCCAACTATTACTACTGTTTCAGTTCTGCCCTGTATGCAGAGAAGACAGACCACTGATTGAAACCAAAAGCATAGGAACCATGGTAGAAATTCAATGCTATGTGCAAATCCAAAGTGTCAAGGAAGAGAAAACGTGTGGCGTAGCCAGCCTGAAATGAAGGGAACTCACATTCCAGCTGGAAACATATTACTGTCGTTTGCAATAACATTGGCCGGTGGAAGTGGCACTAAAGTCCTTAGGATATTCAACCACATGGGATTAGCATGCATCTCACTGAGAACATTTTTCCAACACCAACGGGTATGTTTAGTAGGACTGATCAATGTTGCACCAATGTTCTTTAATCCATAATGCAATATAACTTATATATATAAGATATTTATATATATCATGATAATTTGTAGGAAAAACTTTTCCCAGCAATCAGCCTTTATTGGGAACAGTACCAAGCAGGAATGTTGGCAAGTCTGAAGGAAAAAGGAAAGAGAGTTACCATTTGTGGGGATGCCAGACATGATAGTATGGGCCATAGTGCCAAATACGGTGCCTACTCTGTCATGTGCTGTGATACATCACAGCTTATTCATTTTGAACTTGTGCAGGTAAACATACAAATTAATAACAATCAAGTGTTTAGAAACCGCCAAATTTTTTGGTGAGATTCACTTTACTAAATGTTTATAGTTGAAACTGTTTATTGAAAGGGCTTGCATAACCAAAGATTTTAAAGACTAGAATTTCCATCATGAATAACCAATATCAACATTGATCATTTTAGAGAAACGAATGTGGTAGTAGTGCTGGGATGGAATATGAAGGCTTTCAAAGAAGTTTTCAATTTATCAAATCACAAGGATTTGAAGTTCAAGAATTTGTGTCCGATCGTCATACTTCAATTGCTAAACACATGAAAGAAAAGAGAGCAATACAAAACACTATTTTGATCTATGGCATTTGGCAAAAAGTAAGTTGATACAAGTTCATTTTTTATTTGTTTTTCTGTATGATTTATGAAAGGTTGCAAAGATAGGTGGTCCTTGAGGACAAGAGACTGCTGCTTCCATTCCAGTGCTGAACCTGGCATGGAACTTGTGTGTTCTATACATTTCAAAAGTTGTACTCAACAATGCTGATAATTGATTTGTCTTTCATATTTTAGAAGTTCGAAAAGTTCTTACGTCAATTTCCAAATTGAAAGATTGTGCGAAGTTGCAGATTGGATACAGCCTTGTATAAATCATTGAGAAGACGAAAACAAATATAATATAACAGTTTATATTAAATACAGATACTTTCATCTCAGATACAATTGGATATGAAAAATTGTAGCAGCATTGACAAATACACGACTGGTAAATGCTCTCATTAAAACAAACTTTGTTATTGCTTCCTTTGCTGGTACAGTTACACCGCAAGCCTAAACTTTACTGGAAAATAATACGTCAGTTACAATCGATTGATGTTAAGTGATTTCAAGAAATCAATTTAGTTCCCTCCTCCTCTGTTAAGAGTGCTTGGAAATTTGATGTAGCGCTGTTAGGGTTTGTGAATCAATGACAAAAAACATGCTAAGAGCAACCAAGAACAAGTAACCTATGGACAAAGTTTAAATGCGAAAGACCATGTTAAGTTTGTCAATGAAGCTACATTCTTACACAGTCAGGCAAAGTCATGAGCAAACTTTATTTTCAGAAACACAGTGAAACAAAGCCATTACATTATGTTTTTAAACAATTTTCCCACGCTTCCATACGGTGTAGATAAGACTATTGCAGAAATATATATATAGTAATATTATAACCTAACAGGGAACTTGACCTTACGGCTAAGCGAGGTATTAAAGCAAATTTGTTGTAATACCGAAGGCGTATATACAACCATACAGTAACCACTCACTACACTGCACTGCAACCATTAGCTAAACTAGAGTAAGAACAGGAACAATAAGATAGGAGAGTGCAATGGTAGTTAGTCCCAGATTCTCTGCAGAAGTCTGTCCCTAAGTTAAACTTGCCAAGATCTTGTGGTTTTTCATTGGGTAAAACACTAAGTAAAATGTGGGTAACATTTTTCAACAAGGATTTTATGAAACCCACGCTGGCTTGATCTTTTGCATGAATTTAGCAAAAAGGTCCTCAACAGACCATTTTTTATTGATTTTGAATACTAACGGCAGTAAAAAACCGCATTGGGGAGCGTAGGGTTCTAGGTTCCAATTACTGTGCAAGCACACGATATATTCAAAAGCAGGTTTTCTTGACAGGTTTTCAGCTGATGTGCACGTCGCGCACGTAGCTAGTAGTTACGAACTGCCTGGCCATTCTGTAACCAACCTCCTGGGGGATGAAAAGTTGAGTTTACTGTGAGCTTTTGTGAAGCCACGGCCGGGGGGGGGGGCACTATGCATATTCTTGGTACTGGGGATGTGCTATCAAAAGAGGTATCGATTTTCACGATTTTCTCTCCTTTGAGCCCCTTTGAGCTCCTATTCTCTCCTTTTTCTCTTCCTTTTCTAGAAGATTATCATCCTAGCATAAGCAGTTTGCTGTATGGACCCACATAGAGCGCTAACTAGTAGGAAAACATCTTTTCGATTCGCCTTATTCCAATGAGGACATTAGGAACCACAAGAATGAAAACTTATCACTTGCCGATAAATATTTGGAGATAAATTTTGTAGTTGTTTCTTATAAGACGTTTTCATCTGAAAATGAGTGTACAGTATCGTGTACCGGTACTTAACGCTAGTTTCTGCTGGACCAGTTCGATATTTCGAAACAATCTGACCTAGTTCCACCCTGTGGTTCTTATAAAGGATAAGGAAGTTTGCGTAAAATCTAAATAGAAAAGATATCTGATAGTTATAAATTCAAGTCGTTCACTTTTATCTAAGTTTTTCAGGCTATAAACAGTTTTATAATTTCGTGCATTGGTTATCAAAGAGTATTGCTTAGTTTACAAAACCTAATGACAACTGAATCAATTAAATTCCGTTATCATTTATCCAACTGTGAAAACATCATGAAAACATAAACATTTAGAATGAACGCAGAAAAAATGAAAGAATTTTGAAAAGAAAGGGTTCTTGCCCGAGGTCAATATGTGTAACCGCCAGCCCGTCATGATGACATTTAACTCGGTACCAGTCTACGCAAATAACTTCAGTTGTTTTGCAGATCAGTTGATTAGTTGTATTCGGGTGAGCTGAGGAGAGGACTGAATTTTGAAGGAGCTGTTGGCGCTGTAATCGCACGTAGTAAAATGGGTTTCATTGACGAATTGAAGGAAGCAAAATTTTGGAAAGCAGTCTTTGCTGAATTTGCAGCATCTACTATCTTCCTGTTGACTGTTACAACAGTAGCATGTGCTTCTGGTATGGGAGCGCCTGGTAGTACGGCAGCAGTGGCTGTGCAGATTGGTCTTGGAATCTCATTGAGCATAGCGACCCTTGCACAGTGCGTTGGGCATGTGAGTGGAGGGCACATCAACCCCGCTGTCACAGCCGGTATGATGGCGATAAGGAAGATATCGCCTTTGAAAGGAATATTCTACATTATCGCTCAGATGATCGGAGGTTGGTTGTCTTTTAAATTTGTATTATCTGTGTTATTATTTGGTATAGCTCATTTCTTTGCAATGAATGATATTTCAATTAGATTAGATTCAAAATCATCAATATCTAAGAATAAACAGAAATGCTACGCTTTTTATTTTGTAAATACACGTTAAAAAAGTAGTGCTCAACATCTTAAAAACATAAGAAAGTTCAATACTAGATTCTTGAAACTTTAGAAAGTTCTGTTTCATATTTTCACTCCTCATGTTCTGTGTGTTATTTTTGCTCTTCTGTTCAGTCGCTCATCTTGCTATTAAACGAGTCTAATGATTATTTTCTTTGAAAAACGTGGTATTTGTGCAATGTATGCAGTGCCTTAAACTGTGCATTGTTAGAAATACTGTATTCAAAAAATTTTTGCTAAGAAAATCACAAGAAAGTTTTGGTACTGATAACATGAAATATCTAAGAAAGTTTCAATACTGGCCCAAAAAACCTTTCTTATAAAAAAAACGTGTAACCAAGCTCAAGGTCTAGTTCCTAAAGTTTCTTATTTGGGCCTCTTTTGATAAAACTGTTGTACCAAAAGTTTCTAAATAGTTCCTTGATTTCAACATAGTCAATATGATTTCAGTTGCATAATCTAGTAACATGGCAATTATAAAGAGACACTTTATGTGAACAAAATTGGAAACTACTCTTTTTCTAAAAATTAAGCTCGAGATTATGTACTGCTACTTTACAAATGAGACTGGAACAGCACCAATAAAGAGAACAATTTGTTCCAAACTTCAGCCTTGTGGTTGTTTGTTCTTGTGAATAAATACATCTATTACCAAAAGTCATGGACCTTTCATGCTTAAGTTACAATACTGAATTCGATAGCAAAGCAATTCTAGCAAATATTCCAGTATTTTTAGCAGGGAGCTTATAGAACCATACAACAAAGCTCTCTACAAGCTTCCTGGTTATAAACGTTCATTTTTCAATCTAAAGATTTTTGAAAGAAACGTCTTACTTGCTGTTTGTTTATTTGGAAAGAGATACAGTAGGTATCCACGATGATTAGATGTTTCCGTTTGAATCCATTTAGTAGCACGCTACAAGATAAAATGTATCTTATCATCAAAGAAATGTTTGGATCTCTGATCTAGGGGAATATGAGACATAAAAAAGCTGCGGGGTGTTTTCCAGATAAGTTTGCCTTTTCAAAGGCTTTACTATAAAAAGTGGTGACCCCACGAAGTGGACTGGGGGAAATCCTACTTTTCTCAAGAATCAATTTCCTAGCGCGCCAAAATTCGATGTAAATGTTGGGGGAGGGGGCACAATTTGATGAAGGATGAATTTAAAGAAGACATATCGCCCCTGACTTTTAAACTTATATTTATAAAAAAGAGGAAATATTTGGTTCACCATAAAATGATTTAGCCAATAAAGAAACTGTATATATACAGATATCGCAATTCAATTCGCCGTCCTAAACGGAGCCTGAATTGGGGTATTTGATCAAAAAGTGAACATTCATGATGGGAAAACAGAAAAAGAACATCCCATGATTTTGTAGGAATGTTCAAAATAGCGATCGTTTTGCTTTTTGACTGCTAGGGTCAACCAGCTTCACTTGGGCATAAGTTAACTTAATTTAATAGACACTATAGACTTTATAAAAGTTAAGTATTCGAGAAATGAGATTTGGACAGAAGCAGAAAGGGCTTTTAGAAATTTTCCGAGAGCTCTACCGTCTTAAAGAGGATTCCATACCAAGAGCGCTGTTAATAAAAAAGCCCTTCGATGTACTTCTCTGAGTGATTTTCAGTTAAAACTAATTAACTCAAAAACTTTGACAATAGTAAAAATTCTTATTCCTACAGATAATCTAAAAGTAGTCGTATTAGGCTATATCAAGGCAAATTGCGATTCATCTTTTTAGCGAATTCATTTCCCTTTCATTTGCAGCTGTTAAGCAAATTAAAACTACATTTGTTGAGCGTCAACTAGTTTTAAGTTATTGATTAATAGTTTCTGAATCTCGCAAAGTCTGTTGATAACGGTAAACCTTTAAAATCTGCATCCCTTGGCATGAAATTCCCGAAAAGCTCCCGAAATCCTTTGAAATCTTTTTCCTTCAAAGAGATTCCGTTATTTGTATAGCGATTTGCCCTGATCACCCATCTCAATAAACTGAGTCTGAGTGAGTTAGCAAGTTGCAAAAAACCCTTTGGGTGTAACTCGAAGCTCTTTCCACAACAGAACTGGCAAATATGAGAGATTTGAGATATTTGTTTTTCCTTAAAAAATAATGAGAATGAGAGAACGCAAAGATTACAGAAGATCAGCTAGATAGCACTGGGTTATAAGTGAGAGCATAATTTGGAAAATTCTAAGGTAATCATAGATAGCATAGATTTTGCCCTATCAAACAGAGAGAAAGGTCAGCTAGAACTTAATTAAAAGTCAGAAAATTACTTGGAAAACTCTAAGATAATCACACTTAGCAACCAGTTAGGTTTTAGCACTTTGAAATAATATGGAACGCAACGAGTTGTAGATCATTTGATGATAATTCTCCTTGGAAGGCTCAAGAAACCCCTACCCTATCTAAATCGTTAATTCGCTAGTGGTTTTCTTATCACAGCGCAGTCATGAAAAAAAATTCATCTACGTCACGAAAACAGGACAGTTTTTTGCGTTTTTCAGCCCTGTTCAACCTAAATTTGCATCATAACATCAAATTATTGACAGCGATCTAAAGAATAAAATTCAAATGAAAGACGACGCCAGTAAGGGGGAGAGGTACCTAGCTAGTTAACTACTGGTTTGCATTTTGGAAACAAAAATTGTGGAGAGAATGATTTTACGAAAAAGGGAGGGGCTTTTTCTTTTTTTTGTGGCCACCCTAAGTTTGTTGCAAGCTACACTTTTTTTTAATAGGCAATCGCTCAATAAGCAACTAAGGCTGAACTGACCTTAACTGAATTACTGTAAGCAACTAAGAAGTCAAACAACCAAGTTTATTCTCTTTCTTGTGTTAGGAAATAGTTCTTCATTCTTATGTTTTGCATGTTGAAGTTCGTTAGCAAACGTTTTTCCACTTACTGTCTCCCAAAAGTCATGTTGTAGGCCTAACAGATGACGATTTTGACCCGCGAAGTCAGGGGTGGTTAGTAGGTACAAAAAATGTTAAGCAACGTTTAAGCAACTTTGAGGGCTGAAATGTCTAAAATTTTAAGCAACTTTGAGGGCTGGACGAAAGTCAAGTTGCTTGTTAAAAAAATGTAAATGACGAGAAGATTCTCATCCGATACTGCAAATGTTTGATTGAGGAACGCAAAGGCTAAAAAGAGGCTCGTAGAAAAAGCTACTAAATTTTACTAAAGATGTACGTCTAGGAGCATTCCACAAAGAGGCTGGATTTCTCTGTAAGAACGAAAGGATTCTTAACGATATCTTGGCAATTTCTTAATTAATAAAAAAACAAGACTAAAAGCAAATGTAGACGAGATTGCCCCTTGATGAATAATATTTGAAGATTCATGAAGCTATTTAGATCAAGTGAAGTCTTGTTGTGCAGGTTCTACACAACAAAGCTGTAAATACCAGTACTCAAATATAACGGGACTAACAGCTTTATTTATAAACATTTAGTCTGTATAGAGAGGCTCCGAGCCCTCCAAGCTTAAACCTCTTGCTTAGAAATTTAGGTACCCTTGCTTTCAGTTAGGTATATCAAACATAAAGCAAGAGTCAAGTGAGCTTTTGCCCCATTCAAGCAACAACAGGTCAAAAACGCAAAACATAAAGCATAAGTTATGTAATATTTTATAACTCTATTTAACCCTTGTAATATCTTGATTAGCTTATAATAATTTTTGTAACTGAAGATGAACATAGAATGTTCGAAACATTTTTCTTTTTAAATTTTTAAAACATAAAACGTTTTATTGTACAGTAAAAACTCGTACAAGAGCCTTCATTTGTCAAAAACCTGCAGCTTGAGGTTATATATCTTCTACCCAATAAAGAAGGATCATTTTAGCCTCTTATCCAAAGAGGTTATTAATGCGGGCATTTAGCCGCAACGGGAAATGATCTCTTTCATGGATTCCAACAAAATTGCATTCAGAACAACAATTAAAGGTACCCATTAGCCATGTTTGAAGAATGAGATCTGCCCAGATCAGCCTGAGATTAGCCTATTAGCTTGCAGCTTGCAACGAATAGTGTAGAAGAATCCCCACTGTGTTCTTACTTGTTCCCTGTGATCCTAGCTGTTTCAGGCTTTGTTCTTGGTTTTCCCCGCGATCGTCGTTGATCCCCATTTTGTTACAACTTGTTCTCAAAAGCAGGACTCCTGTTTGTTCTCTGCTAATTCCCACCCATTCTTACTTCTCTCCCATTTGTTGCTAAAGCTGCAAAACCTGGACCAGTACTTTGCTTTTCTGGCAATTGCTTTACAAGGATTGTTTAAATTGTGTGCTTAGAGAATAGAAATTCCGATCTATCCGTGTTTTACAACCTACTTCCGGTTTGCCGAAAACCCCAACGCCCTAAAGTTGCTAAAGCTGTGGTCTGTTTTCAAAGTGCATTGCAGTCTGTTCAGGGGATATTGAATTAGGAGGACTAGGTGTAGTAGGAGAATGTTTTGAGAACGTTTCTGCCATTAAGATTTCTTCAGCAAAGGATTCTTTCCTTGAAGCGACAAGGTGACTAAATTCAAAGTTTCAAAATCACGAATGCCTTGAAGCAAATAACGTATTTGCGCGGTTTTTATCAACCAACTTGATTTGCACGAAAAACTACCATATATCTTTATTGAAAGATTCATTGACACGATTGGGTTACATCCTCAGGTCTACACGCTAAATCAGAGAGGATCAAAAAGGGATTCTCTTTCCTTCATCCCATTTGATAGTGTGTCTCAATGATAAGCTTATGTGGTAGGCAATATTTAATGAAAGGAAAAAAGAATTATGATTGAAGAATAGATTGGAAATATATTGAATTAAAGAGATAAAAGTTAAAGATCAAGATATTTATATAGCGTACCTCAAGTTTGACCAGATAGTCCCCATATTGCTCAATCTTTTTTGATACATCATCATCATCCAAATGCACTTTGGGTTATTCACAGTCAAGACTTTAAGCCTTGGAAAAGTAAAACAAGCAAGGTGTTAAATGGGAAATTGAAAGTTAAACAGAAGAGACAGAAACAAAATGATCATAAAAATTGACTATGTTTATTCTTGAATGAATAAAACGCCCCATTTTCAATTGTCAGAAGCGTTTCGCCCCTACTGAAGCTCATCAGAAACATAGCGTATTACTTCGAAAGGGTGCTTAGGCCAGGGAAAGCGAGCGATTCCAATAAGTTTGCGTGTTCCTGCTATGCTTATCTAAGATCAAACTGTACTAAGAACTAGGCGATGAAGCAGGTTTATTACCCTAAATCCTAAAAATTATATTAGGGCACCTTGGAATGGCTGATCCTCTCGAATGGGCATTTCCCAGACTTGCTAGGCGAATACCTAACTTCTGCTCACACAGAATTGAGTTGTTGTTGTCGTTGATCATTTCAGCAATCCAATTCAATAGCGATTACCAATGGGGGCGATATTGGGAACCAACGGGATTGTTTAATGGATTTACTTAGTCCATCTCTGATCGCACCAGCTCAGGTCAATTCTGTAATTAGAAATCCAGAAAAGTGGTTCATGTATCTATGCATATAAAGAAACCAGAATTTTTATCTAAACTATTGTTCATACACAACGGGTTATTGTTGTAATCACTTTCTTCATCAAAGAACCAACCTGAACTTGCCTACATGTCCTTTTCTTTTCGTGGCCGCGGGGAGAAACTGTAATCATTTAGTAGGGTAATCATCCTGCTAGACTAGATGTTGGTATCAATAAAGCGACCGTCTGGTTGATGGGAAGAGAACTTTCGTATTTGCAAAGAAACTACCACAACCTACTGCAGGCAAAAGCTACATGTTTTCGTATTAGAACAACCTTTATAAATATAAATCATCAGGCTGAGATTTCGCTAAAATATTTCTGCTATTTCAGACACTACATAAGCTCGACGAAGACAAAGTATAACAGGGGTCCTAATAAGCGGGGGGGGGGAGGTCCAAAAATTGTGTGAAATAAAATAAGTGGGGGTCCGAATATGCGGGGGGTCCGAAAACCTCGAAAGTGGTATACCTAAATGCCTATTTTGCCCTAAGTAAGTATTTTTGATATACCAAACTTTCTTTAAGAGGGAAAAAATTGGAAATAAAATGACAATATATTTCAAACGTAATGTAAATATTCTTTATGAAATGATCAGTTCACCAGTTACAAGCTGCAGTGTGGTTCTCTGTGCGAACTCCGTCTAACAGACAGACGTAAAACATTACAGATACTTGTTCGATTTCAAAGAGATTCGAAAAATCAAGCTTGTTTGCTCGGTAAAGTTGATTTTTACTATAACAAAAATAGGGTGGTTGTGGTGGTGGTCATGGGGTGGTCGTGGTGATGGTTGTAGGAGTGGTTGTGGTGGTGGTGATAGGGGTGGTCATGGTGATGGTTGTAGGGGCGATTGTGGAGCTGGTGTCGTTCCTTTAGATTTTGCCGCAGCCACACCGTCAATGATGGTGATGGTAATCATGATGATGATGATGATGACAATGATGAAGATAATGATGACGATTTGCTTTGAAAACTGTTTTGAAAATTGCCGCTCTTGCCCAGACTCTATTATCGACGATGAGAATGTTTGAAATATCATTAATTGAACCAATGTGGCAATTTGCCATCGAATTTCGGGTAAAAAATTTGAGTCATGGAAGCAAGCCAGTATCAGAAGAACAATTGTCACACGACCCCAGATTGACAAAAATGCATGCAGGCCGCTTGATCGTCACCATAATGACGCTGGTGGTAGCGCTGATGATAGTGATGATGGTGATGGTGATGATGATGATGATGATGATGATGATGATGATGATAGTGATGGTAATGTAGATGATGATGATGATGATGATGATGATGGCCTTAAAAGATGATTGATCATCATCATCATGACACTGGTGGTAGAGCTGGTGATAGTGGTGATGGTGATGATGATGATGACGATGACGATGATGACAATGATGATAATTATGATGGTGATGATGGCTATGAAGATGACCGATCATCATCATCATGATTCTGGTTGTAGCGGTGGTGATAGTGATCATGAAGATTATGATGATGACGATGATGATAATGATGACGATTTGCTTTGAAAACTGTTTTGAAATTGCCGCTCTTGCCCAGACTCTATTATCGACGATGAGAATGTTTGAAATGTCATTAATTGAACCAATGTGGCAATTTGCCATCGAATTTTGCGTAAACAAATATGAGTCATGGAAGAACAATTGTCACATGACCCCAGATTGACAAAAGTGCATTGTGAAAAACCAACTGCAAATTGCGCATCAATGGCCGAGACAATGGCCCTAATGGCATTCTTGACAATGGCCCTATTGTTACACGTTTTCCATTGTTCAAGCGTTGGTTAGTTAGTTAGTTAGTTAGTGACACGCCACTCCACACCAATGTGTTCGAAATTCTTCGAACACAAAAACAAGTGACAGAATGCAAGCTGGCAAATGGCAAATCGGTTTTCGAATTCAACCGCATCTTCTTCGATGTCTTTACGTAGATCAATCGGCAATGAAACCTTAACTTCTTGCGGTGGCAATAAATTTCGCTTGATGAAAAATTGTCTCAATGTAGCGGCCAAACAACTGACAACAACATCATTCACCGTGGTTTTCGTAGCTGATTTAATTCTTTTGACGACAGAAAAATCCAAGGGTTCAGACCAAGTGACTCTCTTGCACCCACTAAGCGGTTTGCCATGCAATAACATGTCGTCAGCTTTACGTGTCAGCATTTTTATCAAGAAAACGGGGCTCAGCAACAACCCTTTGGCGATCATGAAAAGTCTGTCACGCTCAGAAAACTTATTCAGGGGTATGCACGTGACCTTGTTATCAGGGAGCTGATTGGTCATGTAATTCACAAGAGAAACTCCATCAGCCATACTGTGATGCATACGAAACATTGCAGCCGTCATTGTGACGTCATTCTCAACCCAGGGAATCACTATGAATTCCCAAGGGGACTTCCCCTTTTCAAATGGCCTGGAGCAGAGGAGCGAGAGAATTTGTCGTAACATGCTTTTCGAAGTAACTGTATCTGACCATTTTGTCACATGATCCTCGATTTTGAAATCCCGTTCGTCAGCCCAGAAATGATTGAAATAACCAGAAGTTGCATGTTTCTTAACCCTTCGATAAGGATTTTTCTCTTTATTTTTGTGTTTCTCCACCATTGTCCTGTTGAGTTTGTCCCTTATATCATCTAAATCCATGTCTCCATCAAAAACAAGCAGTGTGTTTATAATTCCGAGATTAGTAGGCCCATCCTGCATCCAAAGGGCATCTCCACTAGAAACTGCTTCCACATTATACAGCCATTTGTATATTACCCTTTCAATGGATTTTGCAGCGAAAAAGGCAATTACAAATGGAGAGAGTGGTATTATCAAATACACAATGATCAAAATCCAAGCAAAGATACAAAACAATAGTTGCATCATCATGGAACACCCTCCAGCAATCTTTGATACAAGCATTCCAAAATATCTTCTTATGAAACTGTTTCCGAAAATATTCCCTTTTACCGTCTCTACAATCATTTCTTTATTCTTTACATTGTTATTCATCTTGTTATTCTGTTATTCCATATCCTGATGTTTATTATGTTATTCCTCCAAACTTAAAAAATTCACAACTGAAAGATAATATATTGCTTTCAGTTTTGATGTGAACAACACATCTGGACTTTGATCCGTGTTTCATTTGTTTACAAAGGTCAAAGGCCTGTAAGCCGAACCAGCGTCTTTTCTTGTGACAAGGTCATGTGATTGTCTTGAGATTGAGTGGTTTGACTCTACTACTACTGTACAAACTGCACGCAGCACGCAGTGTATCGCCAATTCACCACTTCTTTCAGCCTACGACTTGCAGGAAAACATTCAAGACTTCTTGCTTTGAAAAGTTCATTCATTCATTAAAAAGCCGCGCCAAGAAACTCATTATACTTTTGATTAGCAAAATGCGGGATATTTTACGCGTAAATGTCCGATCAGGGTGATTTTGTATTGTTTTCTGTACACTGTGCACTGCATCAGGAAAAAGCAACAAATAAGTACCAACTAATTATCATATCAAGATCGGAAAACAAACTTTATTTTGGACGAGACTTAAAGGTAGTGATGTGGTACTTATCATCAAAAGGTACTGATGATTCTGAGAGCTAGTTATCCACCAAAACTTCGAAATTTTTCCTTTGATTCCTTACCACACCCCGACTGTTATTGCTAAAACGGCTAAGAGCTTAATTTTTTTCAATAAGCAATGTCTCAGGAAGAATTCTTATGATTTGCTCAAGGGGGCTTTTTTAAGTCTGGAACTTTCTCAGCACCGAGTAAAAAATGTGCGTGTTCTTTTTGTAATACACACTTTTTTTTTATAAGAATACCTTATTTTTTGCCGAGCCTCGATTATTCTTAAGCTTTTTCGATTTTGAGCCTGAAAATATTCTTAAATTATTCTTAATCGTCAATGTTGTAAATTGGCTTGAAGATCAAGAGAAATTAGTCAAATCTTTGTCATTTGTTATTTTATATTAAAAAAGAACATAAACAGAACAGAAAAATATAAATACAGTAGCCTGACAATCACACTTATTGTACAGTGTAAAAAACGCAGAGAAATAAAAATGATCCTCGTCAAGCTTGAGCCTCAGATTATTCTTAAATAATTCTTAAATTTCAGCAATTTTGAGCCTGAATATTCTTATAGACTGCATTCTTATAAAAAAAAAGTGTGTAAATGATTCTTTGATGCTATCTCTGGAATTGCTTTATGTTAGTGTGAATTAGTGTTTTTTCACTATTGTAAATACTAACATTAAATAATGTACAATTACAATTACAATTACAATTACCGAGAACTTTTCGTTATATAAAACGTTAATTTTTGGCGCTTTTCCTGCTAAAATGGTACACAGTAATGTACAGTCGTTCAAATATGCAAGAAAAAAGATTTTCCTGTACAGTATAGTGGCTTACAGTTACTTAAACATTTATGCGATCCCAGTCTTAACTGTTTTTAAACCATAGTTCTGTATACTTTAAATATACTGTATCTTATCTTTCCAACTGCAAAAGAAACACCAGCTTAAGTCTCTTTACACGTTTTTTTTTTATAAGGAACCTTTGGTCTGAGTTGAGGCTGGAGCTCCTTAAATTTTAAACAAAATGAGGCTGAAAGTTCCTTATACTGTTTCTTGTCGTGGTATATGTATAAATACTAATTCTTACAGCAAATTCATAGAAACCTTTCTTCATTTCTAACTTTAAGTATAAATGGAGTCGTTTGGGGAAGAACGATGGGAAATATATTGTACTTCTGTTCCCGTTTTCGTACAAATTGTCTTGTTCCTCAAAAAAGAGTTTCTTAGTTTTTCATCCGAGCCTCGACAGTTCCTTAAAGTTCCTTAAATTTTTGGGAATTTTCAGCCTCGAGTTCCTTATAAAGGTGTTCCTTATAAAAAAAAACGTGTATAGTATGTAGGTGATTTTACAAAAAGCATGTTCTGTTTCATTGCAGATCCCATACACTGGCTGTTCCGTGAATCCTGCAAGATCTTTTGGGCCTGCACTTGTAATGAACAAGTTCAAAGATCATTGGGTAAAAAACAGTTTTGGTATTATTCTATTCACTTTTTAAAGCTAAGCTGGACTGGGGCATATTTCAATATTTTAAGTACGGTGAAGTATGATAAGACTCCTCATTACAGTAACATCCATATCAGGGACATATCAACCGAAACGATTAAAATTGGGGGCTTGGGGCATGCTCATAGGACCACACCCTTCAGGCTGTCAGAAAACGCCCTTTTTATTGCTAATATTACGAGTTTTCTCCTCCAAAGTCGTTGCTGCTAATGTTCTCGTACCCCCATTATTTTTTCATCGAATTCAGACACACTAGAATTTTGAACTATGAGAAAAGTATGGTGGACGTGGCTCCCTTACCCCCAATTAACCCAGTGGCGCCGCCCCTTCATCCATTTTAAATATACAAAAACGTACAATAACAGCCTCTAAAGATAGATACAGTAAAAGGCCATGCACCATTTTCTGAATTCTTGGGTGCATCCATTTCGAAGAAGGGATAATTCGCTTTTAAAAATTGGGGTTATGAATTTCTTAAGGATTTCAAGTATATGAGCACAAGATCCTATATGACAGACACTTTCCAGCTAAGCTGCCATACCGCTAAACATTTTCCAAAGGGGTGAACTGCAATGCGTCTCCGACACTAAAGACAACCAAAATTTTCAATTGCAATTTTTGTTGACTGAAGGCCAAATCTTGTCCATTTTGCAGGTTTTCTGGGTTGGACCGATCCTTGGAGGTGTAATTGCTGCAGTTCTTTACGAGTATGTGTTCAAAATGGAAACCAAAGGAAGAATAGAAAGAGACGAGCTCAGCTCAAATAATGAAAATTCTGAGCTTAAAGCAAGAGTGTAAGAAGATGGGAGGAAGAAAGAGTGGAGAATAAGTTCAATGGGAGAAAATGGTTCTTGTGGAACGAAGGACTGCATTTGTTTGATATTGAACTTGCATAGCAAGATAGCGAAGAGCACAAGCTGAGAATTGTTAACTTTTCAGTTTTTAGTGTTTCGCTAAGGTTTTTATTGTTTTGCTAAGGTTTTATTTGCTTGAACCTCATTATTCACAGCCTTTTATGTAACTTTATCACGTTTGTAAACGTTTTTATGAGTAGTTGATATATAAAGAATTAGAAAGTTGATAGAAGTAACAAACTTTACTTCATTTTTGTAGAAAGTTATAACTAAGATTTTCTCATCTACAGTATATATTGTAGCTTGCATCTTATTGCAAGCGAAGTTCTGAGTTAGAAGATTTTGAAGGTGTTACATTATTGAACTTAGTTTTTATTAATTTCTTTATATGGAAAATATATAGTCTAATAATATTTGATAGCGATGGTTGTTATATGTACTATTTAACAAAACAGCGCACATTTCTCTACAGCCTTTTCTGGTTTTTTTCTGAAGGGCATAAGGGTCGTTTTGCGCAACAGCAACACACAGAGCCAATAGCCACAGGGAAACGAGAGACGCCCTGCCGTTGTCGTGGAGACAACACACATACACTCAGCTCCACAACTGGCCTAGGCACGCGAAGCTATTTCTACTGTTGCTGGTTCCGGTTCGGCCTACAATAAAATCATGTCTTTGCTAGCAACATCTTTTAGATTTGAAAGAGAAAGCCAAAATGGAAATGCATTAAAGAAGGCTATGGAAAGACAAGCATCAAAAGTAAAAGTACGTAGGCCTACCTTCTTC
The DNA here is from genome assembly GCA_014526335.1 of Chrysaora quinquecirrha. Lineage (NCBI taxonomy): Eukaryota > Metazoa > Cnidaria > Scyphozoa > Semaeostomeae > Pelagiidae > Chrysaora > Chrysaora quinquecirrha. The sequence continues at coordinate 3,525,002 of JACTAT010000002.1, read as the reverse complement.
TTGCCTTGCCAGTCTCTACACATTCTGGAGGCCTTCTTTTGAAGCTCTTGATGTTGATATAGATACTTTTAATACAGTAGGCCATGTTTTTCTTAAATACGAAGATCAGGTCTTAGTTCATACAGTCGCAACACTACGCTAATTCTTTTTGTTCTATAAATGCAGGAAGATGAAAAATATTCAGACAGAGCAAATGAAGAATATTCGTAAGTGATCAAAACAAATCTCGTTTACCCTGTAGATACTAGTGTGTTGATAACAATTTGCCTCTATTAGGAACGCCTGAAAGTTTCTTAAGATTTGTTATTTAAAATTTACTACATTTAATTTCGCAGAAATTCCAGGGTGAATGAAATAGCCAAATGGTCTGAGAGCTTGGAAGAGGTAACCCTTGACTTGTCTTCTTGTGTTCAGCAATTAGCCCTTGGCAATTTAAGGTTAACTTTTTCTGTATGTATCAAATACCTTGGGAAGCCATTATTTTCCTCTTTGCAACTTTTTAGGCCAGCGAAAGACGACGAGTTAAAAGAGAAGTGCGTGGAATAAGTGAGGAACTACGACTAGCTGGGAGTGCTCTGGTAAAAGTGAGTATCTCTAAATATGTATCAACAATTACAGAATGATGTTATTCAAAGCTTACCTTGGTTCCAGTAGCTGACAGTGAGTGACATGTTCAGTGGAAATGCCTCACCAAAGCCTTTAGCCTCGCTTGAGGAATCCGGAGCGAGGCAAATTTGGGGCTATTTGAGCCTCTCCCCGTCTGCTCTAGCTCCTAATTATCCAATCAATTTTATTGAAACTATGATAACATTTTAAATTTCAATTAACGTAGCTAATTTGCAAGGTGCTGTGGCGTCGTGGTGTAATCCAGCTTTGAGCTGGTGTCAGGAGCTGTGTTGTCAGGGTTCGAGCCCAGCCACGGTAGCGTCACAGCCAGGGTTGAGATCCTAGCGACTAGCACTAAAACACCCTTTGAAGGTGAGTGTGAAATGGTGTTTTAGCACCAGTCGCTAGGATCTCAGTAGTGAATTAACTAAACGCGACTTCGACCCTGGCTGTGACGCTACCGTGTCCATGCTCGAGCCCTGACCACACCGAGTTCCTGACAACACGAGTCAGCTGAATTACACTACGACGGCAAAGCTCCTTCAATTCAGCTTATTTTCCTTCATTTTAGGCATCATCTATCTTTTAGGTACGAAGAGCGCAGTTGAAGGCATTGTTAGAGCAAGAGCATAAGCAATACGAAGATGAACTTGCGTCGCTCGGAAAATCATTTTATGTAGAAAGAATTTAGTTTTGATAATTTATAGCAATTCAAAAACATTTTTGTTAATACTGTTATATTAAACTAGTTACTATTAAAAACATTTCTTTAAAATATGTAGAGTGCACTGTCTATAGCTATTGCAAGTTGATTTGTGAAGTAAATAAGTCTTTTTTTGAGCAACTATCATCTTTTTGCCTCTCATTCACGCACGAGCGTTATGGGCCCATTACCGGGAAATTTTAATGATAAAAGGGGACCCATTCAACGCTGACACCGTGACACCGTTTTTGTGCCATGGGTTCAGTCTAGTCGGTTGAAACAGCCAGAAGTTGTCATGTTTTCACGGTTGAAACACAATCGTTGTCATGTCTTCAGCATTTTTCAGCCCACAGGATATAACCCTATTCTGTGCCAGGGTTTTTCGCAGAAGTTTAATCGAAGGAAATAACTGGGGGTTATCATACAGTGAAGTCCTATCTTTAAGAAATCCTCTTTAGTCTTTCCTCCCCAGCCTATTGCTTTTCCAAATAACCCATTGTTCTAATATTCTCAAGAAAATTGAAGGTCTGAGTTACTTATAGAGTTGTTTCTTTAAGGTTGAACTTTACTGTATTTAACGTTCAACTCAATATTGGCATTGGAAAACACAGAATAAATCACAAGAAACAAAATGTATCGGATACAAATATAATTAAATTACTTGAAATGTGTGTATATCGTTATACATTTGTACAAAACTAAGCTTCGTAGAGCTTTACATTTTTTATCGTATACACAGTACACAACAACAACAACCAAGACATCGATTATTATTATATTACCAGGTTTATACACTCAAACCTGCACATATTGACAAAGTGGAAAATGCGATTGGCGCAATTTTCTAGTTTGTACTAGTTATAACAAAGTATTAAAAATAACAGTATCAGATCATATCAAACATTTCAATTTACAAAAATAGGAAAACTTCTTGTCAGTTCTAGATCTACTTAGCAAAATTCTTGGGCACATGGGGACATCCGACATGTCCCTTCACTCGGACAGTCAACGCATGAAAGTGCATTAAAACTGTTTCAAGACAGACTCCCCTTTGATGTCTTTTGCACTTTTTAGTCAAAAGGCAATGTAATCAGAATTTCAGAACTAATTTCAGGCACTTTTCGCTAATGTTTAATCAAATTTTCTGAAAATGTTTCTAGTTTAGGAAGAAACAGTATCCGCATCAAAAAAGCAAGTTATTGTCATTATTTTTTGGGACTTTGGCAATTTATTCCGAGAGCTACCTTCTAGGAGCAATCGCATCTCATAATGGCGAAACAGCTACAGCAACTAACTTTTCCGGAAAATCGGTAGGACTCTACAGCTTAGATATCTGACTAGCAGATCCGTCTGTAGAGATAAAATATTACTCCCTGTAGTCGATTTTGACACTTGGGTCTTGGAATTGCTTTGTTCCAGCCCGCGAGCGCTCGAGGTACGGTCGCAGCAAACACCGATCAAAACTTGGACGCCAACCCTTAAGTACCGCATACCGTCTAAGAAGATATGGTCGACTTTAAAGTGCCTATGAAATGAAATTTTACATTTCAAATCATTAGTGTTTTCTAGTAGAACAAAATAAGCTGGTTTAAGTGATGCCACTTTGTTTTGGATTTGACGTTAGGGAATCTCCTGTCTTTTGTATGACAAAAAGCGCGCTATTTGTGACATCACGGGGTTTGCAATCTCTGCAAGAAAGTGCAGTCGTTCAGGCGTCTCTCTTGAAACAACTGTGAAATGTTTCTTCCTGCTAAATTTGTTCCCTTGACGTAGCCACAGCATGCGTGCTTCTGTGTTGTGAACGTACAACATCGTGATAAAAAAGGTTCAAGTAAAATTTCATTTCATAGGCACCTTAAAAACTAGTTTTAAATTGAAAGAAGTCCTATGTCAATGTCATAGAAGACGCTCCTAGCTACACATATTAAGCATTTGGTAATTTCACATAAAAGCATAGGTTAAATCTTAAAGCACTCTTTAGGAAAATATATAAATAACTTACGAATAAAAGCTTGAAGTAATGAATCCGTTGCATTAATAGATGCATCGTGGTGAAGCGTTATAAGAAATTCGCAATTTATAAACATAAGAGAAAGCACTCTGACAAAAGGACGGCCAGAAACACTAAGAGTTAAATATTCAAAAATCTAAATCTACCTTGGATACATTTTGCTATATTTCAGATTTGATTGTCCAGATAACGGTGGGCCAGTCCTCCATTCTTGAACACGCACTAGATCAGGTTTTGTACTATCATGCCTGGGATGCGATGCAGAAGCATTCACAGAAGTGATCTTGAAGTCCCCTCGTTTGGTCTGAAACCCAGTTAATTTATCAGGCCTATCACGGTTTTCTGTTACACGCCCTTTTGACCTATTTGAATTCGCAGGAGTCTTTGGATCTACAACAGCTTGTCGTTGAAGATTATTTAATAGTGCTGCTAATTCTGAATTTTCACCAGTTAATTCGTCCATATGCGATTCCTGTAACAGCTCAACAACTTGCTGTACGTTTCGATCAAGCCTTTTTAACGACGAGTCGATATTTTCACGAAGTGGATTTTCGTACGTAACCGGCGCTACGCGACTGGAATTCGGAGACAAGTCGGCAGCGGAAACGAGAACTCGCTGCGTAGGACTCGGCAATTGAAATGGCCTTGGTTTTGAATCTTCTGCCGTAAACTTGCTACTTTCTGTTCGTCTGTTTTATTACAGTCATTTTCATAAATGTCCTTTGTTTTGCTACTGTCTTGAAGAATACTGGAAACTTTTTCTCTAATTCTTGCTTTTTCTGTTTGAAAGTATCAATTCGTGCTGCCATATCAGCATAATACATTGGAGTATTGATCTTAGCTGCACTTAGGCCAATTACTTTGGTCTTCAGGGGTTTATCTAAGCCACGTATTGATGCAGCGAAATTCGCACGTTTATTCAAAGGGCTTAGTTTACTATCATTTGGGTTCCTACGTACTAGCTTTCCATCTTTCTCTTGGAAATTTGGATCTAGTAAAATCCTGAGTTTTTCATCTAAGCTCTTAGCTCCAAGATTCTCGACAGAAGTAATACTTCTATTTGTAGTTGATGTAGGAGAAATCGTTGGTTTTGTTGGAGACATTTTTTGGTCTTCGTCTGGAGATTCAAATTGTCCTAAAAATAAATCAAGTTGTCGCTTTTCTCGCTCTCTCTGCTCGATCTCCTCAGGCGTTAGCTCGTAACTTGGAGATTTTTCATCACTGCTAACACTGCTACCCGTGGAAATATTTCGCGATGTCCCGTGATATTTTCTATTTGTCAAAGGACTTGGCAAGGAATCTAAACTCTCTTTTCGACTACTTGCATTGCTACCACTTGTCGAACTAATCGTATCGCTATCTCGTAATATCGCAGGCGATAGACCATCATCGCCGATACTGTCGTCCTCCTCTTGTCTCAAATCTCGTAATGCTCTCTCGTGCTCTCGCTCGATTCTTTCTCTATCGATCTGTCGTTGATCTATTGCTGCTTGGTGTTGGACGCTAACTTGTTGAAGACGTAATTTCGTCTTTTCGCTCAGCATCGCTGCTTTGTATGCGTCAAGATTTGCATCTTTCTTCGAATCATCGCGAACTGTAACCTCAGCTCGTAATGGTATTTGGAAAGTGATATTTGCACCACGATTCGACGATTGTTTTGCCCTATCATCATCACCACTATTCTTTCTAACATAATTCGGCCTAGTCTGAGGTTTATTTGAAACTGGGACTGACGCTGATCCAAGCGGAAGTGCGCGTGAATATTTCGATTTGATTTTCGATTTAACACGCGTAAAATCTTCATCGTTTTCGCCTTCTGATCGATAATTCGGCTTCGCAGCAGGCTCTATATCACGGGATAATATCTGTGGATCTGATCCCAATCGTCGTAAAGGCGGAATACTAATATTTTCATCGTTATTACTAGAAGTAAAGGTCTCCTGATCTGGACTTACGTTTTGCTCTGTCTTGCCAATCTTTTTCGAGAAAACAGGTGACATGGCTTTATTCCGAAGCTTTAGTGATATTCCAGACGTGAAGTTCGTCAATGACATTATTGCTGAAGCCACACTTTGCTGCAAAAAAGAATTTACTGATGATTTAGATCTACTGAAATAACAAGATGATACATAGGCATTAAAACCAAATACTTTCGTACAAGTTCTGACTTAGCTATTAGAATCGTCAATAAAATATTTCCTGGCCTGTCTGAGCCTTCAGAAGAGCCTCCTTACCAAGTCTGCTATTTGCTAAATCTAAAATGTGTATCCTTGCCTGAATATCACAATTTAGGTATAAAATTCGATACAGCATTCTGCCGTAGTTCTGGGTTGGTATTCAGTAAGCATCGAAAATGTAGCACTTTTGCATTCGCTTTTCTATTTAAGAGCATTTCTCAGCAGTTAAATGGAAGGATAGAAAGTCTTAAAAGGTTTCTGCGGAGCCAGTTCCGTTAATGTTTTTATTGGAGCTGCTGGTGAAGTGTCACATGTTTTGCGTACACAGAAAGAGAAGCTACCAATGTAGGCTTTTAATTTCATTGCTCGTTCAATGTTGACTCCAAATGCTAGTTTTCATATTTTTAATATTAGCATAAGAAGAAATGAAGTAACTTATACAGACTTACTTTATCTTTTCCCTTCGCTGGCTGATCAGATCCTGAAATGATAAAGGTTAAGAGAATGAAGGATAAGTAAGAGTAGAGCAGTTAATACTAAAGAACTGACTTGAGATCACAGCCCAGTGATTTTTATTTAATTAACATTGCATTTATTAACCATAGGGAAAAGCATCTGTTGAGCATTTTGATGTTTTTGATAAGAGGGGAACTTTTCACACTGCTTACCGTTTCCCTTCTATACGGTCGAGAGGATATCGACCTTAAAATAAGGGCAACGAAAGTTGCCGAGACTTTGTCTCTTGGTCACTTGTTACAGTTTGTAAACCCCGATGCAAAGTAGGAAATAATGAACATCATAGCACCACATAAAAAAAATTATTTACCGAATCATTTACCGCTTTCTAAGTTTAAATTTGGTAGGTCCTATCGAAATTGGAGCACTTTCACAAACATTTATTCAAACGTGACTGAGAAATATTTACCAACAGTAAGACAAAAAAGTCAAGACTAAAGAAGTTTTAGCAGAGCACCAAATAGTTTCAATGTTTCAGCAGAAATGAGTTTCTTTCATACCTTCATAGTTTTCAGCCATCTGCCCAAGCGATTCTAACAATCCTTTCGATGCTACGTAACATTTTCCATCATTTTCGACCTGTCAAAAACGCAGATTTGACGAGATGTAAATCACTGAATGTAGCGACCAAGCAAAAAATAAGAGAAACATAGGTTACCCCGAAGGATGGCTTGTGACAAAAGTGTGATCGTAAGAGATGATAATAGGAAAAGTAATATATATATACCTTAACTGTGTCCTCAGTAACGCAGTCAATACTGTCATCTTCAGTATATATCCACTCCGCCTTTGAAAAGAATAAAAACATATTTTAAAATTTGACCTATTTAGAACAATATATTTCTGCATATATATCTATATGGCTTTTAACTCTCTTGTATATCTCTGTCCTGGAGAAGGGGTAACCTATATGGCAAAGCCAAGGCCGCCCATAAATGGGTATGGGTGTTTTTACCTGTATACAAAGAAACGGGTCTGATGACGTTACAAATGAGACTGAATCTTCTTTAAAAGAAGTGACAAGTTATAAGGCATTGAGCAACACATTTAAACGTCATCCTTAAGCATTTGCCAGTGCGTATTATGGTATAAAAGCAAGTATAAAATCAGGGTCTATATCTATAAAAAGTGGGTCCGATAGAAAAAGCTGGGCGGCATATAGGTACCAGTACTGTCGATACAAGGAACCCTCTGTGCGATCGAATTGACAAAATTCCTAAGTGAGACAGACTTTCTGCTAATATTGTAGATCTATTTGAGAAGGAAAACAAGCCTGAATATATTTATAAAGGTCCTGTAACAATAAATAGCAAACATCTATAGATGTTCTACGCTTTGTATATGCTTTGGGAAACATCTTGTGACCGTAAGACTGTTTAATCGAGCTCTTTGCGGAATTTGTATGAATGACACGGTCTAAGCCTTTTGAACTATATAAAAGAAATCTAGTCCTTAAACAAACCTGATGAATAAGTGTTTCAATTATTCTGCATTGATCTGACATATCTTTGACCATAGAAACCATATTTTCATCGCTCGTTCGCACAACTGTTGGCCCAAAAACAATAGCAAGATTCTTCGGCTCCATCTGAAGAAGAGAAATTTTAGGTATTTCAGCCAATATTTTAGATATTACAAAGAGCAACAGTTTGCTGCTTGCGAAATATCAAATGCTATAAACAGCCACTATCATCGCAAAAATAGCAGAACAATGATAATATACAATATAGAAACTTCAATTGTCCCGGAAAAACTAGGTTTTTCAACGGTCCCTGTACCTTATTCTTTCCTTATTCATACCTTATTCTTTTCGGAATGATCTGCAATTTGACGAAGATGCATAATCAAAAACCGTAGGGTCTGGCTATGGTAATCTGGCAAGCTTCGAACCTGAAAAAGAATGACCAAAATATCTTCATTGATTGTTAAAACACAGACAGTAGCTAAAAAAACTGACAAAACTCCGCTAAACTAATATATAATAGAAAGAGACAATCCTTTCCTAGACAGAATATTTTAATAAATATATTAACATTGAATACACCGCACTTACTAAGTTACGAAGGCATTTCAGTCGCTCGTTTGAGTCCTCTTCTCTGTTAGCTTGTATGAACTTCGAGTACATTTCTAGAGAAGAATTTACAACGTTTTAACTAAAGCTTCTAAAACTAATTGCAGTAAAAGATTCTTGACTTAGACAAGAAGAGAATTAGTGCAATCAAGTAACAAACTACAAGCTGAAGAGCATAAAAAAGAGATGTGCTATATAGCGATAATTATAACTTTAATAATTTACCTTTCGGGATTAAGGGTTCTGGTAGCTTTCTAAGAAACGATTTCAATAAACTGCCGATATTATTCAGATCATGCCATTTCTGCAAACAAAAAAAAACATAAGAACTTATTGTAATTGTATTTTTTAAATAACACACGACCTAAGAATTGGGACAATTCGTGTTGCTGCTCAATAAAAGATGCATTTACTAAGATGATTGTTTCCCAAGGTAGATTCAGCTTTTTTGATTCCTGTCAGTTGCTACTGGACGTTGGTGGCCGAAGAGACGAGAGATTTTCTCTGACAGGTCCTCTAAGTCTAAGTATTTCATTCAAATCTTAGCCTGTTGGAAAAATCTTGTTTTCATCCACTCCTGCCTGGTGATAGGAAAGTAAGCAAAGAACTGCCAGAAATGAATATTGCTATTATTTGGTTTGCATTTGGTTTGGTTTGGTTTGCGAGGGTTAGTCAATTACCTCTTCGTCAAAATTCATTGCATCAGGTTCTTTAGTATCAAGTTCTTCTTGCAATAATTGTACGGCAGCAGCATTTCCAGGAACTCTGTGAGAAAAAAGAGTGAATAAAGGAACATCAATTAAAGCAAATGGACAATGCAATAGAGTGATCTATTATAAATAGGGCATAGAAAATACCCAAATACACAAACACTTTTCTTTAACTTTGCTTTATGTGTATGTCACAAACAATGGAAGCAACAATCAAATTGTACGAGCTACTTTACTGCTTGCTGTAAATGCACTCTTTTAACCTTGGAAAAAACCCTTTAAAGTACTACGTTAGATAAACAGATATTCCTTTTCTTTAACAAGCATGTTTAAAGTTCATCACAGTGCAAATTTTTAGAGGTTTAAGTCCGAAATAAGAGCTGGGAAGGCATTGAAGAATCTATGCATTGACACCAAACATCACCTTCATATATATCTGATGTTGCCTAGTTCAAAATTAGGAACCAATAGCTACAAGCTACTATAAAGTGTGTATCAAAGCAGTTATTACCAGAAAGCATTTTAATAAGAATCCAGAGAAAGATCTGAAAGTACAGGTGCACAGTACACGTTCTTTTTATAAGAAACCGGTTTATAAGAAACCTAGAACTAAACACCCCAAAAGTTAAGAAACTTTTAGAACTAGGAGAGAGGAGTTAAGAAACTTAAGAAATTTTTGTGTCAGTTTACCAACGTACTGATTTCACATTTGTGGACGTAGTAATCAATTCTCAAGCATTTCCGTGCGATTCCTCGCACCAGTATGGCTAATTCTTTGTAATACAATAATATTGATAATTTGCTTGCTATATTCACGTTTTTTTTTACCGTTTTTACTGCAATTTATTTCCATTAAATTAAGAACTGTTAAGAAACTTTTAGAACTAAAATTGGGCCAAAAATTAAGAAACTTTTATAACTAGGCCCCGAGCCAGGTTTCTTATAAAAAAACGTGTATACTAAAAGATTCTAGCTAATCTTAAAATTAAGGTAGAATATAGGAAGTAATTGCAAAGTTCAAAATACCTATAAATTCCAAGGTAATCAAGTCCTTTCTCTTCTACAACTCGGCAGCAATGCTCAACCAAAATCGGTACATACTGCAATAAGAAACAGAAAATCAGAATATAAAACATAACTACCAAAAGCCAACATGACAGTTCTGAAACAGTTAAGAAGCATTCACAATAGAAAGACGATAGAATAGAAGTGTCCGGCGTACCTTGTTTTCTTTACCGGGGGGACACTGCTCAAGTGGAATTCCAAAAGTGAATCCAGTAGCTTGTACTTCTTTATCTTTCGGATGAGATATGTGAATGTTCACAAGTCCCCGTTTTTTCGTGTTTTTATAACCAAGAGTGAAATGCGCTGTAAGAGAACAATAACAAAATATAAAAAAGAGCCACAAAAAAGTTACTAGTTATTGCGAAGTCCCCCACACCGCTGCTACCAGCTACTATAATTGTAAGGGAATTTCTAAGATGTTGAACATGGTGTTGTGCAAAGTTAAAAACAGAAAGACAAGTAAATACCACAAAATTAACGCCTTCTACCCCCTTTCTACCTCCCCTTCAGTCATCCAGTAAAAGCAAAACAAATTATAGAAATACTTTTGTGTAATACTTACTCTTCTTCAAAGAGAGTCCTCTTTTGGAATTATTCGATTTTGTTTGTCCTGGTGGAGAGGTCCTGTTGAAAGTTAAAAAATTTAGAAACATGAAGCTGGATATCGTGCAGTTTAAAGGGACATTATGGACTACGGGAGCAGCTAAATTTCTCATGAAAATTGCAGAACAAAACAGGTCTTGCCTTTTGCAAAGCTGGTCTTTAATATTGTCAGTACAAGGAAACTTGCAATTTTTCTCCTCATGTTTTCAAACATTTGCCATTTCCTATTCAACCCTGTTGCTTTAAGGACAGTGACATTGCTAATTTACTACCTGAAATTGTAAATGAACGCTTTCCCCCGAAAGAGACCCTCGAATCAGAACACCCTCCAGTGACGGATGATAATCAAACGAGAGTGCCCCACGCTCATTCCAGTGATTATACGGTATGTTCTAATCACATACCGATGTTACGATCGTAAACTCGACAGGGCCTATATTCCTGTGATGGCACACGTAACTGAATATGAACAAAATTCCGTTTAACATTCCAGATGACATTGAATTCCATTCCAGAAAAGAAAGTACAATGATCTGCATCGCACAATACAAAAGGAAAGTAACAATGTTACATGAACGAGAATTTAACGTAGAATTTACCCAGAGTTGGCGTTCGTTTCTCCTTCGTAACTTTTCATTCTGCGGACGATGACGTTTTCGTATGCGTTACCATTGGCCTAAAAAGAGAAGAGATTAGTCAGAACATTAGTAAAACAAATAGTCTGGTCTACATTTAAGGAAAATCATTTACTCCAAGTAAACACTGCTGCGAGAAATTCTATAAAACGCCACTCTACAGCTGGAAGCATTACTGTGGCATTCACAAGGGCCTTTCACCTTGCAGAGAAATAATCTTCCATTCACGTGTGTACTTGCACACACAAACTTCACTGATGAAGCTACTAATGCTTCTGTCATCTTGCAATAATTTCTAAACACGATATTCTTGCACTATATACAGCTTCACTCAGTGCAAACAAGAAGACATTAACTTCTATTTAAAATTGGTCTCTCTTCTCCTCTTCTGTTCTGCAGTATGGCAATAAATAAAGGTTTCAGGGATGCTGCATGCTGCATCGAGCATTGTTCCACAGTTAGCAAATCAACGAAATCGTATCAACATGAAGTATCTACCAGGTAACACGTGTTTAAATAAAGAGTGTTGAAAACATTAAAACAACTAAGTAATGAATAAGTAATGTGATGAAATATAGGAATTTATTGAAAAAAAACCATAACAGGCAAGAGGAAAAAACGTGGAAAACTTTCCAAGACCAAAACTTAATAGCTTAATCAGCATAATTTAGTATAGGGGGGGGGGGAGGAAAAACTTAAAAACACGAAAAATATCGTGAAAACATGTATAAAGATATATACATCTATGTATACATATACGAAACAATAGATAAATAAACACGACTGAAGTAAAGGCTCTCTCCAATTCCAAAAGTCATTCTAGTAACTAAGATTCTGAAACGATTTGCACTATGTATTTTAAAGACTAAGATGGGCACTAGAATAAGATAGAAACGAACAATGTTTATTGTAAATTGAATCTCCGTGCAGTGCAAAACTGCTAAAACGAGGAGGGATGGGATTTTAACTTAGGTAATTGCGGACAGTGGTAATACAAAGTAACAAGAATGATAAATTTATAAGCAAAAACTTCACAAACTCACGATTTCAAGAAACAAATACGACGTACTCTATAGCCTGCTTGCTTGCCTTTCTTGTAACACCCATATAACAAAACTCCATGGATTCAATATTATTTACAACATTTCGAGACAGTAAATAACATTGTTATCTAGGTGGAATTCACAGCATCTCGCAGCAAATAAACACGAAGAAATGGAACGCATCTCAGGATGTAGACCAACAATTTCAGTGAATAAAATATTAGGTGTCTTCCTTGTTATTCTCGTCTTACTAAGTAACGCGGCTTTATCTTTTCATCGGGGGAAACGAGACAAAAATATTCAGTCGGCCAACTGGTAGTAATAAAACATCGCATATTGAATGAAAAGGAATCGTATTTGACTTCAATTCATTCTCGTATGAATATTCCATTAATGGCATTCCAATGCTAAGTATATAAATATGAATTCGGGGGAATTAATGTAATTGAACCTTAATAAATATTATCATTTAGGTATATAGCTCTGAAGATAAATTAAGATCAGATCTATTCATGTGGTTTTCTAATTATTGCCATTATTATTACCACAACTATTGGAAAGCACTATCTAACATTGGCATGGAAGCATAATTTACCATAGGACTGGCTATTAGTAATCACCGGCCCCGGCCCTGCAGCCCCGGCCCCGGCCCCGTCCCCGGCCCTGGCCCCGGCCCTGATTTTTCAACATGTAATTTTTTATTAGTAATTACCGGCCCCGGCCTTGCGGCCCCGGCCCCGGCCCTGATTTTATTTCTCCTGCTTTCCGGATGTTCTCCTGCCCGGTGTTTCTTATATTTTTGATTTACCTATACAAGAACTCAAAACTAAGACAAATAAAAGTGTATGCAAACATTACGTGATTTATGGTGGAAATGACAAAGAATATGAATAGGATAGGAAGTGGGGTCAATTAATGGGACCAATTCAACCAAACAATAACTCGTGGCTTCGCCATACAATACAAATGAGCGTCCTTATACAAACTTTAGCACAGTTTAACATAGTTTTCACTAACTTAACAAAAACCTAGCCTGCGCTCAGGCTACAAAAACCACGCTAACCTGCTAAAACGAATAAGGATCTGAAGAAATTATTTGTCATAAAACTACGTGTCGTGGCTGGCCAAAGGTGTGATTTCACACCTAAAAAGAAGAAGCGTTTTAGACTTACTTGTTTATTGTCTTTCCAGGCTGAATGGAACATTGAGTGCTTCCTCCATATCGAGTGTATTGAACGATATGAAGGAGTAATAATAATGATAACTCATGATATAAAATGCCGGTACATTACTGTACCCCTTCTTTCTCTCTAAAAACCCTATTCTCTGTACTATTGACATTCATCAGTTACATAACTGTCCCACACAAGAATGTTTTAGGCCAATCACCCATTTCTGTGGTTTGAGGGTGGCGGAAAATTTGAGCATGAAAATATTTTTATTCAAGTTAGCTTGTCGTGAGATATGTTTGAATACTAATTTTGGAATCCATCGGCTTCATTTTCTAAAATTATATATGGAAATTCGGGGAAGAACGATGGGAAATATATTTTTCAAAAATTTTTCATTGTAGAAACCGTCTTGTTCTTGAAAAAGTCACCCTTAGTTTTTCATCCGAGCCTTGGGCCGGGGCTGCAGGGCCGGGGCCGGTGATTACTAATAGCCCATAGGACTCGATAAAGGAAATAAGCTTATCATAATCGTTATCGTCATCATTATAAGGCTACTTCATATAATTCATGGTCTTTAAGCCCATTTTCTCTATTAAGCACATCGTCCTATATAGCCCTCTCCTTATTAAGCACCCTTCGTTTTGAAGGGAATATTTGAGCTCACTTCAGTGATAAGGCCATTAGGAGTCTGGACACAAACGTAACATGAAACGTAACGGGACTTGCAGAGTCTGGGTACTAGCATGAAAATTAAAGTGAAATGGAAAACGGGGCAGTCTCGGCCTAGAGACCTTATGTATTTCCTTCGAAAAAAGGAAAGAGCCGAGTCAACGGCGAACACTAATAATTCAAACGTGTATCCTTTAGACATTGAGAAATAACTATTTCATGTAGCAGTTTGTAAGAGATCTTTGCATGTCTCCATATGATACAATGTGAAGAATGTCGTGGGAGGAAGCACATCAATCTGTGGTCGTGTAACATGAGGTAACAAAAGAACATGACAACGAATGTACACGAAATATGGCGTGAAAATTTTTCCAAAAAGTAACCAATCAACAAGAAGGGAAGTGAAAATACGAAAGCCTCTTTCATCAAACAGACGGTACCTTTGAGACTATTAATTCATTCTCAGATACCCATTACACTACTGTAAGGCAAGAAGTGTGTACACCAAACAATAGGCTTTCCTTTGGGCAGAAAGAAATTAACAGGTACGAGTCTCTAGTTTACGCTGCCCTTATTTTGATTTGTCACTCCAACAGAGCGATTGATTGTCACGCTGAGCGATTGAAGAAAACAACAGCAACAACAACATCGAGCGAAGTAGTGGGACTTTTGTAGTGAGTCTACCATAGGTGTCTGGCAATGATTCTGAGAACATTTCATTAGACAACCCTTCCTTGCCACTGCACATCACTAACAACTACAACAACAAAATAGCTGCTTCTCCATGGCTTCCTCAGAGTGGTTGGATCGGGGTGGTAGGATGTGGGGGAGCGAAGACTACAACGAACGTAATAAGTCTATAGACCATTGGTATAACGACCCCCAAACACCCACATCGTTTTTACTGACTCAACATCTGAGGGGAGATGGAAGTTCTACAGGCCACATTGATGTATTGAAAATAACACTTAGACATTGTCCAAAACTTCAAGACTATCTTCACAGTTTCCTTGTTTTAGATGCTTCAATTCAACCAAAAATAGCGAAATTTAGGAACTTTGCCTTGAGCTAGGTTCTTTATCAAACAAAAAGCGTACGCAGGCTATGAACCACCTCTAACAGGTTTACACAGGATTGCAGAAATGAAACAAGTTCCTCCCCTTTTCTTCTTTTTTCCGCCTCAACAATATCTGGCTAGCGTTATCTGGATAAACTCTATGACTTTCATGATTCGGTCTGTACAGAAAACCAAAATTTCAGTGTGGAAATGACTACTACCCTTCTCCCTTCCTTAATAGGATTGTTTCTGATCTATGCTAAGAGGAAGGTATTAAACACAGGCCACACTCGATATATTAACAATATCACTAAGACATTGTCAAACTTCTAGACTATCTTCACCTAATTTCCTGTTGTCTATTATGCACGAATTCCTCTGTATAAAAATCTTTGAATTATCTCGATGAAGCAACCAAGCCCTTTTAGATAACAAATTTTAAGCAAATTAACAAGGTAAGGATTCTTGGAGTTAAATAGCACGAAAACTGCTTATCTTGTAGTTATCCCTGAAAACTAAAAGGTTAAATCTTATCATGGATTTAAAGTGATTTACCCCTATTTTTAGAGAATAACTCTTTTCCACGCTGTGTGACAAGTCACTTTCTGTGACAACCTAGTGATTCAAACACAATAAAAACGAATTGAAAGTAACGATCTCGTTATACACTATTTGAAATCCCTCTTCACAAAACTTGTCCTTAAACTATAAACTCGTCCTTCGCTTGCACAGTAGGCCTATGATTCTGGTGCCCATATGACTTTACAGTTTCAATTTAAATTTGGAAGGCTAAGAAACATGTGGTTAGTTTTTAAGATTTAAAGTAAAACAAAATAAGTTTAATTATTTAAGGGTGGGGTAATTTAAATCTTCTATGTCCATAAATGACTATATTTAGAACAAACATGTGGCTAGACTCATCCTGATACTGAAACCTCGTGATATGATCATAATCATCACTGACAGATCATGATTACGATTAACGTGATAAGAATTATGATGATGACGATGATGATAAAGCGTTGCTGTAGATAACGATCTACAACCAACATCCCCATCATCATTACCGGCATCATCATCGTCGTCGTGGTCGTGATTGTTATGACCATAACAACAACCAAAATCTTAATCAACAATACCATAACAATCAACATTATAATCAATACCATAATCAAGATCATCATAATCAAAATCATCTACATCACAAACATCATCATCATCATCTTACATCAAGGACATGCATGGTTGCAAAAATAATGGTTGAAAATATCTAATAGTAAAAAAGAAGAAATTATAAAAAAGTCATTATATATTACATATGTAATCAAAGAGATTGAGAATTAACTTAAACTGGTTGAAAAAAACATCAATCTTAAGGTGATTTGGTGCTCTTCCAACATCCAGAAACCATTTATCTTAGCCGAGATAATAAATCTATGTAACGGCATGCCAATTTAAAGCAACACTGCCATATTAATCAAGCAATACCCTACAGAAACATCTTATCGTGCTAGTAAATCTATTCTGATTTAAGCACAAGAAAAACATCACAGTTAACATTATATAAATTATACAAATTATACCGTCAATATGCCTTTAATACACAGCGAGTCATCTCAGTATCTACTACTTATTTCCATTTCTATAGCCTCACGCGTACTCAGAAACATATTTCACGATATAGTACTGTACACAGACAGATGCACCAACAAAACAATTCAATCTGACACCACCCTATAAATCTATACTACGCGTGCTTTTCTATAAAAACTCTAAGCTTCTTTTTCACTCTCAAATTCAGCATCGTAACAAAATCTAGTTCAAAACTAAAACCTATGGCTATTTATGTCATTAGAAATTTCAGATTATCTATCAAGAATTAAGTTATAAAATGCTGCGGAGACCTGATAACAAAGCCAATGTCTACAATAGATGCACTCCAAGCTAGTACCCATGACTTTATGCATTATGATATGATATGCCTCATAACTGCAACAGTACTTTGTGTGCCTCCTTCATAAAAAGTGGTTTAAAAGAAATAGTGCTTGGCTCCTCAAAAAATTAAGAAAGTTCAGTACTGGGTTTTTCAAACCTCCAAACCTAAGAAAGTATTTAATTATGGATTCTAGGGCTAAAGAACTTCTATAACTGCCGTCACTGAGACTCAAACATGTGACTTGCAACTATGCTGATGCATTATCAAGTCCATTCAAGCACGCATTTTCTGTGAAAATTTCATTTCGTGGATTAAAGCGCCGAGGCTAATAAAGACAGCAATAGGATAAACGAAAGTCTTAGTACTGGGTTCATTTCGAAGTTTCTCATAAAATAAAAAACTTAGTTCAGTCACAAGAAAGTTTGCACAAAATTTTCGGATTGTAAGGAAAATGTCAGTACTGGGATCATTTCAAACTTGTATAAAAAACATATGCAGGCATCAAAAGTTTGTTCCGAACAAGTTTCTTGAATTTTTGAGCAATAACTAGGAGTTCTGAATATTCCGAAAGCCTAAGCACTGAGTTTGTTACAAAGCTGCTCAAAACGAGTGTCACATCTTAAAGAGAGCATCTTTATATCACTTCTTAAATGTTGGCTAAATGAACTGAAGACATGGGAAGGATGAGATGGTCGTTTATCAAACTTGTGTAATATTGTGAAATATTGTATTACAAAGTTTGTACGAGAAGAGTAACGTAACACGAGCATAGTAACATATCTGTGGAGAAAAACCCAGAGGTTGGTCCTTTCAGTTTTCAACATCGATAGTGTCCAAAACTATCGATCCTAACATATGGCAAACAGGCCTTAAACCATATTTAACCACTCAAGTTAGTATGTAAGAAATTAACAAGAACACATTAGATATGCGACGTACCTGGAACTTCTGACTATGTACCACTAACGGCACTGGACCAGAGTAGAGTAGGAACAAAATAACAATGACATGAAGATCTTACAGCTCACATGTAGCTACAACTTAGACGACTGGAGAAATAAAATTTACTAGGACACTTAAACTACAACTGTACCCTTATGGATTTGATTTGGCTGATGAATGTACGGATTTGATTTGATTAGAGACGGATACACTTATACCAAGAGATCCAAAACTGAAAGTAGATTAAGAATTATATTTTGAACATTGACATATGAAATATTTCCTCCTGAATTTCGACTGAATTATCAATGTATATCTCGGCCTTGTACTAAATTGTCCTTCAGACTAGATACGAAATGAATATGTTAAAGATAGTTAATAAAAATAGGGATTAGAAATGAAACTCACGTCCTTCTCTGGGTTGCTTTCTCGTAGGCTATTCACCCATGCCATCAAAGATTGAGTATCAGGCGCCTGTTTATAATACGAAGAAGAAAAAGTAAGACTAACATTTGACTCTGCTTTTCTCTTTAGTTTCTTAATCATATCTACTGAACCTTAAACCATAACTTAGAAACCGCTCGCCTTCAATTGGTTGATGTGGCAAATCGATCGACCACAATCGAGTGAAACAGATCCCGTACTCATGATAGAATACTGCTGGAACATAGAACTTTTTAATCACATCATATCGACCCCACAGCCGTGCCCACTGATCCCACCGCACCCTTATCGACACGGGGAGATCTCATCAACAAATAGTATCTTGCTCACTCGAATGACTTATGATCTTCAGCGACTGATTATATAACATCAAACATCCAGAAAGCAAACTTCTGCAATCAGCTTTCGCTATCGTTAAAAACACTTTTGTTGCAGAAAATTTATACTTAGCATTTTGAATATATCCAGAACATGCTCTTCAAAAAATAGAATTAACCCCCATCACCATCCCTAACCTGCCTTTCTTTTTTAGTGTTTTTATCACACTTATGATTGTCCTCAAGGTGCTTTTTTACAAGTTAAAGAATAATGGAACAAAATGGGTGATTCTAGAATAATGGAACAAAAAATTCATTGCCCCCTAGTTATTCTAACCAACAGCACATCTTCAAATATAAAATTCCCACGAGACCCATTTTTCTATCTGCGACAAACTAACACGTTGCTATCCGGGACATATACACGCTTTTGCTTTTTTATATAAGGAACCTACCTGAAGGCCTAGTTCTTAAAGTTCCTTATTTTTGGGCCTCTTTTGAGGCAATTGTAGTTCCAAAAGTTCCTTAATAGTTCCTTAATTTTAACTGCACATACAGTGGTCTTAACAATAAAAGAGATACATTTGCATGTGAGCAAAGCTCAAGACTACTCAAAGAAACATTGGATGCATGCTTAACGTACAGTTTTTGTGATTTTCGACTGCAAATAAATGGAACGGGCTTTCTAATTCTTGATTATTTGCAGTGATAAAAGTATTCAACATTCAAAAGTTCCTTAATGATTTTCTCTTAAGTAGTATAAGTTCTTTAAATTTTTGGGCCTTCTACATGTAGGTTCCTATAAAGTGGTTCTTTATAAAAAAAAAGCGTGTAAACAATAAAAAAATGATTAGGCCTCCATTGAACTCTCCCCCGTAACACAAAAATCCACAGAAACCAAGTTAGATGGCCGCAGCTCTCTACTGGGTTAACTCAAGTAAGCTTTCGAGACTACACATGTTGGTTTTATTAGAAATGCATTCGTAAGTAACACGAGGCTCGCTGAGGCTATGAGGTTATAGAGGACAAGGTCCTGGAAAAGCCAAGAGACATAAAACACTCCCCACCGAGCCTCTTTGATTTCTTAGAGAAAGAAAATGAGTGTAGTGCATTGGCGAAAAGCGCTAATTCTGCTACACTACAAGCGGCCCGTCAGCCTCGTCACTATGTAATCTTGTTAGCATTCCCAGTCGAAAGCAAAACATGTGAAAAACAACGTGGAAAAGTAATGAATGTAGGCATGCCCTTTGGTCTTGCATGAATTAAGGAAAAAAGGCTACAGATGGGATACGATGGGGTGGCTGACTTTACGAGAATTTTTGGAAAACAGGAGGCAAGCAGACAAAAAGCAGGAAGAAGCACGCTGTCAATAAAGCGTTTCCTTTCCGTTAATTGTCTATTTCAATCAATGAAAATTTTACTTTCCAGGCATGAAATATTTGTTACCAGAAAAATACCGATTTGCTGCTCGGTTTCTGCATGGGGTTCAAACAAGATAGGACCAGTCTGAGGAGAGTATTATGTGCCAAAGACGTCCTGGTTGGTCTTTGAAAGGAACAGACAACTGAGAAGTCAAAAGATGTCCACGAGAGCGTGGCATCGCAGTACCGGGAGGCAGCGGGACGCACGGAAGAGCCCCTGCCCCTGTCTCACCCCCTTACCGTATAGCAACATCAGGAACTCGAAAGTGACAGATTACGCACGTAAATCACATTGGATAATGTTAATGAATTACACAGCCCCCCGGGGTCTATTTTGGCATCTATTTTATCATTCCGTGATTATTGACAGGTAGGACAGGGAGTCCATTAGCTGTAGCACTAGCCATAACTAAAGCACCGTGGAAGATGTGGCAATGAAAAGGAGGCTGAATTATAACACGAGCGATGAGAAAAACTCCTAGGAAAATCGCATCACCTAAAGGTAGTCCAAAATTTAGAAATCTTGCGTATGATGATGCAAGAAGCAAAAAGCAACAAATTTCCATGAAGCAAAAAGCTTTCTCGTCTCATGCAGTACACCCAAATACAAAAACGTCAGGCTAGACGTTTGGCTCACAAGCAATAGGTTATTAGTTATGGTCGGTTTTTATAGGTGCTGTGGCGTCGTGGTGTAATCCAGCTGGCTCGTGGTGTCAGGGGCTCAGTGTGGTCAGGGTTCGAGCTCAACAACGATAGCGTCACAGTCAGGGTCGAGGTCTCGAATATTTAACCTACTACTGAGATCCTAGCGACTGACCATTTCACCTTGACCTTCACCATACGTTCGGGCCTCGTCAGGATGGATGACAGGCCTACAATCAACTCAGCTGTGCATATTACCCACTGCCGGCAAAATGATTGCCCTGGGTACGAAATAGCCGCTACAGCGTTAAACCAGGGGGAAAGCTCTACATTGGTCTAAACTCCGACCTACGTTTGACATATGTGAAACTGCTTGCTGATTTTAAGTCGGAGCTATGGTCCAATGGTTCCTCGGTCCCTCTGCCAAGAAAAAGTATAGAACTGAAAGTCTCTGCATAAAAGTTACAAGATTCTAAATACTTCGCTGAATCGTCAAAAATTTGTCAACACACACATAGACCATGGGTCAAAGAAACCTAGATTAGACAAAGTGGGCAGATATTTCATGAATTCAACACGAATTCATTGACTGGAGTGTCAGAGTGTTTCCAAATAAAGGAAAATTATCAAAGAATTCGCTCTAACGATAATGCTGGAAATATGACGCAGTGATGACGAAAGGAAAAGAGATATCTTAAAGCACAGTCACTTTCTATTGACATTATATCAATTCCTTCTATGCCTAGTCCATCCTGTAAGAAAATCTGAATGTAGCAAGGTCAGACATTGTAAATTGTTACTGCAATTCTAAACTTGAAAGAATTTTTCTTTTCTGAATTTTTGTGTGCTCAACATGATGTTCAATGAACAAGAAAATTCGAATCGACAACGATGATATGTGTCAAGTCTGCGCACCTAATTGAGAAAGTTTTTGTCACAGAGTCAAAAGGAGAACAGCCTCGATATTTTTTAAGAAGGGGATGGTGCGGTCAACGCGTCAGCCTTAGTGATAGCCTGTCTTCATCACTGCCTTGCAGATCAAGGAGTCAGAGCACTTATGTTTCTTTTGCGACTCAAAATTTCGAAGAAAGCTCTGGCCAAACGAGCAAACATTGTCGGTCAAACTTTGGGAGTCTACAAAACGAAAACCGAAGAACGAAGAACAACAAAGCGAAGACCGAAGACCGAAGACAATATCCCAATAGAATACAATGAAATACGCTTTTGCGAAACATAATCAACGATCAAGACAACAAGCAAAAGAAATAGATTAAACCGCGATGATGACTAAAGTCGATGTCTTCGTTTTAAAGAAAAATGGCCAAAATCTGTAAAACGAAGACATCACTATAAAACCAAAAATAAACCAATCCCTGGTCTAGATCATGAATACTTGCATTTATAACGTCCAGAGCACCCTCTAAACCAAATATTACAACTAACTAATCTCGTGGGGATGACTAAAGTCAATGTCTTCGTTTTAAAGAAAAATGGCCAAAATCTGTAAAACGAAGACATCACTATAAAACCAAAAATAAACCAATCCCTGGTCTAGATCATGAATACTTGCATTTATAACGTCCAGAGCACCCTCTAAACCAAATATTACAACTAACTAAGCTCGTGGGGATGACTAAAGTCAATGTCTTCGTTTTAAAGAAAAATGGCCAAAATCTGTAAAACGAAGACATCACTATAAAACCAAAAATAAACCAATCCCTGGTCTAGATCATGAATACTTGCATTTATAACGTCCAGAGCACCCTATAAACCAAATATCACAACTAACCAAGCTCGTGGGGATGACTAAAGTCAATGTCTTCGTTTTAAAGAAAAATGGCCAAAATCTGTAAAACGAAGACATCACTATAAAACCAAAAATAAACCAATCCCTGGTCTAGATCATGAATACTTGCATTTATAACGTCCAGAGCACCCTATAAACCAAATATCACAACTAACCAAGCTCGTGGGGATGACTAAAGTCAATGTCTTCGTTTTAAAGAAAAATGGCCAAAATCTGTAAAACGAAGACATCACTATAAAACCAAAAATAAACCAATCCCTGGTCTAGATCATGAATACTTGCATTTATAACGTCCAGAGCACCCTCTAAACCAAATATTACAACTAACTAAGCTCGTGGGGATGACTAAAGTCAATGTCTTCGTTTTAAAGAAAAATGGCCAAAATCTGTAAAACGAAGACATCACTATAAAACCAAAAATAAACCAATCCCTGGTCTAGATCATGAATACTTGCATTTATAACGTCCAGAGCACACTATAAACCAAATATCACAACTAACCAAGCTCGTGGGGATTAGTTAAGTCGATGTCTTCGTTTTAAAGAAAAATGGCCATAATCTGTAAAACGAAGACATCTCTATAAAACCAAAAAAATGCAATCTTTAAAAGATTTCTTTAGTCTAGATCATGAATACCTGTATTTGCAGATATAACGTCCAGAGCACTCTATAAACCAAATATCACAACTACACGTATTTTTTTATAAGAAACTCGTTTTATAAGAAACCCAGACTCTCGATTTTCCAAAAATTTAAGCAACTCTAGTACTGGAAAATTTTTGCCAAGAAACTTTTCACCTCAGCCTGCTAAATATTTCATTACATTTACTGTGTTTCGTCCGCACTAAAATATTTTTGTGACATGGAGATAAATTTAAAAGCCACAAGCATCCAAATACGTCGATGAATAGGTTTAAAACATCATTCAGATAAAATAACTATGTCACTGATGGATATTCAAGAAACCCGTAAGGAACTTTCAGTACTCAAAATCTGAAAATTTTAAGAAACGTTCAGTACTGGATGAAGTTTTTAGTTTCTTATAAAAAAATACATGTAACCAAGCTCGTGGGGATGAGATAAGTCAATGTCTTCGTTTAGAGTACTCTGGACGTTATAAATGCAAGTATTCATGATCTAGACCAGGGATTGGTTTATTTTTGGTTTTATAGTGATGTCTTCGTTTTACAGATTTTGGCCATTTTTCTTTAAAACGAAGACATCGACTTAACTCATCCCCACGAGCTTGGTTAGTTGTGATATTTGGTTTATAGGGTGCTCTGGACGTTATAAATGCAAGTATTCATGATCTAGACCAGGGATTGGTTTATTTTTGGTTTTATAGTGATGTCTTCGTTTTACAGATTTTGGCCATTTTTCTTTAAAACGAAGACATTGACTTTAGTCATCCCCACGAGCTTAGTTAGTTGTAATATTTGGTTTAGAGGGTGCTCTGGACGTTATAAATGCAAGTATTCATGATCTAGACCAGGGATTGGTTTATTTTTGGTTTTATAGTGATGTCTTCGTTTTACAGATTTTGGCCATTTTTCTTTAAAACGAAGACATCGACTTTAGTCATCATCGCGGCTTAATCTATTTCTTTTGCTTGTAAACTTATAAACTTTTCAACGATATAAAATTAACACCTTGAAGACAAGAGGAAATAAATTTTGCCTTGTGACAAAAAATGAGATGTTTCAATTTGAATCTGAAGTAAAACGTATCGAAGGAAAACATTTTCGACAATGTCAAAACTAGGCCCTTAGTTGAAAAGGTGTATAATACTATCATAGTAATTCTATCAAATTAACTGAGTTAATTAGATAACCCAAAACACATGATTTGTTATATAACTGCTAGCATTTGGAGACCGAAGCCATTCCTTTTTTGGTCTTTTCCTAACCTCGAAGATAACAAGTTCAGAACAAACGAACTTTGAACGAAATCTAGCCAGTGTTGATCAGTTCCTAATAATTTGATTTGAATTACTTCAGATTTGCCGTTGGTGAAATATAGCTTGGAATTTTGTAAATAAATACTGAAACTTGGGACAAGCAAGTTATCGAATGGCATGGGCAGTATCAGGTTTTGTTAGACGAAAAAAGAATTTTAAGTACACTTGTTTAATAAGCAACTGGTCAACTTGCAATTTTGAAATTTTGGAAAGTCTATATGTATAATTGGCACATCTTGTTACGGTACCCTTTATTTCTCAACTTTTCTTACTAAAAAATAGTTCAGAAGGATAATCTCGAACAGCTTCCGCAAATTGGACAGGGGCGGACTGGCAGAGATGCTAGGTTGCCATTGCAGCCCGGGCCTTTTTATTATAGGGTCTTTAACAAACTTTTTCTGTTGTTTCTTGAGCAAATCTCTTCGATTTCTTGGGTTTCGAAGAGATTTGGATTGGTTTCGCTCAGTCTGAAAACAGTTGGAAATAACAGAAATTGTTCCTCAATGCAGATAATTGAAAAGAAGTAAAAATAAAAAGATAATCAGTATGGAACGCACAAAAATATGGAAGCAAGAAAATATAGAAATGCGAAAATATGTATCCTAAAGGGAGACGATTTTGCCACCGAAATATCGCAAATAAGGAAAGAAGTATTTTACATGAACAGTAGCCCTTGCCCCGAATTGATATTTTACAGAGGAGCTCGCTAGAAGCAACTGACAAGAAAAATCGGTATAGTAAAAACAGGCCCTTTTTACTGGAAATAGCAACCCTTGAGATTCACTGCCAGTCCACCTTTGAAATTAGAAAACGTTTCATTCTTGGGAAGTTAGAGACTCTTCAAAAAGGTTCTAGTCAAAACCTAACAAACTTCTATCACATGTGGATCCATGCTCATCATAAAATAAGAGTGTTAAGGTAAGAAAGCTTATAGGCACTCACCTGAAACAAAAATTCCGATCCTGTATGAGTAGTCAACCTCAACACGTGCTTTCGCTTTGCATAGTCATGTGCTATATCAACAACGGAGCCTTTCAGATTGATAACTTGCATCTGCTCTTCATCGTAAGATGTTCCATCAAGCTGAAAATGCAAAGAGATGAGTGAATTGAGTGCAGACTGGTGGAATCAAACGGTTATCAGACACATATGGTAAAAACCAGGACTTAAGGAACAAGGACTCAAGAGCCGAAGGACCCAATCTGAATGTTGAACGTTGGCTTGATAACCAGCCAAACATAAAAAAAATCCAACCTTCCTCTACATAATACTCTGGTCAAAGGGTTAAAAATTGTTTGTCAAGTGTTTGAAATTTTAAAGTCAAGTAAAATGTTTCACCAGTTGCCAACGTCATCTCATCAAACACTTTTTGCTTGCATCAAGCAAAAATGTTTTGAACTCGCTCTAAAATATCACCCAGCAAATTCTGCTGCCAAACAATGTGTTATTATGTAGCCAAAAGTTGAAACGTTGCTTGATAGGCAAACTGTAAATGATTGACAAAAATGTTGGATCGTTTGGACAGTCCTCTAAGTCCTAAGTAAGATGGCTTTCGTTTAAAAAGTAGTTTCGTAAGAAACGATACTTGCAGTCCCAAAACTCTGTTGTATCAATGTTTTTGCCGAGATCTAGTGTTTCATGACCTCTTCTTTTGGTTAATATGGTCTGTTTTTTATGATATGCTGAATCGATGGGCTGATACTCAGCTGAAGAATTGACATTTCTTTTTTAATCATCTTCAAATGAATAGCTCTTCATTCAGTTCTGTAAGCACACTGGCATGCTAATCTACTGACGTTATCCATCTTGTAAAATCAACAAAAATTCATGACCTAGTTAATCTGATCATTAGGGGCTGGATAAACGCTGTTTTTACTCAGCAAGACAGTCAGGTCACGGAACATTAGGAAGAAAAATTGATTCATATAAGGTTAAAAAGAAAGTGGGAAAAAGCAGAAACTGTACGAAATTTCAAAACTACTATTTGAAGACTAACACCTATTTGAGCAGGTCATTGCTTTGAAGGAAACAGAAATATTCAAAACATCAAAACCCGCAGTTGTATTTTTCCGCATGTTTTCTTAAAAATTTGTGTCAAATTGAATAGTGACTTGAGTTCACTAAATACATTTACACCACAAAATCCGAAATTCGCTAAAATTCCCATTATACTTTGATAACACTAACGATGGCACAAAAATGACAGGAATGAATCCATAATAAAGCGGTTTCTAATTTAGGTATAAGGAAAGGTAACCGATTTTTGGCATTTTTTTGTATAATATATATACTGGCATCGTTGCGTTTCGGTATACTTCTTAAAATTTTTTATAAAGTCTTATATAGTCGTATTGTATAGAAACAGAGGGTTTTTGCCATATTTCTATGGTTTTTGCCTTGGTTAGCAGGCCCCTAACCAAAATGTTAGAAGGCACCCCGGATCTTAGAAGCGACAAACTCTGGAATCGATAGGGGGAAGGTACTAAGGCAGAAAGAACATCAAATTCGCATCTTATGAAGCTATGCGATACTGACAGACATGGGCAAGGAAATTAATCGAGTCCAAAGATTAAAGATCTTGTTAGGGCATAACCTGTTACAAATCGGAGCTAAATCTCAAGAATTCAATCACTCGCAAGCTATACTGGAGGGAGAAAATTCACCAAAACATGTGTTTTGGCGTGAAGAATCTCTCAAGATATCACTTACTTCAACTTTATCCTTGTAGCAGTAGAGAAAATGCCCTCTGAGAACAGCATAAAGCGATTTCCAAGTCCTTGAGCTTGCTCTCTGTGGATAAATAAAGAAATTAGATGAACTGAATAAAATAGTCATTGATTATAACATGAAATGATGAAAATGATATTGCATAGTGCACACTGTTACATATAAGTATATTGCCTTTACCTTCCTAAATTTCTAAACAATGTTATTCACATTATTATAGAAGATTAATAATTTCATCTACTTATAACATGAAATGACAACAGAACAACACTGTTAAATGAACGACTTAATTTAATCAACATTTATATTTTATCTGACGTTTATGTTTACTCATATCTTGTTTGTCAAAATATAGTTTGTTAATTTCACAGGTGGCAAGAGATAGTTGCTGCAGACGGAACCATAACGCACGTACTACGAAACGAAAAAATTGGCAAAAGCCCAAAGCAAATGGAATCTGGTTTCTGCTGAAGCCAAGGCAAGTAGTTCTGTGCAGAGCTTTCAGCAATGCCTCAAAAACAACTATCAAGAGGCAAAGCTATGCAGCTGCAAGCTATGCACACAATTTCTGCCAAATTTTGGTTACATACCTAATAATTAGCTGTTTGTTATAACGCTTATGCATCTTTATAACTTTATTTAATAGCTATCTTTTATTACATTTTAGACTACTGTTGCACTCTTATTACCCGCTATACCTCATCCTTGTACATAAAATCTTATTTCTACCCCTTATCTCTGAAAAAATATGTTTAAAATCATCCCCCTGTCTCCAACTCTCAGTGAAAATATAACCCCTTTTCTATGCATTCATTGACATCCCCGAAATATTCATTTTGTAATGTAATCCAAATTTTAACACTGAATTCTGTTCAGCCTGACTTCAATTAATAGGTAAGTTAAACAAAAAAGAAATATAACTGAATGAAACTGTACTTTGCCAGAGTCAATGTTATATTTGTAACCCTATTCCTTGGAATCACTGACTACAGTATTTTCCCAAAGGACCCTATTTTCCTTTGCTATGTCCTAGATAGCATTTGAATTCCTGCCCCTTTCTCAGAGAAATAGTGGACAAGCATGGTGTTAGGAAAACAACAAAAGTGCAGGGGCCGGAAGGTCCGTTCTTCACAAAATAACGCTGTGCGATTTCTTGCCCTAAGGCTACTGCAACAATACCCGCACTGAATATGCCTCATAACTCTTGTTCTGACGTTATCACTTTTGAGAATTTTTTACTAGCTAACTCATTTTCACTGCTTCAAGCTCATTGTTAAACAGAACAAACAAACTTGGAGCTCCACGACTTACGTACAAGCAGAAGCATTCAGGTCACCATAAATAAAGCTTTATAAGCCGTCACAACCCCTGATTTGGGTTGACAAATAAATATTGCTTGCTGCTTGCTTGCACTCTACCCAAGCAACAAGAAGACTGTTAAACCTAGCAAAGCCTAAAGAGATTTCTTCTGACAGCAAACCTATTGGCTGTCTACTGAAGCTATCAGAGGAGAAAGTGAAGAATATTAAGTACAAATAGTTCGAGCACAGAGCAAAGCTTATTTAACTTGCACAAGCGCATCTAAAGATGCAGTCAGATTTGGTTCCAAGTTAAAGCACTAAAGAAATTTTATCCTGATATTATCCTGTCTCAAATTGCCTGACTCTGAAATCACTAATTTCAAAACATCGACTTAACAAAAATATCAGCTGTGTACAACCTTTGAACTTGCTGAACAACCTGGAAAATCTTTCAAAGAAACCGACTTGATGGTTCTTGGCACTAGTGTGAAGAGACAGCTAATTTTACAGTTCTCAACTTACTTCGTGATATGACAAGCCTACAGCGCTGGTCAAACGGACAAACATTGCTATTGCTTGCTAAGAGGGTAACAGACGTTTGACCAACAATGTTTAATCGTTAAGCAAGAGCCTAACAAAAACTCAGGTCCTTTTTAGATCATTTTTGCAAAGTTATTTTGAACTTGGAATTTCCCAACTAGGCCTAGATTAATTTCATTCATGAAGAATCTCTGCAATAAAGCTAAAGGGTTCCATACTTTAGGGGAGAGTTTCAGAAGTTTTGGTGGGCGCCTAGGAAACATCTTATAAGAAACTATACAGAAGCCCTTTTCGTTAAAATCAAAAAAATTCTACTTGCACTGACTAGAAAGTCATCTAAAACCTAAGAAAATTTATCCGTTTGCAACTTCTCACTAGAAAGAATTTTGAAAATTTTTATCATTGCAAACAATCAAGAATTGAGAGGCCGGTTCATTTGCAGTACAAACTCACATAAATTGGATGTTACTCATCTATCAAAGGTTTCCTTGAGTAGTTGCCAGCTTTGCCCATATACAAATGTCTTTTTATAAAAGTAATGGCACTAACTAATGGCGGATAAAGTTAAGGAACTGTTAAGGAACTTTTTTTACTACAATTCAGTCAAAAGAGGTCCAAGAATAAGGAACTTTAGGGACTACAGCTTGACCTAGGTTTTTTAACAAAGATAAAGAGCGTATACTGTACTCACGGGTAAACTCCTCATGTCATCTTCTTCAGTCTCCACTGATTCTTGTGAGTACTGACGTTGTAAATGCTGAGAATTCTGTAAAGAAACACAATATCTGCAATATCAAATATGATAGAATATATCCACATAGTATAATATTTCTGTTAGCATTTGCAATGTTATCAGTTGTTATTCCAAATAATCAAATAATTCAGTCAGATTTGTAGTGATCGGGTTTCTCAATCCTAAAACCTACAAAACCTGTGGCTCTTGATCTTTTCACTGTGAGTCTTGTGTTTGGTGTACTTAAAACTGTAAATAAACCATATTTTAGAAAGAGCAGAGAAGAGAGTTCTCTTGATCTGTGATAATTACCAATCCAATTTCCCAAGTTAATAAGCGATATCAGATTTATAAGAGATCAAAGGGCTAACGAACTATGCATAGCTGCTCCTATGCTCTAAGGACCCAATCAAAATCTTTCTTTTTCGACACTGATCAAAACAGGTCATGCAAGATACTTCATGTAACAACAATTCTGGCTACAAAAAACGAGAGCGACAAGCAGGGATCCAACAACATGAATTTTCATTTTAGAGTTGTTTCGCCATAGTTATTTCTTCTTTCTGCTCTACACTACACTCTTTTTTTTAATAAGCAACTTGACTTTCGTCCAGCCCTCAAAGTTGCTTAAAATTTTAGACATTTCAGCCCTCAAAGTTGCTTAAACGTTGCTTAACATTTTTGGTACCTACTAATCATCCCTGACTTCGCGGGTCAAAATCGGCATCTGTTAGGCCTACAACATGACTTTTGGGAGACAGTAAGTGGAAAAACGTTAGCTAACGAACTTCAACATGCAAGACATAAGAACGAAGTGCAATTTCCTAACACAAGAAAGAGAATAAGCTTGATTGTTTGACTTCTTAGTTGCTTACAGTAATTCAATTGAGCCCTCAAGTTGCTTAATGTTAAGGTCAGTTCAGCCCTAGTTGCTTATTGAGCGGTTGCTTATTAAAAAAAGTGTATCCGTACCAGCTTTGCAACTGATCTTGACTAACCCGCTGAGGACCCGTGTGTGACCCTCGTGTAAATGGCTTCGAAGAGGCTCAGCTTAGCCTCGGCGCAAGTTAAAACTCAGTAAGCAACGATTAGAGCAAGATCTCAGGTTAGCTTTTGTGTTTTAATCTTATTGAAGCAAATAAATCCGTAATATACAATTTTAATGACCATGGGATAAAATAAACATCGCGCATCTCTGTACACACTTCCATAGAGGCTAACCAGTCTGCAAACTTATAAAAGCTCGCGTAGGCGTTCATCTTAATTCTTAATTCTTGAATCAAAAAGAACTGATTCATTTAATCACCCATTGCCCAACTCTGGGATGGAAGATTTCAGGCCACTTATGGCCTTTTTACATGGAGAAGGGCCAGCCCAGGTAACCGAGATGGCTCGGTTAGACGATGATTTTTCAGAGCGTTTACATGAAAATATTTTCCAACCCGATTAGCCGAGCAGGCCTATGGCTTTTTAACACTTGCGCGTGTGTTTCTGTCAACCTTTCATCTCGCCTGACCGGGCCAGCCCGCTTTCCTTTGCAGAAATTTGGTTCCAAGCGGATTGCACAAGCAAAACTGTAGTTATTCTTAAGAGAATTTTATGCATGCTCAACGGTGTTTCGATGCGTACTTCCTTGCAGTGGTTAAAGTGTAGACTTATTACGTCAGTCGTATTACGTTCAGCTCAATTCAGTTCATTCCAAAAATTTTGAATTCACAAAATTTTTTTGCTATCGTTGATGGCGTCAGCTTAAACCATAGCCCAACGTATGAGCGAGTGTAGGGGGACTGGGAGCGAATCTTAGAATTTTGCATTGAGTCTATTCATAGCTCCCTTCACAAAATGAAGAGCCACAAAATAACATGACGCAGCGCCAGTGTTACATTAGTTTTATGATATTAAAATACTCACGTTAAGTGCGTCGCTGTCTTCGTCATCGGCCTCTGGGTTGCTAACATCCGAAAACTTATGAGGCATGGCTACGGTTGGTGTTGCTGCAGTGGCCATAAGGTAAGAGACTCTTCGGCCACCTCCTTTTCTAGAGAATGGGTCAGCTTCATCTGCACTGGGACCGTCCTTCAGTGGAAATAGAACAATACGTAAAAATTAGAACAAAACTGCTGCTAGCACTACAACTATAAAACCAAAATAAAGCAGTGAGTTTTCTTAAGTGTCTGTCACAATACAGTTGTGATGACATGGTGAGCATGGGACTCATGTATGCCTACTCGCCCTCCCTCATTATAATGGTAACGCCCAGAGAAATAGGAGGAAATAGAAATAGTCGTCTCAAACATCCATGCCCCATGCGATATGCTTCGTGAACATCACACCTTCCAATTTGCTGAAAATGATTTAGTCGCCCCCTTTTTTAAGGCTGTCTCTGTAAAAGGGGATAGGTTGAACATTCGGACCTTTCGATCCTCAAGGGTTGAAACTAAAGAGAGATAATGAAAATGCTGTAAAATTACCATTTCTTTGTTGCATTCAGCGACAGAATCATCATCTGAAAGATCTGAAGAGCTTGATATCTTATGTGACGGGTAATACGATGAATGATCTCTTGTTGCGACGACGAATCCAATTTTATTTCCTCTTTGATCGGTTTGAATCCTTCTCTTGTTCTGAACATCTCTTTCCTGGTTCGACGCGTAATTTCGAATTCCTTTTCGTGCACTTTGATTTCGATCGAATGGCATTTGCGAGCCATTTCTGCTCTGCACCAACGTAGCTTGCGATGTTAACGATGAAAGGTTTCCTCCTGCTCTCGCTCGTTGTCCCCTTGAAATTAAATCACGAGAATATTTCGGTGAAGGTTTCTGCTCTCCCAGCTCACGCTCAGCAACAGCAACACTAAGCTGAAATGTCGGTTCTGGAGATGATGGTGTATTTTCGTCATTTTCCGGAGGAGACATTTCTGCAGATGTCGGTTCTCGGAAATCCTCGCGTAGAGACGTCGGCTCACGGAAATCCTCGCGCAGAACGCTAATGGCCGATTTTTTATTGATTTTACCTGAGGTGTAGCTGTACCTCACTCGATCGATTTCTGGTTTATTTATCTGTATGGCGTCTTGGTCGAAGTGTTGCTTGACAATAACTCGTCCTTTTTTCACCATGTTTTCGGTTTTCGCCTCATGCTGAAAGGTCTTTTTGAGAGCATTATCAAGAGTCACTGGATTGACGCCTGACTGCGAAAACTCAGTTCGTTTGAACTTTTCATCCTCGGTTGGCAATGCTAATACTGGCTTACCAGAAACGAAAGATACACAAGAGTCGATTTTCTTTTTTACTTTGACTGGAGGAGACGATGCAGCACTTATATGGGCCGCTGGTGTACTATTACCAGAGCTTGAGTTTGAATTCGATTGACTCGGTTTGACTGTAAGCGAAAATTTCACATCTTTCTTGATCACCGGTGCGCCGGCCGAAAAACTTACACAGGGATCGTACTTCGCCGATGCAGGTTTCGCATTTTCGGTGTTTTCTTCGCGTGACTGTTTACGAGAGTTGCCGACAATAGGCGTCGACCATTTATTAACACTCGGCTGATGCATGTCGAAGTCTTGCGCCAATTGCTCAAGGCCTTCTGTATATCCTAGAGATGCTCCATCGTAAACGTACTCCTGGTAGGCCTGGAAAGAAAATGATTCGATAATTACTTCATGAGCAACAAGAGCAAAAATTGCATAGATTTCCAGAAGACGGAAAAAAGATTACATTAATTGGAAAGAATTCCTGCATCATTTCCGTCATCTTTCTTCCCTCTTTATTAGTCTTAACTCTTTACTTATTAAAAATCTTCACCTCAAAAAATATGGTTCCCCAATACGAAAATAAACTGTGCTAAAAGGTACTCCCGACTTCGTAGTAGCGAAGCGCACTCTCTCAATTCATCTACCCTTATCCCATTACCTACACCGAATCGACTAAATTTGACATGGGCTTTTAACTATATGACCAGGCCTAACATCATCTTTACCCTAACATCTTCATATATACCCTCTAACCTTTAGGCTCAAAACGTTACATTAACCCTTCTTCAAACTAGTGGAGCCATAGACTAAGGATCGAAATTCTTTCTTCTTAACCTGCGCCCAGTTTGTCCAACACTGGAATTTCCGCCTACTGTCCCCTTAGCGTACACGAGCCAGTTTAGTCTGCAAACAGACTATTCCTATCTCAATCCTTATTCCGGTTGGTTGATTACTCCACCGTGTTAAAATCATTGGAGCAACTTAAACTGGGGCAAAGGTGTGAAAGGCAACTCAAAACAAACTGACGTCACAAGCCAAACTAAAGCCCTAGACTCCCTACACGAGTCTTAGCTTACGCTCCCCTACTTCTGATTTGGCACTCCACACTGGGGGATTGTAAAAAACAACGACAGCTTCGAGCGATGCGAAGTAGTGGAACGCATGTAGTGAGTTTACTTGACTTGACAATTAAGCTTTAAACAAATGGTTTATAAGATTGATAAAAAATCATTATTAAATCTAGAACGAGTGTGTAGACAAATGCATCTTATTGCAAACAGGAATAATGGAAAGAAACAATATACAGTAATGGTTAGATCAAATCAGTTATCTCAACTGAATTTGGTCTGATGATTTTAGTCTATCTCAAGTTCGTTTTGCCACACACAGGAATTCTAGACATTAGCCTATTGTATTCTAGAAAATATAAAACTTACTGCTTTGCTATTACGGGCTAAACCTGCTCGGAATTAAAACACTGATTTAGCCAGCACAAATTGGCAAAAACGACCTCAAACGTAAGTTCTAATTTTGGAAATCACGGCTTGTAATGAGGTAATGATGAAGTACGGCGCTTAACAGTTAACATCATGAAATGTATTAAAAATATCAAGCAATTAAGTCCTGCTCAATACAGAGGTCCGCTCGAGTTGTACCAGTTAGTATTCTATTGTCTCTATTAAACGAAAACGGTAAAGCCACTAAACAAATCAGTTTATAAAAATATAACCGTAGTCATAACTGTAGTTTGACTCTTAAACGACAAATACGAATGCATAGATCATTCTATGAAATACAGCATATATTTAGCACTAATTGTAGCGATGTCAAAGGCCAAACGATTTAGGCAATAGACTGAAGCTAGTTCTGAACGACAGACCAAATTTAAATAATTATCAAAAGCCGAAGTCAAGAGTCTTACACTCGAAATAGGTTACATCAAGATGAAGAATACTGGAAGAATAAACTGAAGTCATCACTGGTATTAAATTATCATTAAATCTGAGATCAAATCTGTCAATAACTGGCCGATATCTGAAAAATTCTATAGTACATCAAACAGCTGAACATGATCGAATAAGCTCAATGACAGTGCAGACTGCAGTTGCTGTCAAACTATGTCGAATGCATGCTGTAATAGTACCCATTAGCAAAATTGTTGGAAGCTATCAATGATTTGAAATGTGGAATCGAGATTGCTATATCGTTCGTATTTATTTAAATTTACAAATATTGTTACGGACAAATCGTAGTAATCACATAAGTTATACATATAATATGTACGTACAAATCAAGATATGAAAGAAGCTAATTCAATCTAATAGATTCAGTGAGATCATCATATAAAGTTGTCTCTATAGAATGCAATAGTGTTAAGTCAGCTTATTGCACTCCAATTTAACCTCAAGTTCTTCAAATCTAATCAGTAATGGTCTAATGTTTGCAGAAGACTTTAAGTAAGTAGTATCTGGTTTCAGACTTAAGTTTCTAAAAGTCATCGTCACATCAACGTTCTATACGACACATTCTAGAATGAGCTTAACTCGGTAAATTGCTAATCTATTAAATGTTACCTAGATTGTAAGTTGCTATATCGACTTTGAAGAATTACCTTGAATAGGAACAGATCTAGGCAGAAACCTTAATGAACGATCTTGCAACACAATGAATAGTCTATGAAAAGGTGAAATCGTATTAAACTCACAGCCAGTGCACATTACCTTTACGAAGGGTGAAATGAATTTATCAATTAGTAATCTTGTTACAATATTCAATGTTAACAACAAACGGATGATTTAGATTATAGAAATGATGATGGTTTAGATATAAGCTGTTTTCATTCTTTAAAATTCACGATCAACGAACTTTCAGTTTAGGTGAAAATCTTAGGCTGGAGATGCTAAGAGATATGAGCCCTGGGCGCTCAAAGGGCTCTGATATCAATTATTTATCAATAAAAACTGCTTCTGTAGTCACTAGCAAAAATCGAAGGCTCTTTATTTTTCTAAGGCTACAATTTGAGGACTGAAGTACGTCTATAAGTCGCTACTACAGTAGCTGTAGTCGCTTTAGAAGAGTTACTGCAGCAGATTTTAGTTCCAATTAACGAATAAATGGAAGAAAAGGGGAGAAAAGGAATCTGTGACAGTAAATGTTAAAATTATCCCAGTAAACGTGAATTTTGAAGCAAACTTTGCTGCAATATCTCTCCAGAAACAACCACAATTATGGTCTTTGCACCTGGAGAGGTTTCCTTTACTCAAAATGTCTGCCATTTTCCAGAAAAATGTTGCGCCGATCCAGACCTCTTTGAAATATTCTATGGTCTGTCGTAAATACGTAAATAAGCCTTCGTTGACCTGTCGTAAATAAGCGTAACAATAGTTGAAAATTGATAGCCTGACGCAAGCCAGCGTTTCAATATTCGAAATTCGATGCTTTTGCGTAAATAAGCCCTTTAAAATTCGAAAATCGATGGACCTATCGCAACAATGTTCGAAAATCGATTGACTGTCGTAAATACGGATTTCAATATTCCAAAATTTCAATATTTCAATATTTCAAAATGCCATATGTTTTCTGTCTTAACAAGGCATGTCAGTGCTCCAAAACCTTTCAAGTGTTCGTCTTTTCGAGACTATGTCATTCGCTAATTCAAAAGCCTGCTAACAAAAACCCAACTTTAAAGATGAATCGTATATGGTTGATTTTTTTTAGACTGATACAACCAGAAGAAGGAAAACTACTAGATGATATCATCTCTTTAGAATATTAATAACCCGAAGTACTATTGCAGCAACAGTTTTAAACGTCGTTATTCACCAGTAATAACTGAGCGAGGCTTAAGATTATTGATGAGAGTAGTTACACGAGATTATAAGGGCAATCCAGGCCCAACGTGAATTGAATCGGACATTAAAGAGAACTCAGCCGGACACAGTAACATGGAACTCCCAGGCGTTTTCATTCAAAGGACACTATAAGACACTATAGTAAATTATGAGCAGGTCTCAGTTCCTGCTAATATCTGCCGAGTCATTAATTCTTCAGGATGAAAAAAATGTAAGCTGAAGGAGCATCTTTTGTTGCTGATCACGTAATTTTTCATCATGCCGTAGGTCAACATTGCTTGACAGCCCTGACTTACTACAGCTTACAGTGGGGTTGTTTCCGATCACCTCAGTCAGAGAAGAGAAAGGTCCTGCAAGGTCATCTATTCACTTATTCAATTCGGGTTTTACACTTTGACTAAAGCAAAAGTGAACAAGCGATATCGATTAGCCCCTTTTATGGGCTGTTGCAGAGATGAGTTGAATGCACGATGCACGTGCAACCCGAATCAAGACGTACTTTGAAATGTCCTAAAACAACTATAAAAGACAGAGGCTTGTTTATTTGGATGTTTTTGGATGGAAAACTCGAGGGGGCTTATATAGCTACGAGAGGGGTTACAGAAAGTTCAATTGATAGGATTGAAAGCTTTTTATTTCCCTTCCATTTTCAATTGAGAATTCTCCAACAGACATGTTGCCGTTGTCAAAACCAGAGGGAACGAACAAGAACATAAAAAATCGTAAAAAAACGTCAACTTCGCCGGCTCTCCCTTATGCCGTAAGCAAGACTCCTTATCAAGCGACCAGCACTTTCATTCAGTCCACAGTTAATAAACGCTGAAACACGAACGAAAAGATCGCTTATGTAACTCTTTATCCTTTATCATTTGAAATAATGTGCAGTCATAGTTGTGGTTTATGGTTTTCTTCGATGAATACCTTCGAAACTCTTTTTGATTGA
The DNA here is from genome assembly GCA_014526335.1 of Chrysaora quinquecirrha. Lineage (NCBI taxonomy): Eukaryota > Metazoa > Cnidaria > Scyphozoa > Semaeostomeae > Pelagiidae > Chrysaora > Chrysaora quinquecirrha. Next base: position 3,487,149 of record JACTAT010000002.1, on the reverse strand, counting down.
ACAGGGGGGGAACAGTCAGAACAAGATGTACAAAATTATATAAATGAAGACCAACGCCCTTAGTTAACTGTTCTAATGTTTTCGGCAAAGTTTACTCATGGAGAGGGTAGCATCTACACGCTTTTTTTATAAGGAACCACTTTATAAAGAACCTACATGCAGAAGGCCCGAAAATTTTAAGAACTTATACTACTAGAGAGAAAATAACTAAAGAACTTTTTATTGTTGAATAGTTTTATCACTGCAAAAAATCAAGAATTAGAAAGCCGGTTCCATTCATTTGCAGTCGAAAATCACATAAATTGTACGTTAAGCATGTATCAAATGTTTCCTTGAGTATTCTCGGGCTTTTCTCACATGCAAGTGTCTCTCTTTTATTGTTAAGACCACTGTATGTGCAGTTAAAATTAAGGAACTATTAAGGAACTTTTTGAACTAAATTGCCTCAAAAGAGGTCCAAAAATAAGGAACTTCAAGAACTAGGCCTTGAGGTAGGTTCCTTATAAAAAAGTGTAGCGGTTTTTTGGGTAATATAGTGCTTTCACGTTGTTCTGCCCGGTTTTTCCTCTTGAATCTGAACGGGATCTGAACTCAACGTTGGGAAACAATGCCAAGTGCACCAAATTGTTGTAAAATATTTTTTGTCTGGGTTTCTTATAAAGAGTTTCTTAAAAAACTACTAGTATTCATCCTTCCAACATTAAATTCAGAGACAGATACAGTGCAGAATACAGTGCTTGCCTTACGTTTCCGATTCTAACCCTGCTACGTCTACAGCATTCTGAGTTGGTCCAAATTATCAAATAAAACATTCTATAAGAAAAGTGATGTGTTTTACTGCAAAGGAATGCAAATACTGCTGGAATTGTGATATTTGAGTTTTTTGTATCTTAATTTGAAGAATAACGCTTTTGCTCAATGCGAATTGAATTAAACACAGAACAACGTCACAGAAGTTAGCTACCCATTTACCTGGAAGCGTCAATGTTTGAATTTGATCGTCTAATAGCAGCAAGACATTCTGCAAGCATCGAAGACCACAGGCAGCCAATCCACAATTGCCAACAAAACAGTCGAAACATAAGTCAAAATTCAGAACAGCAACTGTAGCAAGCAAAGTCGACTCTGGTTCTGACACAGCAGAAATGAAAACATCGCTAGTAAATACATCAAGTATACTGAATTGGCTCCTAGAAACAACGTCATCCAAGAGATTTTGGGTTGGGAATCGTAAATACTACAATTAATAAGAAGAAGCGTAATACGTTTTAAGGTGTCTGCCAGGAGTATTAAAAGATTGACTGGATACAGATAGAGATAAGAAGAAACATAGAAACCGATAGGTTTTCTGGAGTTTCAGCTACTGACTACAGGAAACCGGGTTTATAGTACAGATGAGATAGATACACTGCAATTACTTAAGTTACTAGTTCAATTCAAGTTTTCACCACTTGTATAAATTAAACCAAAGCCAAAAGGAAGCTTTTGGTAGATAAAGCTACCAAAGTACGTGAACTTGTGAGCTCATTCATTCAATGTTTAAAATTCATCCAAAATAAGCCTCGATTTCAACAGTGAGAGGCTGCCTGAGCCAAAATGTCAGATTCAACGTCAGAATAGGTCACCGATTTCAGCTTTTGTGACTCTCTTGGTTCCCAGTCTTCTCAACGCTAAAAATCCCAGCCAGGATCCGTAAGAAACAGAAAGCGAAAAAGAAAGAATACACGAAGCTAAACGGCCACCACTATAGTAACGATAGGCATTATGCACTATGAACCCATCAAAAACTACGAGAGTGATCGAAAAAAACATTTTCCTGAAAAAAGAAACAAACCTGTGTTAAAAACTGAGAATGGAATGCAACTGTGAAAAAGATACAGTGAGAAATATGTTTTCAACTGTTTGAATGTTTCTAGATATCTGAAAAAAAGTCCAAAAAAAGTTTTTTGGACAGTTCACCGATTCACGAAAGTAGAGAAAAGTCAATAGAATTGAGAGCTTTCTTCTGTCCTTCTTGTTATTGACTTTGAGAACAGCTATTGACTGTTGAAGCTTTGAACTGAGTTAATGTCGATTATGTAGCTGAAAAGAATAACTAACAAGAGAAAATGGGCAGAAGGGGTGCAGTCGACAGCTTATGCCGAGTTGAAATGTTCATAAAGTAGCCGAAAATTCCTCATTGTATAATACCGATTATAAGGTGACTATCATGGTGGTAAAAATATAGCAAAATAACAGACTACAAAATGTCTATGTGATGTCAAAGAAGAAGGCAGGCAAACCAACTGTCTGATTGTGGAGAACTGAATACGAATCTATAAAGGCAAGGCGAGGAAATATTACAACCCCACTCTCAGCCTTCTCAGGTAGATTTTAAGCTGCTCTTTTTGAGTTCTTTTGCAGGAAAGAGACTACAAATCAACATCATTCAGGGTAAGGGAGAGGGAGGCTTGGGTCAACCAGTCAAGAAAACTCAAAACCTTCAAATGTCCCAACTGTTAAGCCTACACATCAAGACAAAAGGCTGTGCGAGACGATCGATTTTCGGCTGGATTTTGGTCCTTAGATAACCAATGCCTAAATAGACCTCTTCGAAAGTCAATGCTGCTGTTGGGTAAAACTGCAGGGACGAGGCATTAAAAGAAAAGGGATGGATGGATTTAAGACAAATTTCGTTAGTGTCCCCTAACTTTGTCCAGGATTGCAGTAAAGTTGAACAATGCTTACGACTCTTACACGTTTTTGGCTCGTAACTAATCTTATTCTTGGTCCTAACATTCTGATATACTCTGCGTACCAAATTCACGAATCACAATGTTGAGTATGGACACAGTGCATCATCATCATGACCAACAGAAAACCCTGCCCTTTCATAAGTAGTCTACAGACAGACAGTTGAATATACAAAGCAGCAATATCCTTCATTCAGTAATGCCATGTGGTAGAACACCCCAATACTACATTACTAATACTCAGTCATGTGGCATTATACAGCTAGGCAATACTACAACAGGAATTAACGCTATGTGCCTGGAATATATTTAATTACTGTATTTGAAGCTAATTATGATGCAACTATAGCCATCGGTAATTGCTATACTGTTTGCACTGCACTGCACTGAAAAAACTATTCTCCAATACAAATGAATGCTGATGATGACACAATTACAGCCAATCAATTATTGCTGTCTTCCCAAACAGAATGTGAAGCAACAGCAACAACAATCCTGGAATGCCTCTGATTACTGTATATTAAGCTGATGATGACACAATTACAGCCAATCAATTATTGCTGTCTTCCCAAACAGAATCAAAATCTGCAGCCTGAAGCAACAGCAACAACAATTTACATGAACAAATTGAATTGGATGGCTTATTGTTCTGAGCGACCTATCACTATAAGATTGGCCTAATAAGGAGCGAAAACTACGACATCAAACATTAATCTTGACACGAAAGTGCAACACAAACCCCTTCTTCAAGACGAAGGATCTTAAAATAGATGTCGTCATTGACAGTCCTTAAAGAAAGATCTACCACATGAGAACAAGGCGTTTTCAAATAAAAAACGACGTTCATTTTCGCGCATTATTAAATTCATTTTCCAAAGTTAATCTCCAATGTCAAAAGTCAATTCCTTCTAATATTTCGTTAAATCTACAGTATGTGATTGTTCTGGGTGAGTAAAGCATTATTACACAGTCTACTGAACATAAAGTTAGGACTTGTGCTATGAAACCAGATGTAGTTTTCCATGGTGAGGATTCTACCATACTACACTACACTACACTACCTTACACTACTCGACACTACACTAAAACAAACTACCCTACCCTACACTACACTGCACTGCACTATTCTACTCTACACTACACCAAACTGCCCTACAACACTACACTACACTACATTACACTAACCTACAACACTACCCTATTACACTACACTACACTACACTACACTACACTACACTACACTACACTATTACAAACTAAAGTACAGTACACAGTAAAGTACACTGCTCTCCAGATTGCTTCACTAGCTCCAAAAGAGAAAGGTTCATTCAGTGTTTGAATATGATTGAGTAGGATAACAGTGATAAATTCTCACCCCAAAATTTCAGTACCATATTTTCCAAAAAACCATCGCATGTACCACACTAACATCCAAATGAATACACACCGAGCTGCAAGGGGCATCTCACTTATCATAATCAAACAGGCTACTTGCGAACTTAATCCACCCAACAGGTCCCCTTTCTGAGTGATGAAGATGCAAAAAATATTCATTTTCTGGGAACCCGGAAAAAGGGAAACTTTTCCCTTTCATGGAAAGCTCCTACACGCTTTTAAGAGCGGGGTGCTTCTTACGGCTACTAGTCCAGATCAAACACAAAAACCTTAATAAGCGAGGGGCATTTCAGAGAATTTCCTGGTAAAACAAAAGGATCTCCACGGGATTTTCGTGAAATCAACAGAACTCAAGGCAAGGGCGTGAGATATTCGCCAAAACGTCAAAATTCTTCGCTTCTCAGACAATGCGGACGGCAACTTTCCAGGAAGAAACTGAGCGGATACGAAAACATGTTGCAAATCGGATAATACCATATAGGTATCTACAAGTTTCATGTAATCAAATGAAATAGGAGGAACAAATTAATCAATATCACATACCAGCTGTAATATATCTTCATCTCTGGGTACCACTCCAATCTTGAGATCACCAGTACTGCAAAAACATACAGAAATGTTGGTCAAAATCTAAATCTCTTATCCAGCTCGAAAGGGAACCCCGTGGATAACTAGACAATATGCTTATCGATGTGAAAGCGTGCTTGTTTTATGCTTTGATGACTATGCTCAAATCAATTAGAAATACCACAGAATATGCAAAAATTTGCGTAGTTTCACTCCAAATCGATCCGATGAAGTCAAATTCGCAAGCTCAAGTGAACCAGGCAAGCCATTGGATCATTATAAGAAGGTTACGCCCTCAAAAACCAAGAAGAAGCACAGAGACTATAAAGAAATCCAGCATGAGATATATGTACGCCCTTGCCTCTCAACAGAGATTTTGATTTGTTCTTCTTGTTTCACTAAGAGTATGAACAAAGACCGAATTAACATACTTCTAAATCATGGCATAGCACAAAATAGACAGCGTAATTTTCTATTTAAAATACTATCAGCTAAAGAACGGTTCAAAGGGTTGAAATATAGTCAGCCCTTTTGTTTCTTGTCTTTTGGTCAATCAAAAACAAATTAGACCACTGAGTTGTGTTTTATCCGGTGGATAAAGAAAAGACGGGGGAAGTTGGATTTTGTATATTATAAAATACACCTGTGGCATCCCTAGACAAAGTAGCATGCAGTTTTAATACGCAAACAAACAGATTCCCTTGTTATTGCCTCCACTTTAGCACAAGAACAGTTTAATGGTTTAAAGTGAACTTTTAAGCTTCATATTTTCACCCACAGTTTGTGTCCTAGCAACTCCTACACTGATCTTATCTATATAACTTTGGTAGAGTCACGAAGGTAATTAGATTGGGGGCTTTGATGAAAGGTGAGGCAAGTTTGAGTGAGAAGGGGGATAGAAAATTATTCTGGTGCACCTGACTTGTAAAAGCAAGGATAAGGTGGAGCGAGATGACTCTAGCGTTCTCATCCAAAGGTCCTTTAGAGGTAATAAGCTTGAGCCTTTCTTTATTTTTGCTTGCCCAAAAGTACGTAGCACATACAACTGAGCTGCCGCCATTAACAACAACAACAACTATTCTAAATCTACAATTTTGGATTGAGTTTGAATTAATCGCGAAGGCAGCGAAAAATTTCGACTCCGGCAATAAGTTAAGCCCCAATGGTCTAGCCCAAGATGTGCCCTGGAGCTTATTGGAGGGCGCGCTTAATCGACGATGGCAAGTTGATTTTATCAAGCGTCATATTCATGCTCTGTCTAATTTGCTGATCTGACATGAGCCAGGGTGCAATTGCTAAGTGTTTTAACTAAGCCAGGGGGGCTCAATGTTGCAAGTATATAAACTCACCAAAATTCGCTACAATCTCTTAATGAAATACGATTGAAGCAAGAATGACCCGTTTCAAATCAGGAAGTATTTAAAAAGCGGCTCTTTATCAGATTTTCTAACTATATTTGCGAGATGAGCTAAGTACCTGAGAAATTATAAAAAACTTTCATTGAGTTGAAGCAGAACAAGAAATTAACGGATGTTATATAACATATACGGCCCTGTGTCACAAGACTAATCAAGGAATTTAAATTTTCTGGGAGGATTAAAGGAGTTGTCCAAATCTTAAAACAGTTTTCGAGCAGAGGTCATTGGAATAGGCGCCATCGACAAATGATTCAAGCTTATCCTTCTAATAGTCCAGTCGGAGAGTGAGCCAGGTATCACCTGGCGAGGGAATTTAGGGGACATAATTTTTCTAGATCAGTTTTTCACGCTGATTACGAATATGGATGTTATTCATGCGAACGAGGCTGCTTTTTCAAGATATTTCCAATGGATATTTCATGAATTAACCTCGTCTTGGCCTGTTCCTGCCGCGAAAACATTTTGGAAGCTTTAGACATGCAAATGACACTTTCTAGACTAGATTTTCATGCTGATTATGACTATGGATGTTATTCGCTCGAAAGAGTCCTTTTAAAGGCAAAACATGATGTAGCCTCGTTCTGGTGCAATAAGGATTTTTACCGATCTATTGACCATCCAGTGTCATTTTCTATTTACTTTTCGAGATACAGCGGGGTTTTGACTAATTTTAGGGTAGTAAGGGTTTATTCCGTTGTTCAACCGAATACGTTATAAAAAGAGTCCTTCCTAGCCAATATACTAAATCACGAACGAAGTCAACGATTAAAATCCATCATCTGAGTCAGAATTTTGCTCATTATCAATGTCAGATACTTCAATGTCATGATCTCCACTTATCAAAACCTCTGCAACATCATCTGGAAATGCTTCATCTATCCAGTCTGCTTTTAAATCTGGCAAGCATCCATGACTTGCTGGGTCTTCTAAAAGCATCATCGAATCCTCCGTCAATCTGAAATTGCTAAGTCCGAGGAAAATGTTGTCAAAATAATTAGCGTGCTCAAAAACGACTTTATCAATCCATTCAGTCAAGATATCGAGAAAGAAAGGTTATACAATTTTGCTTCTGGTTGTCCGCTGCCTAATGACATTGCCGACAATCTTCTTTCAGTAGTCCAAAATGGAGCCGAAATGCGTGAAAAGTTCTTTAATCGTCTGAATGACAAAGAAGATGGAACAGACCTCTATTTCGAGCCAATCAAGAGAGTTGCATGGAAGAGCTTTTTTGATTCGAACAAGAAAGTGAAAGTCGGTGCCAAAGGACAGTCAAAAGACGTATCAGTTCAGCGTGACATACTCGGTCTTCTTGCAGCGAAATCCCAGCAACAAAATGCAGGAATTAATATTGATTAAGCTTTATGTTTTCCCTTGGCACCAGTTCCTCTTTCGATGGCCACAAGCGACGGGGTAAGACGAAAAACAGCAAAGAGCAAACTGATATCGTCTGCATTGTCTTCACTAATTGAAGAGGATACCCATCTTCCTGAAGTTGAGGATACATTGCAAGTTACGGTGATCGATCTAATGGCCTTGATTTGAAGCATGGTAAAATTGCCAAATACCTTTCATGATCTTGCCTTGCAGATCCTTGTTAATGTCTCAAGACGTTACCACGTTATCTACTTTGCAGGTGATACCTACAGTAATCGTTCAATCAAGAATATTGAAAGACCTGATAGAGGTGCCAGCGAAAAGTTTATCGTTCGAAATAGTGGTATTCGTTTACCGTCTGGTTTTAAGAGGTTTTGGGGAACGGCGAAAACAAAGAGCGCTTGTTCGCGGTCATCGAAGAAACATCGATTGATAACCGTCATCTCATTGGAGAGCGTATTGTATATTTTGCGAGAGGAACTCAATGTATTAAAATAACAAGAAAAGGGTCTACAATAATTCCGGAGTTGAGAACGGACCATGAAGAAGCAGACACAAAGATTGTGTACCTTTTGAAGCATGCCGCAACTAATGCATCAGCAGGGCAACGTACACTTTGCGTTATCCGCTCAAGTTCGGGAGATATCGACATTCCTGTTATTTTGCTTGGGAGTACGCTTGTCCAAGATATGAAACTGTACATTGACAACGGGACTGGTAAAAGTAGACGACTTCTTGATATGAATGCTTGCGACTTATCACAAGAACAAAAGAAAGCCCTTGTGGGATTCAATGCATTCACTGGGAATGATTATGTCGCTTGCTTCTTTCGAAAAGGAAAGCATCTTTGTTGGAAATACGCCAAGAGCAGCAGCGCTTTCCTGGATGTTTTTGCAAAACTGGGTTGCGAAAATGACGTGTCACTGGATGTCTTCGACAAGCTAGAAGAATTTGTTTGTCTTCCTTATGGCCTTCAAAAATGCAAAAGCGTTAATGAAGCACGTTCTGTGATTTTCTGGAGGCAAATTAATAAGGGTAAAGTTACAGACCACTCTGTTTTACCGCCATGCAAAAGTAGCCTACAGAAACATGTACAAAGAGCAAATTACATTGCCAGAATTTGGAGGAAGGCGGGAGATCCGATGATGCTTTTAGAAGACATGGATGGTTGCCAGATTTAAAAACAGACTGGATAGATGAAGCATTTCCAGATGATGTTGCAGAGGATAAGTGGAGATCATGACATTGAAGTATCTGACATTGATAATGAGCAAAGTTCTGACTCAGATGATGGATTTTAATCGTTGACTTCGTTCGTGATTTAGTATATTGGCTAGGAAGGACTCTTTTTATAACGTATTCGGTTGAACAACGGAATAAACCCTTACTACCCTAAAATTAGTCAAAACCCCGCTGTATCTCGAAAAGTAAATAGAATATGACACTGGATGGTCAATAGATCGGTAAAAATCCTTATTGCACCAGAACGAGGCTACATCATGTTTTGCCTTTAAAAGGACTCTTTCGAGCGAATAACATCCATAGTCATAATCAGCATGAAAATCTAGTCTAGAAAGTGTCATTTGCATGTCTAAAGCTTCCAAAATGTTTTCGCGGCAGGAACAGGCCAAGACGAGGTTAATTCATGAAATATCTTGAAAAAGCAGCCTCGTTCGCATGAATAACATCCATATTCGTAATCTATGTTTTATTTCAAAATGGAATGGTTTGTTGCTATACTGTGAGCCCCCTCGCTGCAGATAAGAAAGGGGGCAGGATTTAAACGGTGTCAGAAGCGTAGATTTTGAGGTGCCTTAGAAATGACTTGAACCTGCCAGTCCACCGAGCCGAAGCCAATCCAGCGAGCCCTTACCTCATGGCTATGATTTCAACGCATCCTTCCGATTGTTCCAACAAGTCTATGAATTCGGTCATTTTGGGTGTACCTCTTGTATACAGACCATTCCAATTTCCATTATTCCATATTTCGGCATATTGGTTTTGCAAAGCAACAATATATATATATACATCATTTTAGCAAGTTTAAGAGCTCCCTAGTTTCCTATTCCCTGTTTGTACGCGGAGGTTACTTTTCCTGATGCTTTGACGAAGGGCATTTCAATGTTGAAAAAAGCTTATGAGATTTTAATTTTTAGCAAAAGGATGTCCAAGGAACTTCCACGAAAACAATTGGTTATCCAGCAAGAGTGTACGGGGTGTGAATTGTCCCTCGGAGAATGAAACACTGAGAACTCTTTTCCACACTTTTAACATGACATTGAAAACTTCGGAAAGGAAAGCGGGAAAGCTCAATGTTGGAAGGGGATACGTGAAACACCGTAGCTATCTCAAAGAACGCTCTGAAACCATGTCGAATAGCCATGTCCATGTTCATACCAGAATAGTTAGTCTGTAGCAAATATTCGATATCGTGCTTGGGTAGATACCATCTGATAAAAATTCGGAATTTTTTATCAATTTTTGTGATGTGGTGTTATTTTCAAATATATTCCATGTTTGCGTGATGTTCTACAGAGCTAAACAATGAACGTAAACCAACAAAAGTAACAGATCTAATTGTGGCTTTATGATACCTTAACACATTCATTGTTAGTTTTATATATTGAAATTTCTGTGGTTGATGGAATTTCATCTAAGAAGCTCCACGTATTCGCTCAAGTATGCAAGCTTATTTACGGCGAGCTTGTTCGCAGAGTCCAGAAAAGTGTCCAGCCTTCCTCCATAGGTCTATTTGCAAACCTTCCTAAATAAACAATGAAAAACAGGCCAGGGTTGGGTGTACTATAAGGTTTTCTTCTGTTCTAACAATCCGTTCAATACACACTTTTTTAATAAGCAACTTGTTCAAAAGTAACCGTGTAGCCGCAAAATCTGTTTTCTGACTCTTAGTAAATTCAACATGCAAAACAAACAATGTCCTAACAACAAGAAAGCGTATCCTCATACAGGGAACTGAATTTGCTAATAACTACTCCTCATTTGTAGCATTTAACACACAGAGAGGTCTGAATATTCAGTCCACTTCCAATAAACAGTTTGGCAAACCAAACCATGCTTCTTTGGCATTCTATAATCTCAATGCCAAGTCACCTATTTTCTGAAGAAGCCACGGACAGGCATCAATCCATTTGAAAGTCACTGAAAGGTACTAAAAGTGAGCAAGGCTTAACATAATCGAAGTTCGAAGTACTAATGGATCTCACTAACTCAGAATCAGAATAAGAGTTTCAGACAACTGCCATTTGGAAGGAAAACAGAGCAAAATTAAACGACGCTTTGAGAACTTAGATAGAATCAAATACAGGCAGAGATGATTGTTAAACGTTAAGCGATCTAAGCAACTACTGAGGGACGTCTAAATAATTAAAATTTAGACACGACTCAGTCTCGGAGAAAAAAGAAAATACTGCAGATGTAGCCAGGCGAACAACGAGAATAAACATATGTCAGCTTTTTAAAACAGCTTAAAAACTTACAAAAAGCACAGCAGTGTTCTAGCTCGGCTGAACTCTACACACGGCCTAAATGCCTACCTAATTCAAATGCACTAGATAGTTGCCCTAGTTGGGCTACGTAGTTGTTATGAAGCTATCAAGAGGACTAGAGGTATAGTATCATGACAAAATGCATAAGGTACTTATTCAACAGATCTATAACTTGGCAATTACTATTCGTTTGGCAGAACTTCGGGTGGGTTCAGCAATAAATACAACCACAATATATACAATCAAATCGACAAACAAGTTTTCGTGACAAGTTATTCACAGACTTTTAAAAACAAAATGAAATGCATGTATTACATACCTCATGGCTGAAAAAATAAAGAATACCACAAATGAGACACTATCCAATAGCAATATAAAAGATGCTCTATGTGAGAGCTTTGAGATCGAATAAGGCAAGTCAGAGGCATCCAGATGCATGCAGTTATTGCGAGAAACAATGCTGAAACCGACTGAGGCAATCAAATGGCAGCAATCAGATGGGAGCAATCAGATATTGCAACACAACATGAAAACATTAAACCTGTATTAACATCAATGCTAATAAGATGCAAGGTCTCAATTAGCACATTCAACAGGCTTGAAATTGGATGAAGCTCAGATTGAATATAAATATAATTAGATTCCTATGCTTGCAATGAGCTTATAGCAGAATTGTACCTTTGAATCTTACGAAACAGAATAGGCAAGGCAGTAATTACGTTAGAAAATATACTGCTCTATAACATGTTATGGTTGAGTTTTCTATTGAAAATATATCATAAGAAAGACATTCTTTTATAACTTATCAGCGTAATTTTGTTGAGGTTTGACCAAGGAGAGCTCATTTAAACCAGATCAGCTCGCGGATATGATGTTGGCCTAACAAGATCAACGTCATGAAATTTACAGCCTTAGCAGAACAAAAATGTTACGGTTCAGATTTAAAGGTCCTATTCCAGTCAAACGGGAAGCTCAAGCTTTTTAAGACAAAAAATGTGAGGTGAAGGTGAAATTGGGTATGTAAGGATCTCAGTAATAGGTTGACTCATCGAGATCTCGAACCTGGCTGTTACGCTATCACAGCTGGGGTTCGAACCCTGAATTCGTTGTTAGCTTCTAACACCACAGGCCATCTGCATTAGACTTAGTAATATGTTAACAAATCGAATCTCGACCCCGGCTGTTACGCTACCGTACCTGGGGCTCGAACCTCGACCTCGTTGTGAGCTTCTAACACCACAAGCCAGATGAATTAGGCCACGACGCCACAGCATCTTCAAACGTAAGTTGCTAATTTTTGTGAAATCTACTGGACTTGTAAACATGATGCTGAATGAATGAATGGTACAGCAAAGCGACCACGGTCCCGGTCCTTCCTCTCGATGAACAATCACTAAATGCAAACTGGTGATTGGAAACTGAACATCGAACTATCAGAGTCTGCTCAAGGGTCCGATAATAGCAGTGTTTGGTCTTCTGATTCTATCTTCTATATATCAACCATCCGACACAAATCAGGAAACACATACAGTCTCTTATCAGAAACCAGATGTTTCAGAAATCTTTCACTGATAGCTTTGCTACTTTTAAGAGCGCGTCTACATAAGTGCAACGGATAAAAATTTAGAAGTACAAATTCACAAATGCAGCGAACTTCAGTGTCTTCAGGAACGACAAAACCTTTGTAGCGATAGACAAAACTGGCCAAACAAGATTGGATATAGCACTGTAAATGCTAGTTGAACACAGAGCCAAATTTATCAAGCTAATTTCCAAAATGGCCGTAAGCTTGGTCGAGCTCTTACACCCTGAGGTACTGAGGTACATTAGCGGAAAAGATACGAAATCGGTAGGAACCAATAAAATGAATGTAAAATCTGTATTCAAGGTTACCTGTCATACACTGGCACATTGCATGCGAAACAGCACGATGCTCATGTCTGAAAACTGGTGCACTTAGAGTCAATTTGTCTTGTCTGCAAATACAGCGAAGGTCGACGTGAAGGTCAGATTCCTTGAACGGGATGCCTTGGTCAAGATATGTCCGTACACCACTGAGCTTATAGGAGACAGAATGAAGGAAGAAATAGCTGTGGAGCTACCGCGAGATTGTTCTCTCGTTTATTTAATTTGAGAAATCAAATTTGCTCATCGGCGAATCGTAACGTATTCTATTTAGATAAAAAATCAAAATCCAAACACAAAGAACGGTAAACAAATCCACATAGAAGTCAATGGAATAACTTCTCATGACAAGTGTCTTCTATTTCACGACAGTATGACAACCAAGTGTGAAATTCAATTAAAATGGCGGATCAGTCTTTATATAAGTTTTATTTGAACAACCAATAGTGTTTAGACCTTCGTATTTACTTTTCTACCTGTTCTATAACTAGCTGGTCAGCTATGGAAAATATGTCAGAATCAGAGTCTCTAAAGTGTTTCTGTGTCAGAATTAGAGTTTCTATATAAAGTCTATCGTTCAGCACTAAGCGCTTCTTCACAGTGACACAGTTGCTAGTAATTCTGAAGCTATAACTCGGTATTTTGACTTTCAATGTTCCTGTTAAGGTAGCTAGCTCGGATGATTTAATAAGATTGTTGCCAAATATTTACCGATTCTTGAGATTCCAGAAAAGATTTAGGCCAACAACAAGACCACCAGAAAGTCCTAATGAGGATCTATCCGCCAAATACCACCAGTGAATTGTACAGTGGAAATGGTCAAACCTCCATTAACGGACACCTCCATACAGCGGACATCTCCAAACAACAGACACTTTCGTCCCAAAGGCAAATTCTTCATGTAAACAAACCTCTGTACAACGTGCATCTTCCAACAACGGACAATAGGTCCGACAGGTGTCCGCTACTTAGGTTCTTATGTACCTCAACGTACAACTGTTCTATTAAATCTAGGACAAATAGCGCTTAATTCTGCTAAATGTGCCTGGTCGAAACAGCAGAGCGATATCTCGGCACTCTTCAGCAAGGCGTACGAGGTTCCGTTAGAAAAACAGGATTTCTAAGAGATTTCTGTCAAACTAATAGGATTTCCAGCAATGGTGTACTGGATTTTCATAGGACTTAATTACAACCCGGTGATAGTAAGGGGCAACATCATTGATTAGGCCTACATCATTGATTGTAACTCGTCTGCGACTGCGACGTGCATGGATTCAGGCAACATTTCGAGGCTGCGAGGTAACAGCCAGAACGACACAATAAACACTCTCCGAATATGATGTGAAAACATCCCGCCTCGGTGGCAAGTATCAATAACAGCGAACGTTGCATTATGATCGACAGAAAAGCTGAAAAATCTCCTTTTTGCAAGTAAAACGCTAAGAAAAAGCTAGTGTAAGCCAAATTAGCCAAAGAAAACAAGTACCATACTTGCCTGCACCCCTCATTTCTACGTCTATAAAGTGACTTTGATGCTCTGGAAAAATTACCGCTATCTGTTTGCGATCCATTAGGTTTGAACGGAAAAAACGTATCGCCTAAGCCTCTGACACGGTGCAGTCGTCTGGGATGCATTTTGATGAATCGCTGAAGATCAGCTGAGTTAAACGTAGTATATCTTTCAATCAATGAAGAAAGTAGCACGTACGTCAATGTGAAAGGTGACCCAACCTTGTCAGAATAAACTATATTCGCAGCTGTTTCTGACAGTCGTTTGGGAAAGTTTATGATTTTCCAAAAGCACGTTATCAGATTACGACACATAGAGTATCAGGGCTCTTTTCTCTCTGTATTTAGGAACGTTGAAAACAAGAGTAGGAAACAGAAGTACTGATGAATATAAGCTATTTCGTCCGATCCACCCGAAAGTACGAAACGTCATACATACACAACTGAAACAATCCACGAGCCTTTAAGAACACGAGCCTTTAAGAACACGGGCTTTTAAGAACACGAACCTTTAAGAACACGAGACTTTAAGAACATGAGACTTTAAGAACACGAGCCGTTTTAGAATATGAGCCTTTAAGAACGCGAGCCTTTAAAAATACGAGTCTTCAAGAACAGGAGCCTTTAAGAACACGAGCCATCTTTAGAACACGAGCCTTTTTAAAATATGAGCCTTTAAGAATACGAGCCTTTAACAACACAAGCCTCTAACAGCAAGAGCCTTTAAGAACACGAGTCTTTTTAGAACACGAGCCTTTAAGAACACGATCTTTTAAGAACACGAGCCTTAAAGAACACGAACCTTTAAGAACACGAGCCTTTAAGAACACGAACCATTAATAACACGAGCCTTAGTGAACACGAGCCTTTCAGAACACAAGCCTTGAAAACACGAGCCTGAACACGACCTTTCAGAGCACCAGCATTTTAGAACGTGAGGACTTAGCAACATGAGCCTTTAAGAACACAACCGTTTAAGGGCCATAAAAAAACGAGTCTTTAAGAACACGATCCTTAATGAACTACAGCAAGAAAGGGCCAATAGAAGTCTGGCTATGAATCTTTTTTCAAGAGAGTATTTGATTCTGGAATGAAAGAAACAGATTCTAAAATCTCTAAATGAAAAAATGACGTTCTACCAGTGAACCAATGATTGAGTTTGGCCAGCTAAATCCAGAAACTGTGAAAAAACTAACCAGCTCATGTATGCCACAGCATTCCAAAGAAAGTAATAAATATGTCAATTTCGTTATCTGATAGAAAACCCAAAGGAAACCAAGAAAAGACAAATTTCTGACTTTTGGAAACCAAATTTCTGATAAAATTTTCCCCACACAGATTTACTTCAAAAGTCTTTGCGTACTTTGCCAAATTCTGTAACCATAGATGGTCAAATCTTTAGCCGATTGTTCATGCATTTATAACCCAGCAGTCATGATAAGCTGAACCATTCAGAAGCAAACGCTAATTGCTTGTGACTTCACACTGTTCAAAGCAAGCAACATAAAGAAACAAAGTGGAACAATGAACCACGAAATGTGGCGAAGGTGAAATTGTGTAATTAGTGCTGCCAACAGCGCCAATAGCTAGATACTCTAGATAGGGTCTAGGTAACAGAGCTTAGTGAATCACACTGAAGTACACTCTTTTTCTTAAATAGGCATACGGACTTTTGTCAAGCCCTCAAAGTTGCTTACAATTTAAGAAGTTTCAGCCCTCAAAGTTGCTTTGAAGTTGCATAACATTTTTGTACCCAACTTGACTTCGCCGGTCAAAATCATTTGCTGTCAGGCTTACAACACAAGACTTTTGGGAGACTTAAAGTTGAAACGCGTTACCTAAAGGCGGTTATATCCTTTCACATTAAGATATATATTTTGACATGAAAGCTCCTGCAGCTTGGTAATTTGACTTCTTGGTTGCTGACAGTAAATCAAAATGGGCCCTCAAATCGCTTAATGTTCAGGTATGTCCAGCCCTAGTTGCTTATTGAGCAGTTCCTTGTTAAAAAACAGAGTAATTCAAGTTTAGAATACAATTAATAAGGACTGACGCAAAAAGGAAACCTACCAACTCTGGATAAGATCGACGACGTCTTTGTATGATTTGCCTCCAATCAAATTACCATTGATTGAAACGATACGATCGCCTAAAATGTTAACCAATTATTAGTTCAAGCAGCCAACAAAGGTAGATAACATAACTTATTGTTACATTGGAAACATAAAAAACATATTAGTTTAAGCAGCAAAGGAATGTTACTTTTTAACAACGTTACTGTGTTACAATGTTACTTTGTAAGAATGCTACTTTATAACAAGTCAAAATCAACTTTATAACAAGTCAAAATCAACTTTATAACATGTTTTTCTTCATTAATTGAGGCAGATTAAAACGCGTCTGTCAATAATAATAAAAGAAACAGAACGCATATTAAAATGAATCAACACAGTACAACACAGCTGACATACCTATGACTTAAAAACGCTACAAAGCAAGACGCAATGCACAGATTTAGACAACAGCGAAGGGCAAAATGACACAAAACGAAATCAAAAGGTACAAAAAACATAGCTTTAATTGACAAAATAAAACAGCTAATGGTTCAAAGCCAACTACGCTGGCTATATCGCTAGCTATCTTGAACATTCGTTTCCTCGAACGAATTATAATTTCCCTAGTCGAGAATTTATGCAAATTTTGTAAGATCGAATATACGCTTTGAAAAGCAAATTTTCATTTAGTGTTGGAGATAGAGGAAACATTACAATATATCTAGCAATATAGAATACAGTACATAAAATACCTTGACAAAACAAAATACAAACATAACTATACCCAACACAACACTTTAACTTAATATATCACATATATAATGCTATGTTTAGACATAACACCATAAGCAATAGATACATGAATACATACATAGATACATGCATAAAAGTTTTGCAAATGTAATCTCCACAGACAATAGTCTTTCGTTCTGCTGTTCCAGTCTTTTTATTCCACAACACGAAATGGTTACGAAATGGATGGATACTTGATACATAAGTGTTGCGAAGATGTCATTTGAATCAAACTGGTTAATCTTACAAGCTTTATCATTTCTTTGAAATGAAAGATTTCTATCAGAGGTGGTCCAGTCGTTAAAATTACAATAAGGCTTACCAAAATCCAAACTTGTAAGATAAGAGGAGGAAAGAATCCAATCCCAACAGCAACAACGAAAACAACAACGACAACAACAACAATAACAACATCAATTACAACAACAACAACAAAAACAACGATAGGACAGCTTACACGGTTTTTTATAAGAACACTTGTGGCTTTGATTTCAGCCTGCCTGTATCATATTTTTGAAGTGATTTTTCACTAATTTGTCACCCCCCCTGCCCTTCTCGAAAACATGTTTAAAATGCGTCTCCGGGCGAGGGCTTTACGCTGCTGAACTTTGCTTGCGCGTATCTCAAATTGTTTCGGAGATAGCAAAAAAGTTTGACCTAAATTTCAGCCTGGTGTTTCTTATAATGGTTGTCCTTATACAAAAACGTAGACCACAGACCAAAAACACGTCCACTAACTCTCAACCGTCCCAAAACAGTGACAAATCAAAGAGGTTATCCCAATAACGAAAGTGTGGCCTTCTAGCTAAATGAGATTCAAGCATAATTTCTACAAGAGACTAAAGTTATTAGCTGACTGGGGAGGGCAGGATGAGCTGATCTTATGAACAGCTTAAACACCCACGGCAGGGAAAGCATGGATTATCTGTAATTTGCAATGCTTAATGTAACGATGAGTGAAAGTTATCTTCGATGTTTCAAATTTTATCGGGGATCACAGCAACAAAAGCCTTTCTCAACTATCACTAGTTTCTTGTTAACAAGATGACATTTAGATGAACATGCTTACTTGACATGAATGATTGATTAAGAGAGTGATTTTTGGAGCCAAATTAATTTGGAAAACTCCTTGTAATTTCTAAATTCTACCCACTCCATTTTGCTTCTCAAACCACATGAAATTTACCAGATTTTAGTACACTGATCCCCAAAGTGAAAAAAACATGGACAAAAAAACATGGAATGTACACTCCAGAATCGTCCTCATTATATAATTGGCAGGACAGTCGAGTAGTAAAATGGTGCGGGTTACTGTAGATAAGCCTGAGATCCGAATATCGTAAAGATCACTTTTCAAAAGCCATACAGTTGCCTCGGCTGTCCATACTTTCAAGGTCTATAATGAGTATGTAGACATGCTGACTAGAATATGATTCGTTAAAGCTTTCGATAATTACTTTTAGCCAAGACACATTCAAAATCTACCATACTAGTTGTTACTCTTATCTGCAGCAGTAATCGTTGTTATGCCTGTTTTCATAGGGGAACCTGAGCAATAGAAATTCGTTCCAATATTCCTTATTTGGTCCGAAATTCGCCCCGCGTAAATCCGCCAAAAGACTGATGCCTGCCACTTGTTACTTATGACTCAATAGCAATTCAATTCGGCCAGAAGAAAGCTTTGACGCAGTGTAACAAGCCATGGCCTTACCTTCACACAAACCAGCGGAATCTGCCGCTCCACCGGGTGCGACGTTTTTCACAAAGAACGTGTCAAGTGGTTCAGGCTTTTTCTCACTGATTTCTTCGGCCTCTAACTCGAAATCGCTCCAGTAATTTTCTTGATCATCATCATTATCCTTGAAAAGAAGAAATTTAATAGTGTAAAAATCTAATGGAAACATCTGTACTTGGTAAAACCTTTGCGCTACGATTTTGTGAGAAAGCAGTTATGCAATTAGAAAGCAGATGCTTTACTTAGCTTTGATTTCCAACTTGACTGTTTCTTATTTCTGAGCTGATTTTAAACCTTTTTAATTTATTCAAATGGTAGGAGCACTGCGAAAAGTTAACGGTAATATTTCCAGTTACCAGGCAAATATCAACTCGTGGTTAATACATTTGAAAAGTCTTTCTTCACGTATCGTAATAAGATAGAGCTAATAGGGTTGAAATTCTATCGTATTTGAGTAAATTCAAGGCGCAAATTCCAGATGGTACTGATGACATAAAGTAAACCAATATTTGTTACGCGAATAGATGATAATGATATCACAAAGGCAAGTTGCCTAGAATACATTCACTGAAGTGCGGGTGAAAAGTGTCCGTTTCTTCAACTGTTTTCCACAAATCTGTGTTGCATTAATGACAAGCTACAATCTTGAACTGTTTTATTTTGTAGTATGATCTTGGGATCCCCCCTTCTTGCTCGTTACAAAGTTGCTTCGAAAAAAATTGTCTTGCTTCAATACAGTCGTTCTTTTTAGGGTAAAGGGGAACACTGGAGTTATCGAAATAGAAAGTTACTAGAGTCGGCCCTATTCCTCTGAAAATACACCTTATTCCAAATATTTTGTCCAACATTATAGCTGTCTGTAGAAGCACTACTGCAGTGGATGCTCTCAATGAGGTTCTACTAAATGGAGTTTCTGTTTTAAACGACTTAGGACTTCGCTTTCAGTGGCCGGAAAAGTACCCTGGGTACCAGAAAAGATAGTCGCATCTGCAAAAGTAACGACTTTTAATTCTTTAGGATTGGTATTCAAGGCTCCTTGTTAATACAGTATGAATATTATTACAACCACTTACCGGCTTGTAAACACAAGGTGGAGGATAAACAACAAAATATCTCAAGGTGAAGCCGTAACCATCAGGATCGCGTGGCACTGTGAGAGTTCTTGGCCCAGTCCAGTTTCGAGACGTGACGCTTGCTTGCCTTGTAGGTTTAACAGCAACTTTCTACAAAGAAGAACTCGATATGTTTAGATCTATGGTCAACTTCAATGTATTAACGAGAACGGTCAGGAAATACAGAAAAGCACACAATGAAACATAAACTCAATTCAATGTTAGAACTTCAGGCTAAGCGGAATAATATGAAGTCAGTCAGACTACGGTAGCGTCACAGCCAGGGTCGAGATCTCGATTAGTTAATCTATTACTGAGATCCCTGCGACTGGCGCTAAATAAACCACTTCACCTTCACCTTCATCTTCGCCTTCACCCAGAATTTTATTGCCGGTGATTTAAATCCAACCTTGCTAAAAATTTCATCTTCCAACTGAGTCCATATGGCAATGTGCGAGTTTTATCATTTTCTGGCACTAAGACATAATAGTAAGCCTTGATACAAATGAAAAGAAATGATAGATTATACAACAAAACTTATCACTTTTCGTCTGGTAAATGCAGTTGGGCAATATCAAATTCAGTAAAGCTTTTCTGGCTTCTAACTTCTGAATCACAGTAACAAATTACTCTGGGAGCTACGTGGCATGTTTACTATATACCTCTGTTAGACTACATATGATATCTAATACATTTTAACTGCACATGTACAAAGCAAACTAATCATCACATCAAAACGAAATTTAAGACACAGATGTGGCAAGAGTTCTTGTTACAAAAGCTAAGTGCATACAAATTATCAACCAAACTGCATGGATTTCATGGTATAATTATCTACCATCCTGTATTCTGTTGGCAATATTCTATATCAAACAATACGCCGTACATATGAGCCCTATCCTAACATATTAACCCGGGAGGTAACTCTAACAGTGACCTTAACGCCAACTCTAACATTAATCCCCAGCACAACAAACCCTAACGCCAATCCTAGTAAAACCCCTAACCCTTGTTCCGAAACTCTACACAAACCATTTAAAAAGATTTTATCAGAAATTATTGCAAATCTGTTAAAAAACGTCTCACCAAAGATCGAAATTGCAAAGCTTCACCAAATTATTAACAACGATCGTGTTCTTTGACTCGTTCAAGAGAAAGTGCTGTCGTCCTGTCTTTAAACTTTATGAATATTTTCAGCAAGGGCTCTCCCTGATCAATAAGGTTGCCACTGTTTTAATCGCGTAAGCTGCCAGTGGAGCAAAACTAACATTTAAATCTTATTAACTGAGTTTTGAGTCCAATGAAAACAACAGAAGAAATGCGTTAACTCACGATAAATTCATTTAGCGTCTTTGCATCTTTGTAACTTAAGTTACCGCTTATTAAAAACACGTCACTGCTTCTTAATTCTGAATTTTAATTCTGATCAAAATCATAATTATTTTAAGATGGCAAGTTGAACATTGTATATTCCCAAGGGCAGACTGGCAGGGATGCTAAGTTGCAATTGCAACCCAGGCCTTCTTGTTCACAGCGTCGTTATCAAACTGTTTCTGCTGTTTTTCAAGGCAGATCTCTTCGATTTCTTGGGATTTTGAAGAGTTTGGGATTGGCATCGCTCAGTCTTACAACAGATAAGACACAACAGAATTTAAATTTGTTTGAACAACTGAGCTAAGTTAGACTAAGTTTCTAAGAGGTAGACTAGGATATACAAATGTAAGAGGAGAAAGAAGGAATGCTCAAATTTGGTGTATTATAAAATTGAAGAGCCTCGCTTGGATATTCGGGCCCAGGGCTCCAGATAATCAAAGGCGACATCGCACAATAGACTTATTAGATCGATCGGCCGTAGTTTTCGATGCTCCTCAGCCAAGCCATATGACCAGTTTGACAGACCGGTCACTCAGAACCTCTCTTAACATTAGGCCATCCAGTTCAATGTTTTATGTAAATTAAATGGTTGCTGTCGTTGCTTAAGGTTGCCTTTCTTGTTTGCGAAGAGTGGGACTTATTTAAGGAGTCTAGCTGCACTCAATAAAACATGGCACGATGCTAAATAAAAGGCCATTGAAACAGGGCTGCTGTTTATCCTGGTCATTCTTTGTCCCATTTATTTCAAACGCAAGGGTAAAAGATACAGAGAACCAGAGTTCTATCCGCCACACTATCGGCCTAACTATCCACAGTATTATAAAGACCTATTCCGACCTGTTCAGTAAATCAAGACAATTCTTACCACCATAGAGCAAGATTTCATACCATCCTCTAGATGAAATCACAGTTCCCGCAATAAAAGTCAATAGAATTCAGCAAATTACAACTGATACAAGATTTTGTTTCTGGTCATGCAAAAGCAACGTGAAGTTTCTTAGCAGGTGTTCTCGACAACAAGATACCATTCTCATTAGCGACAACAAAAATAGATTCTTCGCCTGCGTGCAAATTGGCAAAATGTTTTCCACATTCAGTCCTGTCAATACCAGAAATAGATGCCACCTATAGCACAATTCCTGATCTGATCATGAATGGACTGGGAAAAAGCTGGACCACTAACAGGATCTTGGAATCTGGAACGCCGCTCTCCTTATTATGTACCTTCGAATCGAAAATCCTATATACCAGAGAGCGCTAAATACTTCATCAAATTAGCCTGGCTTGATTATGAAGACATTCCTTTTATACGTGTGTAAATATTATCATTATCATACCGTATTTCCCCGAATAAGCGCCCTCCCTAGACTAAGCGTCCCCTTTAAATTTAGCTTCATGTCAGGTAAGCCCAAGTAACTTCTTTGATAGTGATTTATTAAGCTCTTCATTAGACGAATCAAAGGACACCTTTTGCCAGTTTCTGCAAAACTTAGTTTTCATAAAAGATTTAGTTTACTCACAATGTTTTCTAATAATTGCTCCTTTTTGAAACGGATATAAGCATCTCCTTAGCGATTCATATGAGCAGGGAAGGACACTGAAGTGATGACAGTCGCAAGAGTGACTGGTGGACGCTGCCAAATTCACGGCCACACACAAGAGCTGCACGACTATAGCTGCAGGCCGCTCAACCTAAGCTTCGAAAAAAATGTCAGTGTGGCTCCGGATAGAGGCAAGAGTGATGACAGTGGCAAGAGTGACTGGTGCACGCTGCCAAGTTCACGGCCACACACAAGAGCTCCACAACCATAGCTGCACGCCGCTCAAGCTAAGCTTCGAAAAAAATGTCAGTGTGGCTCCGGATAGAGGGAAGAGTGATGACAGTGGCAAAAGTGACTGGTGCACGCTGCCAAGTTCACGGCTACACACACACGGGCTGCACGACTATAGCTGGGCGCGGCTCAAGCTAAGCTTCGAGAAAAAACGTCAGTGTGGCTCCAGCGCTGACGCAAGACGTTGGCAATGTGACGACCAGAATCGCAAAAGCCCGTCGTAATGCTTTTCAATCAATTTGTAAACCTGGTGACCCCTTTACGTGGGTGCACATTCGGTGATACAGAGATCCTGAGGTTCCTAGGCTTTGCTTTTCCATCAACCTGGCATTATTAATACTAAGGCTCCGACACGACACAACCCCATATAAGAGATACCCCTGACAGCCGTACAGCATTCATAATTCAACATTTATAATCAAGCATAGACATTAAAACATTCATTATCAGGCAAGAGAGTGAAAAATACACAACTGGCAGACTTGCTCCGCCAGAATTCAGCTCTCTACAGAGGTAACCTCAATAACCTCCTTTTCTCAGAACATAGAATTCAAAATAAACAACGTGGAGCAAATTAACATTATAACATTGTAAATCTACATTGTAAATCTACATTTTGTCGCATGGACTTAAACATACCTTGTACAGTTCCCAATTCTCGCCTCGAGTTTTCATTCTTCCGAGAAAATTTTATCCACAGAAGAGCCAGTAAAACTTACAGGTCAGCTTTAGTTACAGAACGACTTCAAAGAATAATTGGCTTCAAGACAGAAGTTAGAATACTGATAGCAAGAGTATAGATGTGAAATACGCAAAAGGCATAGCAATGTTGTCATCAATGTAGTCAATCAACCAGTCAAAAGAAACAAACATAATGTAAATTATATTATTCCAGTTCCTCATCCATGTTCTGTTGTTGTTGTCTATTGCCTCTTCCATGTTTTGTTCAGTTGTTGTCCGGTGTCCAGAAAAGTTCCATTCATATATGGCATGTATGGACAAGCTAGTCCCAACGGTTTCAGGTAGGATTCCGCTCGATGCTTCACTTTTCGAATCTTAGTATTCTCCAACCTGATTGGTTTTCGACG
The DNA here is from genome assembly GCA_014526335.1 of Chrysaora quinquecirrha. Classification (NCBI taxonomy): domain Eukaryota; kingdom Metazoa; phylum Cnidaria; class Scyphozoa; order Semaeostomeae; family Pelagiidae; genus Chrysaora; species Chrysaora quinquecirrha. The sequence continues at coordinate 3,462,756 of JACTAT010000002.1, read as the reverse complement.
ATTGGCCTTCGGCGCTCCCTGGTTTTCGACAAAACAAAAGTCCTTGCATTCGAAACTGTGACGTAAATATACACAATTTGAAGCAATTTATAGGCCTTAGAAGCTTGCATGACGAGACGAGATTGGTCCGGATTTTACACAACAAAACTGTTTATTGAGTGCCAGAGAATCATGCCAACGCCATGGCAAGAGATCTTTCCATGTCAAAATTAAGAAGGGACGTCAACTGCATGCAAATGATGCACCATACAAGCTAGGAAACCAAAGGAAAGTTGTACTAATTCAAAAAAGCTTCGACGATGGCAAGACTTGCTCAGCAGACAAACTGGCACCAAATCTTCGAAATCATAGCCAAAATATACCAGTACATTAAAAGAATGAACTCAGATTGCTGAAGCGATTAATCGAAGCTGGTATGAACTGGTACTGGTACCTTGAATATGCAAAGATTATGCATCTTAATTATCTAATTCGAGTTGAAGCAAACTTTTCCATGAAGTGACTTTAATTGTTGAGCCGTAGAATTTGAATTCAACCAAACCGACAGGCAAAGAAAGTCACAAACGCTGCGCAACAACATGTGAGCGGCATGTTGAAGTGGAATGGGGCTGAACAAGAATCATTCCCTACACCAATGCTACTGACAGAACGAAGAGCTTCTAAATTTGAAATGATATGTGTGCTAATCAAAACAGCGGTGTTCCACGTGACACTAGACGCCTTACCTTTAATCTGTTCTTTTGGTATTCAAGAAAAACATACTACCAGGCTAGGATGCCCAAGGCACGCTTATTGCTAAGGGTCCACTTTAATAACCCCCTTGTTTGGGCAGCTAATGACTGCCTATCCAAGATACTTAAAAAGAAATGAGGACACAGAGCAGAGGATCAAACATTACTGGAAGAGCAAAGCTGTCTTGTAAGAAGATGATGATGATAAATTCTTGTCTATACTTATTCAGAAAAAATTAACCTTCTCTCAGATTTATCACACATTAGAACTTTGTGGCTTCAGAAAAGAATTCAAGGCCAAAGAACAATCCCACAAAAATTCAAGATTCTCCCCAGGTGATCGCCACCAAATTCCTTTATGGAAAGTCAGTTATAAAGAGATGGCTTAGTGATGACCATGAGGGATAACAGATTTTAATGTAAAGTATACTTGTTATAAAGAATTGTTTTAACAGTTAAATAAAAATAAAAACAGATACTATTGAAGTGAAACGACTGTGCACCTGCTGGAGCTATATCGGTGACAATAAAATTTCTCACAAGTTCAATAAATTTCGGGCACACCATAGTAATACAGATGATGTATTGTGAATATAACTGAAACTTAAGTAAAGAAGGTGGTCTACTTAGTGTACAAGTGTTAAGGAGAAACTTTCTTGAAGTTTTGCAAATGGCAATTTTTACTGTCATTGTGGACCTTGTGCCAAACAAGGCATCAGGCAAGGCAGAGGTTGATTTCCATGGGGAATAAGGGGTGGCCTCTTATCAAAATGCACTTTGCACAATATTTGCCAAAACTGAAGTTGAACCATTCTCCCTTTGAGAGAGTGCTGGTACAATGATAGGATAGTACTGCAGCTGCTTGTAGGAGAATCAGGACTGGAACCTTCAACATTGATCTACAACTATCAGCTGTTTACCAAAAGTATACCACAGCTGAAAAGGCACTTCAGACTTTAGAAACATGTATACAGTAGCAAAAAAATCTAAGGCCCAACCAGAGGTCTATTAAGTCTGCTGCTTTTGTAAGATGAATTCAATGGGTTATATCCTAAGTTTCAAGGAAAAAGAATTTTCCCAGGATGAAAGAATGTTTTTGATTTCAAGGCAAGAATCACCTGGTCTGCTTGTCTGGGAATCCCAAGTATTTTCCAGGGGGTTCAATCAGGGAAAGCTAAAACTATGAATAATACATCATAACTTGTAGTAGAAACTGGATGAACAAAGGGCTGGATTATGGCCAGTTACTGCTTTCCCAATGTATAAATGAGCCACAATTGAGACAAAGCACTGAGGCAACACGCAGCTAGAATATACAAGTCATCTTCAAAGACCATGTCAACTCCCCCCACTTAGATCAAAATTGTGTATCTGGAAAAGCGAAGCAAAATATTAGTTTCCATGAACAGACCAAGTAGCCATCCATTAAAACTTTTCAAGAAATCCTAGTGTTTTCAGGGAAATTCCTAAGAGATCCCAAGAAATCCCTTTATGTTAATTGAAATCTTTCATACAACTTTGAAAATTGTAATTCCTTTTCCAATGGTTGTCTGTCATAGATAAAAGCTTGAATAATAGCTAACCATTAAAATAACAGAAACAGGCCAGGATCCTGCTCATCGCAAAAACATTCACAACTTTATGGCTTCCTGGGGATATGCTGTTTCCTCGACTTGCTTATAAGAAATTTACTCAGGAATAACATGAGAACTAAGAACAGCTTTGGGAAACCTACAAACAGCTAAACACCTTACAAGATCAAGTTAAGGTACCACTCTACACTCTATTAGGCTATTAATACCATGGAACCCCCAAAAATTAAGAGTTTTTAATACCTTCAGGAAGTCAGGATTCACTCAAACCAATTATAAGGAAAATTCCTCAAGTTCAGTAGGGCATTAATACTTGCTTCTAATTTGAAACCCAAAACCACGTCTCTTTCAAGTCTTTTGCAAGAATCAAAACCGAAAATACACAAAGCAAATGTAACAAAACATGTCAACACTCACATAGGCGGTCACGAAAGGACAACAAGGTGAACAAAACTCGACTCAAATTCCATGCGATCTCTTCAAATCTTACAGTTTTTGTTTAACTGCCCGTGCAAAACCCATTATTAACATTACAAAAGCAATAACTATTAATAAAGTCATAGAAATAACCTTTCTGTTTCTCTGTCAGGCTTGACGAGAGAATTTGATAACGAGATATTGAAGAGGAGTATATTTCGAGAAGTGTATTTTTGGCCTATACCTACCTCAACTTTGCTTGATTCAGCAACGACACCACCAATCTCATAGCCATTCCTCGCCATTATTCTTGACTTTTCTGAAGACTTCTTATTTGAAACAATCGTTTATTCTAATCATAAAATAAGTATTCTGCGCTGGTCTCACGTTTCATCATCAACTTCTAAGCACTCCAACCTCTCGCATTTCTTGTCCTTCATGATAGATTCGTATTCACTGAAATGAATAACATGTATCTCGTGTTAGGACCATGAACCAAATAAAAGGCGACAATAAATCTGCATTCATTCAGTCATTGAAATTACTTGAATAAAAACTTCACAACTAAACAACTTTGATCTTGTAAAACGCTTTTTCGGAGCAGGAAAAAGACATGCAAGACAACATGGGCGATAAAAGTGGCGCATGCGGTGAAAAGTATAGTCTCACGGCTTCAACTGGTGTTACTTATCACAATCTTGTTTATTTCCGCCCAGTTTCCACAGCAAATTCTCCACTTCAACAGGAAGTTCCTTATGATTTCAAGCCAAGGATTAACTGACAAGAATCAAAATAAGATAGGCCATAAAATTGAGGCAGCTTAGCTTGAATCGAAAAGCAATGGGCAATGGCCATTGTACATACCAGTCAGGCTACAAGTCAATCGACACGATATTGTTGTGTAGTTTAAATCTACAAACTCGACCTCTGGAATTAATTAGTAAGATTATGTCAAACACACCTTGACCTTTAGCAATCAACCTTTACCATGCCTTTCCAACCAAGAAGATTCGATGTATTTGACGTGAAGCAACCCATCATAATAATTCCTTGACCATTTTGACACGGGGGTAACCATTAGGTAGTAGACTGTGAGAAAATACGCAAAAATTAAAACTGTTTTACAGCACGAAAATCTACAACGCGAAATCCTTTTTGAATGGTGAATAAAATGAATTATTGGACATAACTGAATTTATATAGGTTCATACGATTTCGCCAAATGCCAAATTTGAATGCGAGGAATTTCCACATTACTATAAAGTAACCCCCCGTCTCTGGGAAGCATTTTGACAACAGGGGCACTGTTTGATGCTAAGGAGTGCTATTCTATTTTGTTGATCATCAACCGATCTTTTGAAATACTCAGCAGCCCTTGCTGCGAAGTAAATAACAACGATGTTAAAAAATACGTTAAAACTGGGCTTTTAATTACTGAGAAATAATCTGGCTTTAGTAAATGGAGAATAAAACAGGCACCAAAATCAACATAGCATGAAGGCATTATAAATGCTTAAACCAAGAAATGCCTAGAATTTGAGGAAAAAGTAGCTCATTAATTTTCTTTGTTGATCTTATAAATCCTGTCAAGAATGTGCAAGGATTAAATTGGATGAATCTTGCGCCACAATGTCGGTCAGGTTTTAAAATGTGAGATGAAGAGACAGTGACATAATACCAATGGTCATGAACCACCTTTGTGGTCTCTGATGATGGACTCTGTGGAACTGTGGTTAGCATGCAGGGCTCACAACGAAAACGTTGTGGGTTCGAGCCACGGTCTTTCCACTTGTGATTGCAGAGATAACAACCATGGGCAAGTTGTTAACACAAATGTGCCTCTCCTACCCAGGTGTATAAATGGGTACATGGCTGGTAGTTATGAGCGCCGTGTGTGGCTGCACCAATATGCTATTTGCATCCAGACCAGGGGTAAAGTGTAAAGTTGACTGAGTAGCCCTAGACTAGTAGTAGACTCAAAACGGGAACTTTACTTTTGTGCACTACTGTTCTATGTCAATGTTTCAATGCACTTGTGCCCCCAGGGGGGACTCGCTATAGGTAAGTGACGGGGGTCACACTTTTTGGGTATCGAAAAATGGAATTTAGTATATTTTGGGTCTGATATTTAGCGAAATTGGTATAATTTTGGGTTGATTCACAAAAATCCAGGAAAATCACGACAAAGTACAGATATTCTAAACAAGAGAGTGTTTTGTTGGTTAAAACTGTTGAATATGTTGTCAGTTAAGCCTTATTGAAGGAGAAAATACTGATACGGAGAGACATACGGAGATTTTTTGGTATATTTTTGGGGTACGAAATTCCTAAAATATGAATATTTTTGGGTTTTTCGAGGAGAGTTTGTGTCTGACCCCCGTCATGTATCCATAGTGAGTCCCCCCTGGGCAACTGCCGACCTATTTTTGCTGAAATTTAACAAATTTACCTTGAAAAGGTTCTATTGAAGCATTTGTCTCCAATATGGCTTTTAAAATGGCAAATGCAAAAGGTCGCAACTGAGCAATAGTTTTGCTCCCTTTTGGGTTGGGCCAGTGCGTGGCCGATTGCATTGCCGATTTCGTCATGAATGAGTGCACGGAAAACGACAATGGGAACAACCTGGGAACAACAGAAACAATAGGAACAACAGGGCAACAACACACCCCCAAAAATCTGACTGCTGGTGCCCAGACCTCCAACTTCAGGTTCAAGGTTGTTGCGAAGTGATGATGGCGATGGCGAGGACTTCGAACTAAATTAATTCGATGCCATGTGAATTAAAATTCATTGCACCTGCAGGCCATAATTGCGATCAAGAATAAATTGAAGAAAGCCTAAAGAATATTTTTGCTTTTACTCGACTGTGATCTTGGAAAGATGCCTGCTTCTTCGAATGTGCAAGATAATGGCCTAGATGTCAAATTCCAAAGTGCAGTGAATTTGATCAGATCGCTTCCAAAACAGGGTAAGATTGACAAAGAATTTGACGATTAACAAGGTTTGACTGCGATTAGAATAAATCTTAAGCTGTTGCGTTCATAGACCGCTATTTGGCAAAGTAATCTAAAACCAACTTGTTTGATTTTTCCTGCGTTTTTGAGTGCGCAGTTGGAATTTAGGATTTGCATTTGGGAGTAGTATTGCGTTTGGGTGTATTGTGTTTGGAGCGGGAGTTAGGCAGTATTGACAGGACTATTGTTTTGATGGAACAATATGTTTATTGTTTTCTGGCAATCTGATTAATCTCTTTTGTATTTTAGGTCAGTTTCAACCATCCTATGATGATGCATCAAAGGTATAAGACAGAAGCTACAATAGTATAGATTGAAAAAATTTATTTGTTTTCACTCACTTATATTATACACTTAACTTTTTAAGGCTGGTTTTTCATAAAATTGTAGAGAGATCCATGTCTGTCTGCGATCGTTACTGATCCATTCTTCCATCTTCCATCTATGTTTTCATGCAAGTGCTTCTATACACCAGTGACTGTCTGCAATCATGTTGCAATTAAGCCTTCATGATGCAGATCTTCAAATCAGAACAATAGCAACTGTCAATATCAGTCTCACATCTTAACAGCCAGAATTAAGCACAGTTTAAAACGAGATCTTTAAGTATCGAGCTTTACAAGTGGCTAGGAACCATACTGAGTCTTTAAACACTAGAGCTAAATCGAGCTTAAGAACACTGCTGCTTTAAGAACCGACCTTAAGAGCTAAGACCTTAGACAACTTTTAGAAATTGACGCATTAATAACAAAGCTTTACTAACACAGGCCTTCTTCAGAACAGCCTTAAACAGATTCGAACACGGCTTTAGAACGCTTTAGAACGTAACTAGCAGGCTCTTTAGACATCGAGCCTTAAGAACGGCTCCTAAGAAGATCTTAAATATACGACCAGAATCGTAAGTTCAGAACTTTCACAAGATTCTAGCATCGATCGCTCAAGAAACAGATTTTAGAATCTACTGAAAAGATTTAAATGTACTCACATATAAGCACCATGATAACGTTTAAGTGACCTAAGTAATCCGAAAGTGAAATAGCATAGACAGCTATTACTATTCAAACTTGATGCAATATCTATCTGATGAACCAACAAATAAAATGTCAATGCATTATCGGAAATTACAGAAACCAGAATTATTTGCGAACCCAAATTTCTCAAAATCTGTCTGACTTACCAATGTATCATTTGCAAGCATTTAGCAGTATAAAGCCATATAACGCATTATAAGAACCCAGTCCTAGAAGTCACTTTCAAGCACGTAAAGGCAGGATTCGCAGAATTCATAAGATCTGCAAACCAATGTCTTAATTTCTGAATCATAGCATGTCGAAATACAGAATTAATAGCTGTAAATAGTGATCATACGAACCTTGAACTCAATAGTTGGCTGTAACCCATTAAATTGCACAATCTAGAAGACAAAGTTGTTCAATTGACCAACATTTTCAATTATAAAGATTTGTAGACACAAATTGTATCTAATTAGATAAAGGTAATTCACAAAGTAATTTTTCTAAATTGGAAACATTTTGTCAGCCCTAAAGGTTTTAACAATTTCAAAGTTTTTTAAGCCCAAAAGGAAATTGTAACATTTTAACCCAAATTACCTTTAAGGATCAACTTTTATAAAGCTCAAAAAACCAAATTGGAAAAAATAATTTCCAAAAATAAAGTACTTAAAGTTTAAACTTAAACATAAAAACAATTTAAATAAACAGAATTTTTATTAAAGTTGGTTAAATGTAATAAAAGCCCTTTAAATAAAAAGTCACCTAAATTTTAAAAGTCAAACAACGAATAACTTTTTCCAAAGGAGGAAAAATAAAAGGCCCAAAATAAAAAAAAGAAGTTTAAGCCACACGTCTTGTGCATTGACTTTTCCCAAAACATTATTCCCAAATCTTGCTTTAAAGCAAACCAAAAACAAAAAAAGGTAAAACATTAATATAATGGAAACATAAAAAAAGTTAATTTCAAACAAAATTAAATTTCCAATTAAATCCTTTTCAAGTTTAATTTTAGAATCTGTTAATAAGTAAATCAATTTAGTAACAACAAATGTATCTCCAGCCTCAACTCAGACCAAAAGCTCCTTGTAATAAAAACGTATATCTCCGTGGTATTATTACTTTGTATCTTGTTGCTCTGTCTCAAACATTTCAATATCTTGATAGGTCTCTGGTTTCATAAGCTTCAACACAAAAGCCAGCAGCATAATGGAAGAGACCACAGGTACAACATATAACGAACTAACTCGAATCACCGATGATAGCTCTCTACTTAGAACAGAAACTCCGCCATTTAGTGGTTTAAATGGTACTGATAAACATGTCCATAGCACTCCAGCTTTCAAAGCAAAAGCACTGGTTACGCAAAGAGATGCTGATGCAAAAGCTACTGGAAAGGACACTGATTACTGTAAGCATAGTGGTAATGCTTTTGATACAAAGGTTTCTGAAAATACTTCAAATAACATTGCAGTGAGTGGAGAAACAACTGATATTTCATCATCACTGAGCTCAAGTTCTGCAACAGATTCTGCATTTAAAAGCAGCTTTATAAAAAATGATAATGAACATAATAGCATACGGATGGAGGATGAACTCTGCAAAGTGTTTGCTGAAAGAGTGCCAAAGTTAAATGATGAACGTCAAGGAGATAGAGAAATACAACAGGAATCTGATAGGATTTCTCAGGGGGAAATAAAAACTCCAAATGGTATTGACAAAGATCAACAATTTGTAATCAATGCAAGAGGAGGCAGTAGTCAAGGTGATCTTGCTGGTAGCGTTTCTAAATCAGAATCAACAAGTAGGCTGCGATCTGATGACAATACAGAAAGACCTGAAGGTGAGATTCGTTGTATAGAGCCAGAATGATATACACTATTTTCAATAGAGATGCCATAGGAATTAGTCTATGGATTGAATGAAGGCTGGTCCGGCTGGCACTGATGTACAGAAAAAAACAGGCGTATTACGCTGCTTTTGGTAAGCCTTGCTGCTTACCGAATGTCCTGACTGAAACTCTGCAAAATGTTGAAGCTCTTTGAAAAACATGCTAGGCGGCAGCGATTTTCTTCCCATGGGACAGGATATTGAGTTAACTATTCCAGGCTTTCTTTTCATCATCTGCCATGTTCTTCACACTACTCCGGCCGATTCTCAGTGGCTTCACCACAAGCTTCACCACCTCTACGTCATATCTTCGGCCGTCTGCGATGTCTCTCCTTTCCCCTTTCAGGCATTAACATTCTTATTGTGTTGGAGTCTGGAGACACATAGTTGAAATAGTAAAGATTTACCCCTCCTTTTTGTTAGATAACTACTTCAGAAAGATACGTTTTCGATCCGATGATTCGCGGAATATTGCATAAGGCGACTACAGATTTTTTCCGAAATCATAGGACTCAGAATTAGCCATTTTTAGCCAAAAGGCAGGGCATATGCTAAGGCAAAATGGCCATAAATAGCCAAAAATCAAGGCATTCAGAATTGGCCATTTTTAGCCAAAAAAGCAAGGCTATATTAAAGAAAAAGCAAATAAAAATGTCCCCAAAAAGGCAGCTGATTAAAAAAATGCTTGTCTTTCTCTTTAGCCCGATCCTCGGACCAAGGTGCAAAGCATCGTTCAAAAAGGTCTAGAAGACAGGATGATAGCAGTTCAGATTCAGATAGGAGTACCAGAGACTCACAAGCTAGGACTGAAACTATCGGGGAACAGATAGTGAGGACACTTCAAAGACTAGAGCAAGATATGCAAATGGTTTTATTGAAACTTAATTCGATTGAAGAAGGTGTAAGAGCTTCAAATCAGGTATTTAGTCTTTGTACTTAAACATAAATTCTCGTTTCTATACTATGTGCACATTGTATTATTTTCTGTTCTGCTTTCTAAAGCCAATCGTTTGAATCACAAGCATTAATTGGCATTATTCACTTCGTATACTACTTTTGTCTACTTTCTAGACTTCTTCGTATGCGCTGCCATCTATGCTAGTCAAATACCTATTCCTAAACTATTCTATATGTCTGTCTTTTGTGCTATATTTATCCCAAAGCAGGATTTTTTCTATATACGTTAATGGTCGGCATTTGGTGTAATTAAACCGGCAATGCTTGAAAGGGATCGTGCCCAAGGGGACAGAAAACCTAAAAATTGGGGCAACAAAATGGAAATAGTTTGAAAATTTTCAAGGCAGGAAAGGCGACAATTAGGCAACTGCCCCCTAAAATTCCTTTCTCCTACGCCTCTGAACGTAACAATTTTGACAGTGGAAACATCAACTAAAAGGCCATATCAAGAAATTTAAATGTCTTAGGCTGGTACTGTGCAGTACTGAATACTTTTTGTAATGGCTATTTTTATGTTTCTTCTTAGGTTAACCGTCGAAGTTCATGGTCTGAATACCTGCCTTCAAGACGTATGATGATGCTACTTTTATGGCCAATAATAATCAATATTGTTTTTACATACTGGAGAAGGTAGGTTTGCTTACCTTTGAAGCTACCAAAATTTATTTTCTCTTTTTCTTTGCTATCCAAGATAAGGCTGAATAGGACGAAATGGTTTTTTTGAAGACGTGGTTGTAGCACTGTTCTGACTGACTTGATGTCTGAAAAAGAAACGGAGAAAAGTTATTAAATACTTTCTTGACTTTTTGAACTGCTGTTGTACCCCAAAAGCGTTTATGTGGCCTGTTGATGAGCGTAATTTAGCAGAGGCTTACCCGTTCATCCCGCTTTGATTGTACAGCAGCCGAACGGTTCTTCGGTGAAGTGTGCAAGTGAAATGTAAAAGAAACAAGAGCCGATATTTCGAACTGGTATTCGATCCTTTCTCAAGGGAAATAAACTGTTCTTTCTCCTCCTTGTTGTTCCTTGTGTCTTTGTATTTATCATATTCGATGCATTTGCAATAACTGGCCATACAAGCAACAGCAATCGTTAGTGGTTTTCTTGTTCATATTAAATTGAAATGCAACCTAGCAAGGAGCAGTCTAGCAATACAACCTTTTTTTAAGTGAAGCATTAGAAACTGGTGTCTTACTGTGCCTAAAAAAGTGAGACTCAACGTAACAGGAGATCTTGAACTTGTTATACGAGTCGCTATAGTCAAGCACAATATTGTAACAATATTTTTCTTACCATAAAATAAGGTGACCTTATTTTATCTTGTTCTTACAAAATTTTAAGCTACTTTTCCCTTTTTTCTAGGCGGGCTAAAAGATAAAGCATCTGGCCTTCGAATCGTGATAATGGCTTTTAACTTCCCTGTCGAAGATAACTGAAAAATGTTCTTTCAGTAATAAACGAAATGAGGTACAATTACCCTGCAAGGGGTACAATTTCATTATAACAATGCTGATGATATTGAGATTATCTTTGCTAGCGATAATACGATATTGAAAAAGATTGATACTACGATCTTTTATGTGTTAATAGATGAAATAATGCTATATCTATAATGCTATATATATAATGATACATCATCAGTAGCATCATATTAAATTTATCGCTATCTTGTTTCGGATATTTTGTAAGCCACACAAGATAAGATGCTTATAAATCATAAGAGGGTGATAAAAGAGTATTCTGCCTATTTCAGACCAGGTCATTGAGAGTGCAGTGCTCAGTTGAAAACTACTTCAGCCATTTTATGCCATTTTTAGGACCACTATTTGAGAGGTGTCCCAGCTACCCTGTACAATTTTCTTAGAACCAATCTACGAAAAATAGCCCTAAGAGCATAAGAATTCTCCATTTCTCACTTAAAATTATTTCGATTTCAATGCAAAATTTTAGTGGAATATTTTCGCCGAACTTTCAAGAAATTATTGGTTTTACTTAACGTATACTGAGACATTCGCTAGTGAAACACCCCGCCTCATAGCCACCGCCCGTCGTTCAGAACTTAATTAGGAAGGGACAATAAGTTTCTTAGCTTCATATTGTTTCAGTTACGAGATTTTTTATCAAAAATCCTTTACATGTATTTTTGGAATGGAATAAAGATATTGAAGTGAACAAGAGTATTACTGCGTAAAAATTCGGGATTGTTGTCCCATGACAGATTTATTAAAGTAAATGGTTAACATGCATTAACATTTTCTCAAAACAGTGAGGTAAAGATATTTCCTGAATACTTAAATATAGATACTAAAGCCAACAGGAACATTGCAGCAGATTTATAATTATAGAAGTCAATTTAACGTTTATTAAAACATCTCTCAAATTTCCGTGTATTCTAGGTGTTTCTCAGAAATCTAACAAGCAAAAGGACAGTGAATGGACTGCTGCGATTAACAGACATCTTCGGGATAAGTTTACTGTCCATTTTAACATTTTAGACAGGCGCGTCCGATACGGGAAAATTCTACGGTGTCCTTTTTTCGCTTAATATACACGCTTTTTTTTAAAAAACCTTTTTATAAGTAACCTTCGTGTAGAAGATCGAACAATTTAAGAAAGTTCCATACATATACAGCCAAACTCATATTAATTGTATGTTTCGCATGTATCAAATTTTTCCTAGAGAAGTTTCCAACTTTGCTCACATACAAGTGACTCTTTATAATAGTCATGGTAAATATGCAGTTAAAATTGAAGAATTTTAAGAACTTCTGGTGCAGAAATTCAATCAAAAAGGTCCAAAAATAAGGCACTTTTGGAACTAGACCTTGGCTTGATTCTTCATAGAATAAAAAGCGTGTACTGGACGCAACTTTTCCTCGGAGATGTCCGTTAATAAAGGTTTCGTGGCATGTAATTAACAAGAAACTTTATTATAGATTTAAACCATTTGTTGTGCTTTTAAATAATGACGCAATCTCGTTCAAAAAACTGTTGTACTTTCTTCACGACTTCACTTGGCAATGGACTTTTTTCCATAAGATCTTCTATTGAAGAGCAACCAATATTTGATATGTTCTGACATCCATCGAGCAGAACAAGCGATTCTTTGAAGTTAAAGATTTTAACGTTCAACACGCTTTGGGGAGACAAAACCGTCATTCCATGTCATTCCATCATTTCACTCTATCATTCAATAATCCCTATTTTGGAGATAGTCGACATACAACTGCAAATTTTGGAAGAAATTGCGACATTATCTAGTTACTATCCCAATAACCATGTCAAAGTTCATTAGTCCAGTAAATTCATCAAAAAATGTGTCCCATTTCGTATACAAGAGCTATAAGAAATCTCTGTTTTAAGAAATAATTGGAAGAATGGAACAAAGGAGCTATACATCAAACACGGAAACCTACTCACATATGTAGCCATCATAGACATGACCCTGGACATGATAAACTTGCTTACAATTTTGGCAGCTATAAGAATCTAGGCCAATTTTCCCAATTTGGAAGAAAAGTATCAAATACAATATACTAGAACAGATTTCAACATTGTAATTAATGGCCCAGTTGGTCTATTCTTGGCACACTAAACTTGATACTTTCGGTTTTATACTCACTCGTTTGGATCACTTCCTCCCACTTGGGCAAAAAATTTGAAATACGTGGGCCCTGTTCTTTGCCCCTCTATTAAATAATTTTTGTTTGTTTTTGGCTCACGTTTGGTTCCCCAACTTGGGCCAAAAACAGCGAACACATAATGGTAGAACAGAAAAAGATACGATGCGGTGAAATAGCAAGATTCTTCTCCAGTAAATTTAATGCCATTTCTTCAGGTAGATCTCCTTTCAGCAGTTTACAATATTCATTCGATCCGTTTTCTACGCTCTGAAAAAGTGTTACACACGTTAAGGAAGTTCATTTGTGCATTTTTGGAAGAGAGATATAGCTACTAATGTGAGTTGATAAAACTTACGGTTGATATCACTTGCTCAAGAATGTTTACAATCTTTTGTGCGCTTGAAGCAGGATGAATAACGAGTGATGATTTCCAAAACCTGGAAGGTAAGAATTCGTTTGTATTACATCGATTTTTCTTCTTCTCATCTTGAATACAGCTATGTAAAACTTGATGATTCACGGTACTTGAGCTACAATATTTGGTTACCAAACAATGCAACATAGGTTATTCAATGACTGTTGAAGCTCCATCTAGTATCTACTGCATAGAAACTCATAAATGTTCTGCTTCAACGCATTGCAGCATTGTTTGAAACCATACAACATTTTATCACTGTCATCCATGTAACATTCTACTTCTGGAACACTATACAACAATTTTCTACTGTCATCTATGCAACATTCTAGTTCGAGAACACCACACAATACAGTCCTACGGCTGTCCATGCAACACATTCTGATTTTGGAACACCATACAACATTTTCTTCCGTCACCTATGCAATTTTATAGCTCTACAATACCGTACAACATATTCTTACCGTCATCCATGCAACATTCTACTTCTGGAACACCATACAACAATTTTCTAACGCCATACACGGAACATTCTAGTTCTAGAACACTACACAACACTTTTCTACTGTCGTCCATGCAACATTCTAGTTCTGGAACAACATACAACACTTCTACTTTCATCTATGGAATTTTCTAGATCTCGAACACCATACGACAATTTTCTACAGTCATCCAAGCACCATGCAACTTTCTAGTTCTGGAACACTATGCAATAGATTCCCAAAATCATGTACCATTTCTGATGCATCCCTATTGGCAGTCTTAAAGCGAGCTATCTAATCCAAGTGATCCAAATACATACCGTTGCTGTAAGATTGTAAAAACTTTATACTCATTTTGAGTAGTCATCTTTGCAAGTATAAACAAGTGACAGTTTCGATGTATACTGCAGAATTTTTCTAATCTATAAAGATAAAAAGAGCGTTACTGTAAGGATCAAAATATCTGACCAAGCAGGGCAGCGGGTTTGCGAGGGTGGGCTTTGGTGCCGTTTAATGCAGTGTTGGTGTTTTGATGTTCCTAAATTTAGATGAAGGACTCTGCGGCCTGCTAAAACAGAATAAAGCCAGCACAAACGAACTCGGGATATGTCTGTTGAAACTAACCTTTCTGTTATTTCTTTATTCAAAAGAAATTCTGGATTTGGTGGCCACTGAGAAGTCGTCTCTGTTATTGCCATGACCAAAAATGCCATCGACTTGACAGGAAAAATTATGGAGTTTTTCAAAGTTCTATCGGCAACTGTGGATAAAATAATGAATATCAATCAAAATCGTGCTTTTCTGAAATGTAGGATACACGTTTTTTTTTTTTATAAGAACACTGAAATTGAAGAAAGCCATGAAATGTTCTTAATTTTTCCGATTTGAAGGCTCAAAATGTTCTTAAAATGTTTTTAATTTTCTTGCTTTTTAAAAAAGCTGTTCTTCTTCAAATTAGATGGTAATTGCTACAAAAAGGGACGCACATGTAAAAATATCACATAAATGCACAATGATTGATAGTTCACCTGTTTTCTAGAGTTGAGAACAGGACAGCGCAACTAAAGAAAGTAAATTCTAATTTTTTTTCTAGCTTCACAAAGCCTTGTAATGTTCTTAGCATGTTCTTAACTTTTTAGCCTCTGAAGCCTTATGTTCTTATATACTTTGTTCTTATAAAAAAAAAAACGTGTAAGTTGGAAATTTAGAATTAAGTGAAAGTTGCGTCTCACCTCGCACACGACAAACATTTCGTTCCAGCAACAATTTGTGAATGGCACCATTTTCGAGAGCAGAGTTTAAAATCAAAACCTGCCTTCCATTATTTTGAGTTGGAATAATGGCGTTTGAATTCTGTAACTCCATCTTTTACTGTATTATTCAAAAATTTATATTTCATAAAATCAATTATATTTCAGAAATTCATTTTTTTCTTTCAAGGACTCAAAAGTTGAAAAATGTTGGTCTTTTTGTCTTTCGGTCTTGTTTTGATGACGTAGTTAGTTTGATTTTTCCCGCCAAATCTGTAATGGCAGTGAGTGGTTTCCCACGTGGCTGGTTTCCAAAAAGAAACACGGAGGAGGAAACCAAAATGGAGCATAAGGATATAAAATAAGCAATCATAATTAAACTCCAGTTAGTTAATGATGTAAATTTCCTTGATAAAATCATCTTTTAATAACTGGCTTAGTAAAATTAATTGTCCGTCAGATAAAAACTCATTTAGAAATTATATTGCAATTAGTGTGGGTTTACAGTAAAACATTATTTCTGCCTCCTCATTTAGAAACGAAAGTTATTCATGCTAAACGTTATGTTCCTTATTATTAGCTTAAAACATCGAACTTCGCTTGATTAAATACAGCATGATCCTTTCTCAAATATTTGTGAAGCCTGAAATAACAAGAAATCACTTTGATTTTCAAAAAAAGTGAAATTATGAATGAGTTACAACATGTTGTAACTCGACTGTTTTTTTCGTCACCCACCCCCGTTATGTTTTACGCAATTTCCTGTTGTAATTGAGCAATTGCACACCGAGAAAAACAATAGTACATGTGAACAGAATCTCAGATTGAAAAGGCAAATTCACATTGTACATTCGCACGTTACCACCAGTGGCACGAAGTGCCAGCTTCCTTTCAAATCGTCAGGTAAATAGAGAGAAGAACCCCTGCAAGCAAGGATGGGTAGCTTTGATAATACAGGAAAAGATCTTAGGCCCGTGATCGAGGAAGACATGGAGGATTCAGACGAAGAAACAAGGCAGCTTCTAGAGGCAGATCAGGACAGCGTGAACATTGCTGTCGGTAGTTACAAATCGATAGGCCCAACAACTATCGGGATGAATGAAGAATACGATGGGCACAATGAGAAGTTGGCTCAAAGAAGGAAAATCGCAAGCAAGATTCAACACAGAAAGATATCAAGGAAGGCAAGTTTCGCAGATTTCAGGGCAGCATCTCTCAGTATTTCGATGCTGGCAAAGCCATCTGATGATCGCCACGCTTCAGCATGGCTTGCCGGATGGAATGTAAGTAACCTGATCCAAGGGACAGGAATTCTAGGGATACCTTTTGCTGTGCAGCAAGGAGGATGGGCCGCAGTTGCTTCCATGTTCCTTGTAGCTGCTCTCTGCTGCTACACCGGGAAGTTGCTGATCAGCTGCCTCTATGAAGAATCAAAGAAAACGAATATTAAACGACGACTCAGAATAAACTATCCCGAAGTTGGTGAAGCTGTTTACAAAAGAGCAGGTTTCAGGCTTGTATCAGTTGTTCAGACTTTTGAAATGTTTGGTGGTGTTACAATGTATGTTGTTCTCTTGGGAACAGTTCTTGGCGAGTTGCTGCGTGACAAGACTGGTCTTGGGACTTATGAATGGGCAGCAATCAGCTGTGTCCTGGCACTTCCCTCTTTGTTTATCAAAGAATGTCCGTCATTTCATGGCTAAGTCTACTTGCCGTTTTTGCTTTGATGTCATCAATATTCGTGATGATTGCATTTGCAATAACAAAACATCAATCTTGGAAATGGTCAAATATTCCAGGTTTTAATCCCTCGACATTCCCTGTAGGTTTCGGCATTGTTGTCTTCAGCTACTGTGCCCATGCTGTTTTTCCAAGCATAGAATCAAGTATGAGAAAACCAGAACGGTTTAATACCATGATGAATTGGGCATTTATTTTTGCTGCATGTGTCAAGGCATTACTCGGAGTTCTAATGGTGCTGGCATTTGGGAATGCAACTCATGAAGTTGCAACAGTGAATCTGCTGGAAAACCAAGGTTTCAGTATCACCGCAAATGTACTTGTTATTACCAACGTGATGCTTGCAATACCTCTTGTAATGTTTGTTGTCAGTGAATCTTTTGACGATGCCTTCATGAAATACTTCCCACATATGAATGAAGAGACAAAATATCATTGGATCTGGGTTGCAATTACAAGACCGATGCTTCTTGGTAGTGCACTGTTTATTGCGATAATTGTGCCACATTTCGGTCTGCTGATGGGCTTCGTTGGCAGCTTTACTGGTACTTGTTTGTGTTTCATTTTTCCCTGCTTGTTCCACTTGAAGCTTCGTTGGCACAGGATAAGCAAGGCACAAGTGGTTCTGAATGTGGCTATTATGGTATTTGGTGCCATCGCAGGTGGATTTGGTTTGTACTTCTCTGCAAAAGCATTGGTTGACTCCTTTAAGTTTGGTAGTTGAACAGCAACAAGACAGACACTTTTTGTCCCATGTAAGGCTATCTGAGCATTGGAATAACAGACAAGCCTGTTTTGAGTCAACCATTCTAAGAGAGAAAGCATGCATATTGTATACAATGATGATTATGCTGGGAAAAGGCCAGCTTTAGAGTGTGATTTTGATAAGGATTCAGTGATTTATGCTGATTTTATTGGTTTTTAATAAGGAAAAGAGGATTTTACAAAAGGAAATTTATGCTAATTTTTGTCACTCTATATGATTTAGTTCTAACTCATTAAAAGTTTTAATCATTTTTTAACAATTTTATATATTGTTGGAAATTTTCAATTCAATGGTTTATTTTACACTAAAAGGTTCTGGAAATTACTGATGGTTTTTTTAAACATTTTAAGATATAAGACATTTTAATCTTTTATTGACCAAGTTGAGATAAACAAATTTATGTTAGATATAAGATTTAGTAATATATTTGATGGTTAAATAATGAGTAATACATAAAATTAATTAAATAAATTTTATTTTCTTTCTTTTCTTTAATTTAAGGATTGTAACTTGTTTGATTTGATTTAATACGATGTTAGATTTTGTTTTAATAAGAGCGTTTAGTTCATAAAAATTGGATGGACCCTTTGAATTATTATTTGTATTGGAAATCACCCATAAATAGGAAAGAGAAAATTACCGTACAGTAATTTGGGACACAAGTGCTATTGAGCAACTGAATGAATTTCAAGTATGGGCATGGGATAATATGTTAAGACAGCTCAGTCTTCTTAAAAATCACAAGGTCAAAAAGTTCTAGGTGTAAACCATTTGGGAAGATTTGTGGTAAAAGTAAATCTCGATAGAATGTTAAACTTCTCAAGATGTCCTCCTAAGTCAATATATTACCCCCTGGACATCTTTTTCGAGGAACAGGAAAAATATGGAATGGGAACGGAGCAGGGAGTTAGAATGGGAAACAGGATCACTGCATTTTAGCCTTCTCTGTCAGCTTTGCTACAAATGCCTCCCATTGTTGAGGTGTATTAACAGTGAACAACTACTTGTTATAAATAATAATTTACAAAATTTAAGGAAAATCCAAAAAAACAGTTACGTTTGTGGTGTTGTTATGATTCACAATTTTCATTTCTCTGATTTTTCCTTGATCCTGAAGTTTATGATGCTCCAGCAAGATCTTGTGATGGCTGAAGAATGAAAGGAACAAACAAGCAATTACTGGTTGTTCTTGATTGTAATCATTGCTGTAATCGTTCGATCACTGTTGAACAAACCGGGAACAAACCACGATTAACACTGAAAGCTCAACTTAAGGTTTCCTAACCTAAGGTTAAAACACATATACTCATAGTGCCTACCGTCAAACGATCGAGAAGTCGTGACCGAAGAATCAGAAAGCTATAGTTGATTCAATTCTCGCGATTTCTGCAGCTAATTGTAATCTATTTCTATGCGGTATGATCGTCCGAAGCAGTCGTGTGGTAATCGTGCAATCGCCACGATCTTGTTTGCTTTGCTTTTGCTATAATCAGACAGAGCAAGCTACGACTCGATTTCGAGTGATCCAAAGATCGCTTGTCTTCATTCTACTAGTTCATGGCAGCTGCTTATTAAGCAGATAGATAGCCAACGGGCGTCACTTTCAAGGTTCTAAGGGTTTGGACTCCCTGGCACAGAATAGAGATTGGGTACCTAATCCCTTTACTGTGTCCTTGGGTTGAACTCACGACCACAACAATCGTCAATCGTGAGCCAACGATCTACTAAAATGCCACACTGTTTCAATAGTTATAGCTATAATTCAAATCGCGATGAACAGTAGAAACATCTTTGGACAAACTTACAAGCTTTTTCGTTCAACACTCCTCCGGGTCTAAACGCCAGAAAGGCGGAATTTATACCCAAATGCGGATCTGATTTGGGCATTTCGGTCCGCATCTTGGAATTAATTAATTCCGCTTTGGTCAATATTTTCGGTCTGTTTCTGACGTTTAAACTGCGAGGAGTGTCAAGCAAAAAAGCTTTCAAGTTTGCCTTATCATTTTTCTGTTAATTGCGATTTATTCAATCTTCATTACCTGAATGGAGGTTCCCCACGTGATATAGTCCTGCTTTGTGGCTGCATGGTATTCATCTATCAGTTGTTGTACCACATCTCTAGAAAAGTAACAGCGAGAGATAGTATTAAAAACTATATGAATGTATTATATACCAATGCAATTTACATTCATATTCATACACTTGATCGTTCACTGACCTAGAATCATCCAGTTCATCCAAGTTATCTTTGAAAATATCTTCTTTTTTATATTGTTCCAGAAAAGCTTCTCTTTTCCTTAGTTTGTCATACAGTCGACAACAACGCTCAAATACCTATAAAGATTGCTGGTTATTACATGAAAATCAATCATAAAAAACAAAGATGGAGTGAATATGCAACAGCACAGGGTATACTTTGGTACGTTATGATTAGTTTAAGTTTGAGTGAGGCAAATCCAGCACCGACAGGCAATGCACTTTCAAATAAAGGAAGGTATGGACCATGGCAGTTTGCAAATAAGGGCATTTGGGGGATCTGTTTCCCATCCTGAACATATCTCAAAGAGGCACAGAAAATTATAAAACTTTAATGAGTGCAAATGAGAAGTATTTGGCTGCAATAAAACTCTCGTATGTGAAAAAGTATTGCGTTATCGTGAAAAGATTCCTGTTTCTGTTTGCGAGGAGCGGAGCGAAATATCATTCGGTCAATTTTATCACCACTAATTATGCTAATAAAACTAAGCATTTCGTTGTGCGTTTGCTAACAATTATTAGTTTTAGATTTGTTACAAGATTGGGAACCGTCACACTCACAGTCCGGTCTATTCTCTGGAGAAATTTAGGTTGGTGAATAAAGGCAAAAACTTAAATCAAAGCTCTTCTGATGTCCAATAGCCTTCGTATTCAACAGATCAACTAAAAGGAGTATACTGAATAAAAGATCGAATACAAATACAGCTTGCAACATACCGTAGAAATACTTGTATGATTAGCCAACATTAAACCACTGACACGATGGGTCGTTTGTACATACGGTGATTTTCTTGACAGGGCAACCTACAACAGTCAACAAAGAACATTTTAAAATTGTACAGCTGATTTGGCATTATTATGAAACTCAAGAAATAAAGGATTATAACTCAACATTTAAATATACCTGAATACTTGCTGGACCCCAAGGTATAAACTCTGCGAGTTTTCTTTCTCTGATGCGTTGTAAACTTTTATGTACCTGTAGCATTTTAATATTTATCATATTGTAAAAAATACAATATCATCATCGATAATATCATCAAATAAAATAATATATTCATAGAATATCGTCTAGAATCTAGAATAATATCGTCTTTCATGAATTTCAGATTTTCCAGGATTTTCATATATTCATACTATTTGAACTCAGTAGAAAGTTGCAGATTTGCTACAAACCCTTCCTTCTATTCAGCCTGCTCATAATACCGGTGTAATTATTTGAAAGGTGTCATTCACAACAACAACAACAACAACAACAACAACAACAACAACAACAGTAGTAGCAACAACAACAATTATTGTTATTTTTGTGAAGAGCCTGACAAAGCAGGCAAGAAGCACCGATGAAATGTATCAGTGATGTAATATAAGTCTGCAGGCTAGAGTGTAGTAGTACATTTAGGCAGCAGCATAGTAAGCAACCGAAAAAAAACCAGAGCCTCTATCTACAAACCTGAGTAGGGTCTACTTCTCCTTGAATGATATTCAGTATTGATATATAGCAGTGGTTTCTCTTTCTGTCTCTCGGTGTAGCGACCATCATATTTTTAGGCTAAAAATAGAAGAGCAACCAATGTTTTTTAATCCAGCAACCAATACATAAAATACCTGCGTACAGTATACAGGTTCATGAATTTACGAAGTACAAAACAGCATCAAAAATTAACAGTAGATGATTAATTAATGTGATAGCTAAATGTAAGAAAACCACTGAATTCTGAAACAGTCGGCAAAAGACCGGTTTGACCATATATCAAGGATCCAGCGCAGCTAAAAACGATCATCCAACAAGTGATGACATACAGAGGAAGCTTCTATAACGGACACCTCTATCCAACGGACACTTCCGATTAAAGGACAAACATTTTCGTCCGAAATATTATTTCTTTGTTAAAACGAACCTCTATACAGCCTCTACAACGGACGGAGACATTGGTCCAACAGGTGTCCTATATATGGAGGTTCCACTGTACAATATACCAATTTAAACCTGTGTACAATGTATGCGCGTGTCATTGGACCCAAAATGTCTGGTTTCCTGTGTTGATTATTTCTATTTATTATTCACTGGACTATTAGCAATTTAATTATCATGTGTCATTATCAAATTTCAGTTCACCAATAATGAAATTGTCATGAAATTTCGTACCTGAAGAAGTCGCCTCATTACATCAAGAACCGTCGTCTTTCTAACACTTGTTGTCTATGGAAGAAAAGAACATGAAGATCAAAGGTTCATTTCTTTATGCAAGGGTTGGAACAGCATTGCAACTGATGTGGAGCTGCACCTTGTGTCCCAAAACTGATATTCCGGAACGAACACCCTGGACTCTAGAGAACTGACTGGTCTTTTCTGTATCAAAGAAGACAAAGAGCTTTAGCAAGCAAACAGGCAGCTTTATCACTGACATGAACCTATAGCTTGTCATCTCATTTTCAGACGCTGAGCCTAGAGCCTAGTTATCTGCCGGCTTATGGCTCATGTTTCCAACAGCAACAGCGGGATTCGAACCCACGTTGCATAGTATCTTAACCATTAATCTTAATTCGCAATATAATTAACCGTGTATGCAAAAAGGATGGAATCTCACAACGTTACTGCTTGCTTGAAAAGTGTTTGATAAGCCAAACTCCCAAAAATTTTGTTTCACAACTGTTGGATGCTTCACCAATAATGTTTGATAAAATGACCTTGAAGTAGGGTGTATTTATTAGAAACTTAGCAACTCTGAAGTACTACTTGCTGATGAAAGCAATAATGGTCTTAAGAAACTGTCAAAGCCAAACTTACTTTTTGGTCGGTTGTCAAAGGTGTGTAGCCAGTCATAAGGAAATGCAACCGAGGCGTTGGAATAAGGGAGGCAATTAACCCAATAAGATCGTTGTTCATATAACCTACAAAGAGAATAACACACTGCCATTCTACAAATGTTAGAAACAAAGACATATCTTGAGGCGTGGCAATAGTGCACTGAAAGTATGAGCTTCTTCTATGAGCAGTTTAATATGACCATTAGTTAAAAATAATTTACAATGTAAAAGACTGAAGTTGTAAAAAGTTTTTTCTTCTATAAGCTCAAAGCTTGCTTTTAAAAGCTCTTATCATCTTTTTGCTTCTGATCTCTGTCTCTACTAAAAAATTCCTCGTTGGCACAACTATCGGTTCTGTCATTTTTTGCATTGGTGAATATTTGAATATTCAGATTTAGTGTTCGATTCGCTTATCTAATTTGCCATCCAATTTCGAGAATAAGTTTTCGAAAGCACAGACAAGGAAACGGGCTTATCTGCTAAGATTGCAAAAGAAAATATTCCTACTTTGTTTTCCTGCGAAGTGTTTGTAACAAAAAATGTAACACTTGTACAATAATGCAATGGTATTCACAATAGCTTTACCTGGATATCTAAGAGTGGTCGTACTAGTAGCCATGATAGTTGAAACCTACAAGATAATTCCAGTTTTTTACAAGTTCAATTTATTCATTATCATCCATAAACACGTCGTTTTTCCCCAATTAGTTCTTAATATTATATGATATATGATAAGACGTTCTCCGTACTTACTAGCTGGTTGACTTGTGAAAACGTTGGGTTTGGAATGTGCAGCCTATCCGCTGCTATTCTATTCAATGCTGTGTTATCCAAAACAACCTAGAATCAAATTGACAATAAGCGATTTAAATCAACCTAAACAATTATTTGACACTGAATGCATGTTTAAAAAAGATAAAGTAAATTCTTAAATGATGTATCCAAGTAGCTACAATAAGTAATTACAATGAGAAATAAACCTCAAAGAAAGAAAACGTCAATTTTAGTTCGAAACGTCCTAGAATTTTACTGTTTATGTCATGGTCTAGTTTGTAACTATTTCTTTTTACTGTAATTATTTATTTCATGGATTGTCTCTGAATTATAAATGAAACTGCTGTATCAAGATTCAAGATTCTGGAAAAAGTTATGATCATAGCGTTTTGAACCATGTTTTGAGAAAGGAAGAGCTTAAACCCTTGACTGAAAACACAAAGAAAAAAGCAAGGATAAATGAGTCTAAAGGAGGATTGCCTTTTCATGGTATGGACAGAAAATGGTAATTGGCAATTGGTTAGTGGTATGGAAAGTTTCTGTTACATACCGTACAGTCTGCATTTTGAGTCAGTCTTTTCAGTGTCAATATCGAGTTATAAGGCTGAACTACAACATCACTTATATCTTCCTGAAAAAAGATTGAAATTCAGCTTAAAGATATCATCAGGCCAGTACAAGTGATTGTTCTAACAATTCACCCTACCAAACTTAGTGGAACAGCGTTTGATTGGTTGAAACCTGACAGGCATCAATCAACCCAGCCACTTTTACATTGGTCTTATGCTTTTGAAAGATAAAACGCAACAAATTTTAACAAAATACCACGAATGAAAAATTCAGCAAATAATAAACATAGATAGTGTTTTTACAAATTTTGAGGAGTTTTCATGTAATATCGAAAATTAGCTAGGGTTTTCTGAAGAAACACATGATTTTTCGCTGAGAAATCTCTGTGGAAAGTCCACAAATTTGAGTTATTCTCTTTAACTTTCAAACGATATAATACCTAGTTATTACCGCCGAGACATGTTGCAGAGGAAGTAAAAATGCCATAATATAATCACTGTTATAATTTAACTTGGTTTCAAAAGAGATTTAGTGTTTATGCCAATCTAACCTGTTGTGGAAAGACTGAATATGTCTGAATCAACTTTTTAGGATATCTATGAAACAAAAAAAAGTTAGTAAACATATGGTAATCAAGTAAACAAATAAACAGACAAAGAGGAATAATTACACTGCATACAAAGAAAACTTAGATTTCTCAATCACATCATTAGAGAAGACTGCCTTGAGGAAATAAGTTTATATTAGAAGGAAAAATTGATGGAACAAGAGCGAGCTACACGTCGCGAAGAAAGACGTACCTAGGTAACTTAGTAATAGCGGTTGGTAAAAGCTTTAGGAAATGGGAGCTTGTTCGTCTTGCTCAAGATTAGCAATGGCTCAAGAAATAGTCCCCAGCATCAGAATCTAATATGGTAATCATAGATAAAGGTGAGCAAAAAAAAACAAGTTACGAAATAAACA
Organism: Chrysaora quinquecirrha; assembly: GCA_014526335.1. Taxonomy (NCBI): domain Eukaryota; kingdom Metazoa; phylum Cnidaria; class Scyphozoa; order Semaeostomeae; family Pelagiidae; genus Chrysaora; species Chrysaora quinquecirrha. The sequence goes on along the minus strand of JACTAT010000002.1, from coordinate 3,437,495 downwards.
AAATCGAGTTAGGAAAGATTTTTAAATCAATGCAAAAATGCGGAACAGCTACATATCGCGGAAAATGGAAAATACATGTATCTAGCTATTTAAGGTTTTGAAGACACCTGTCATTGATTTTCTCAAGCATATATGAGCCCATTCCAGAACCAGTACCACCAGCGATCGAGTGCGCAATCACAAAACCCTATAATAATAACAACAGTATCATAAAACTTAATGCGTAGTAGCAATTGTGTTAATATTTCATGCAATTTGTTATGGCTGCAACTTTATTAAAACACAGAGAAGAAAAGGTTACCTCTAAACTGTCACTTCCATCAGCTTCTCTGTCAATTATGTCAAATAACTCTTCATGAAGTTTTTCTGCCTAAAGAAACAAAATGATTCATAATTAATACGCTGTACAACTTGAATGCCACAACGGTGTCTAGCCTACCATCTATATTATAAGTCAAATGCAAAAATGAGAAATAACTGTAAAAAGCAATGAAGGAGAGAAATTTAACACCCTGGTGAAACAATCAAACATTGTTAGTGAAACAAAGCAATGTTTTGCTGCGTTGCTAATGCATAAAACATTGCTTGACAAGCGGAATTCACTCAACAATACTTTTGAACAACCATATGAACAATTTCAGAATGTAATAAGGAAAAATTCTTGATGTCCAATGTTTTACGACGTGCTCAAACAGCCAAAGACTGACAATTTTCTACTGTCAGGCCATGGCATAAGTAATAGCGATGAATTTAAAATATAAAAATTACCTGCCCAAATCCAGCAGCCCAGTTGTTTCCAGCTCCACCTCCATCTTTTGACATGTAAATGTTTTCAGGGTTATAAAGATTTGCAAATGGTGAGGCCATGATATTATCAATTACCTAAAAGGAGAACAAAATTAAGATGAAACAGGTACATAAGGTTCTTTTTTAAGACCAGGCTAAATTAGGACATATGTCGCGTATGACATTGATGTCCCCTCAGTGTCTCCCAGTTTAGCCACCTCAGAAACTTTTTAGCGTGTGACAAAATTTGTAGCAAGAGCCACGCAAATGTTTCTGGGAGACAACAGAAACATTTCCTGTCTCAGCAACATGCAAATGACTCAGGGGACATGTTGCTCACTTGTCACTCACATGTTTAGCCACCCTGGGAGACACACCGAATACAATGACACGCATGACAAGTCCCCTAGTTTAATCATAGCTTTAGTTGAAGAAATGGTTACTCATTTAAATGAAACAGTTATTCATAACTTACCCTTGGTTCCAAATCAAGAAGTACAGCTCTGGGAATATAATGCTCATCATCAGCCTGTTTGAATAAGAAGAAATGTTGACTCAAAATGTTTTCAGACGTAAAGTTAAAGTTAAAGTTGCCGTTTTTGAGTCTACTTCTAGCCTAGGGCTACTCAGTCGACTTTACACTTTACCCCTGGTCTGGATGCATTAGCATATAGCAGGGTTCAGCCACACAGGGCGCTCATAACTACCTACCAGGTACCCATTTATACACCTGGGTGGAGAGAGGCACATTTGTGTTAACAACTTGCCCAAGGTTGTTATCTCTGCAATCACAAGTGGAAAGATCGTGGCTCAAACCCACAACACTTTGTTGTGAGTCCAGCACGCTAAGCACTGCGCCACAGAGACCACGTAGTAGATTGGACAAAGATTTTTGTACGAAATTGAACAACAACAATTTCATCTATGTAACTTATTTTGGCTGACAGGATGACACATCCGTCATCATTTATTAGGTGGGTAATGAGACCCCTTGAGGTGCTGGTGGGCAATAGACCAGCTTTACCTTTGCAGGATGCCACCATCTTATGGTTTGGTATGAAATAGCTTGACATTAATTTTTGATGGTATAATAGATCACTTCGGCATGACGTCAGACAGCATTAGAATTTTTCGAAATCATATGATATCGAGTTTTCGATATGAAAATCTTATAAAGCAGCCAAAACTTAGTTTAGGTACAAAGTTTCACTGTCCTGGCGCTTGTGTTCTTAATTTAATGAGCATTCAAAGTTCCCGATTTCATAAAGGCTTTGACCACAAAAAATGAACCTGGTGAAACTTTTTACCCCACACGGTCAAAGCCCTTATAAAATCGCGAACTTTGAACGCTAGTAAAATTATACAAGCGCTGAGATGGTAAAACTTTGCACCTAGACTAATTTTGGGGTGCTTTATACGATTTTCGCATCGAAAATTGATATCTTGCGATTTCGAAAAATATTTTTTCTACGGAAATGATCTATTGCTTTCATTTCTTTTGAATTTCATAATTTTCCAGATGCATATTGAGATAGAAGTACATGTGTTTCCCGAATGTTGCAGGTCCACATCAGCCAATTTCCGTTGCCACCACTGACCTGCTCAACCAAATAAAATATGTATGTATGTATGTATGTGTTTTTATACAGAGTGCATTTGTTTGAGAGGGAATAGAGTACATAATCCACCTATTGGTCAAAAGTTTAAATTGGACTCACTTGGTAGAAAAATACATCTTTACGATCATTTCCATCAGTGGCAAAATCTTGCAGCATTCCCTCTTGAAAAAAAAAACACGGAAATTCAAATTATTTCCTAAATGTTTAAAAAATTAAAACAAATTAAAGAATAAGGCAACATTCATTTCAAAGAAAATGAGCATGTTTTCCAACCAGGAGCAAACGTCTGAGATATACTGCAAATGAGTTATCTACTTCAGGCCTCCCCACTTAAGGCATGTGATCATGCGTGCGCGCCTCCACACTCTCCTCGTCTCACCAAGACGCACGTAATTTCATGCACCTCGTTTCTTGTGATTCCCGCTCTTTTCAAAAGTTTTAAACAATCTTTAATTATCCGTGTTGCATGTTTACGTGGTTTGCGTGGTATCCAATTCTTTGTATAATATCTAGTGCAGTTAAGCTTTACTTGCAAAAACGAAGAAAATCTGGTCTTATTTGATGTCTTCATGCTGCTGACGTTGAATCTCAAGCATGGAGAAGCAGCAAGAAAAACGACATGAAGGAACTTTTAGGAATAATTTTCATCGATTATTCATCATCAAATCCAAATTCTTCTCTGTGTGATATTGAAACTGGTTAAATGTGAACTGTTTAAACGAATTGAGTAATATGTTGAAAACATCTTATAAAAATGCAAATAATGCAAGAGAACTTCAAAATTGCCATTCCTAAACTTGCATGCCTAAATATATCAAAGTGCATGATCTTCCATGGCCTGCTCCTTCAATTCTAGGGAATAATCTGCAATCTAAATAATAAAGTAGATCTACATTTGGCCTTCCTCTAATTTTAAGTGAAGGTCAAAAGTAGATCTACATTTGACCTTCTTCTAATTTTAAGTGAAGGTCAAAAGTAGATCTACATTTGACCTTCCTTTAATTTCAAGTGAAGGTCAAAAGTAGATCTACATTTGACCTTCCTCTAATTTTAAGTGAAGGTCAAAAGTAGATCTACTTTTGACCTTCCTCTAATTTTAAGTGAAGGTCAAAAGTAGATCTACATTTGACCTTCCTCTAATTTTCAGTGAAGGTCAAAAGTAGATCTACATTTGACCTTCCTCTAATTTTAAGTGAAGGTCAAAAGTAGATCTACATTTGACCTTCCTCTAATTTTAAGTGAAGGTCAAAAGTAGATCTACATTTGACCTTCCTCTTTTTAAGTGAAGGTCAAAAGTAGATCTACATTTGACCTTCCTCTAATTTTAAGTGAAGGTCAAAAGTAGATCTACTTTTGACCTTCCTCTAATTTTAAGTGAAGGTCAAAAGTAGATCTACATTTGACCTTCCTCTAATTTTAAGTGAAGGTCAAAAGTAGATCTACAATTGACCTTCCTCTAATTTTAAGTGAAGGTCAAAAGTAGATCTACATTTGACCTTCCTCTAATTTTCAGTGAAGGTCAAAAGTAGATCTACATTTGACCTTCCTCTAATTTTAAGTGAAGGTCAAAAGTAGATCTACATTTGACCTTCCTCTAATTTTTAGTGAAGGTCAAAAGTAGATATACATTTGACCTTCCTCTAATTTTCAGTGAAGGTCAAAAGTAGATCTACATTTGACCTTCCTCTAATTAAAGTAAAGGTCAAAAAAAAGATCTACAATTGCCCTCCTCCCTCCCTCTAATTTTAAGTGAAGGTCAAAAGTAGATCTACATTTGACCTTCCTCTAATTTTAAATGAAGGTCAAAAGTAGATCTACATTTGACCTTCCTCTAATTTTAAGTGAAGGTCAAAAGTAGATCTACATTTGACCTTCCTCTAATTTTTCGGGAAGGTCAAAAGTAGATCTACTTTTGACCTTCCTTTTTAAGTGAAGGTCAAAAGTAGATCTACATTTGACCTTCCTCTAATTTTCAGTGAAGGTCAAAAGTAGATCTACATTTGACCTTCCTCTAATTTTAAGTGAAGGTCAAAAGTAGATCTACTTTTGACCTTCCTCTAATTTTAAGTGAAGGTCAAAAGTAGATCTACATTTGACCTTCCTCTAATTTTCAGTGAAGGTCAAAAGTAGATCTACATTTGACCTTCCTCTAAATTTAAGTGAAGGTCAAAAGTAGATCTACATTTGACCTTCCTCTAATTTTAAGTGAAGGTCAAAAGTAGATCTACATTTGACCTTCCTCTAATTTTAAGTGAAGGTCAAAAGTAGATCTACTTTTAACCTTCATGTAACTTTAAGTGAAGGTCAAAAGTAGATCTACTTTTGACCTTCCTCTAATTTTAAGTGAAGGTCAAAAGTAGATGCATTTGCCCTTTGTTTGGACCTACTTGGCTACTTGCTGATATTTTATCTATTTTTGCTGCTTTTTAGCATTTAGCAAGATCAAGGAGGGTGCGGTGTAGTGCGAGGGCTTTATTTATAACTTTTAGGGTAACGCCTTATGCTTTGTCTGTCCTGTTTTTCTTCCCTGTCTTGCTGTCTTGTGCCCTGCTTGTTGGTTGATTGAACTTCATTGAAAAAAACTATCTAATCTACAAACAAATACATTCATGTAATATGCTCATTTCCGGAAAGAAATCATACTTACTCTGGTTCCCGCATTGTCCAATCTGTAACGTTATTATTTCTCTAGGCATTTTGAATTTCTTTCATCTGTACGAAACACGAAAAGCAGACAGCAAATGCAAATCCACCAAAGCAAAAAATCTAAAAATAAGACTTAGGCCTCGGCCTCGTTTGAAATTCGTATGGCGGGAAATGGAATCGAGGCAAGGTTGAAAATTCAATTTTCTTTGAAAAACTGAAGGGAAGAACACCAAATTTTTACAGACGCATCCAGCTTAGTTATGTGCAGTTTAGGAAATAGCCCACATCCTGAGATTGATAAGATAACTTTAGCTGAAAAGAACGCAGAGCTACATCATGAGAAAATCAATCAGAAAAAGAATCGTAAGGGAAATAGGGTAAGGTTGAACGGAAGTGAAGGAATTTTTTAGGCCAACAACAACAACAGGATTGACATGGCAGGGTAGGGTACCCAAATCTCTGGCAGTCTAGCCATGCTATGATCAATATCAATGATCAGAGAGGTCAATTAATTTTTGCGCAAAGTAACAAATGCAAAAAATGAAAGCCTAATAACAGCATAAAAGACAATAACAAAATAACTGGAACCCCTACACACCTAGTACCAGTACAATATCCCTACTACTGCTGCTGCACGAAAAATGTAAAACCCAGTCAGTGGAGTATGGCAGTTCTCAAGAAGATCTGTCGCATGCAGAAGTGCATTCTATTGTTTCTTATCTATTCTTCTATTGTTAATCTTGCATGGCATGCCCCACACACCACGGACTGGTAAAACCCAAGCTAACCCATAACTCTGCATCCCTGACACTAAAACTAAAAAAAGCTTAATCCAAAATCCACAATCCCCATCCCTAATCTTCTTGTTTGCCTTTTTTTTCATTTCAGGCAAAATTTCCAGACTACAGAAGGTATGATTTGACAGGTGCAGCATTAAAATCACCACAAAGTTTGGCTCATGAAAACAAAAAACCTGCATTTATACCAGCGCACGATGGTCTAATGGGCAGAATGTATGATACATGGTATGATGATTAATAATAAAAAAGCCTACTAATTTGTAAGGTAAAAGATACATGTGCACAGAATGTGCATGGTTTGGCACACCTTGCATGCATTTACGCTTACTTATAATGCAATATTCTCTGTAGGGAATCATCTGGATTAGCAAGTGCATTGGAAGAGCTCAGTGAATCAAATGATAGTAAGTTCATAGAATGTTGGTAAAATATTGTTTAACCAATGCAAACATTGTTTAACCAAAAGCATCGTAAACATTGCTTTTGTTTAACAAAAAGTTGTTTGGACTGAGCAGCTGAAATGAACTGTACCACATCATAAGAAAGAAAGCAGACTTAATCCATACAATATATATAGGTATATGAATGCCAGATGAAAGTAGTTTGATAGTTGATATGATAATTAATAATTTTTGTCTGTGAAGTTAAGAACTATGACTTTTGAGGGTCCTTTTTGTGTTTCCTAGCTCCAGCACTGATCAAGGCTTTATCTAAAGCCATTCTGAAGACATTATCACTGACTGAAACAATGAAGCAAATGATTTATACACATAAAATGGTAAGTCTTTCTTATATTTGCCCCTACAAGACCAGACTCAAATACTCCTAGTATTTGAATAAAAATTGCACCTTGAATGTTTGAGCAAGACAATTGCAAAGATGCTGTCATGTAACCTGTTTCTTACTCTGTTGTGCTATTTCTGCAAAACAATAGGTGCAATGCCTACCCTGTTTGTTTCTAAAAATAAACAGGATATTTCAATAGATCCTAAATTATTCTGTTCTTATTTACTCTAGGTCCCAGAAGATGACTTAGTCAAGAGATTCTGCTTGATACCAAATTGGTACGAAAGTGTGCCTGTATAAAAAATAGATTCACAATTGATTATTACGGTTGCTATAACCTCCAGTTTCATTTTAAGTCTTCAATTATAAATTTGTATCATTTTGTTCTACAGGTCTTTGAGCACTATTAAAGCATTTGGAATACATCCTCATATAAAGAGTTTTGCTGTGGCTTATAAGGTTTCATTTTCAAGTTATTTTTGTTTCCGCTGCGACTGTTTTCAGTGAATAACCACCTCGCAAATATGTCCTTCTCCAATAAGGGGTGTGACTGTAATCTATGAAGTGGGCTGCACGCTTTGCTACTAACTTTTGAAATTGATAAGAGTGCAGGAAGCACATTGAAGAATATCTACTGTCAACCATTTTGTCTTGCACTCTTCGAAGTAAAATGTTAGAAATAGACCGACATAAAGTTGACAATGCGCATTTCCTTCTTTGAAGAAATTTCATTTTCTCTTGTCAAGAACTCATACGCTAGTGCGAAATAACGATTTTTATTTCGATTGAATGTTTACAGACATTTATTGTAACGACCAAGTCGACCTTGTTTTCATGTGTTAGTAACTACAATGTGTAGTAATGTTTAGCGATTTTTATAATTCTGTTTCAAACGATGATTTAACATAAAATTTTGCCTGTATCTGCTGTTTCTATACCATGTGGCTGGAATGTGTTTTATACTAAATTTTGCCTCGTTTTTAGGATGACACAGTGAAGATATTTTCAGCTGATAGGTATGTGAATCAATTTACTAAGATATCTTTATAGATAGATTGATTTATGGATAGATAGGATTATGATTTCTTCGTAATATTTTGGTTTCTACGCTAAGCACAGGTTGGGGAGGGCCATTCCCATTGGGAACAGCAAAATGCTAATCTTAGCCTTGCGATCCCAGTCTGACATCTCAATGTGGAGTTACCATATCTCGGCGCTGTGGTGTCGTACTCTTATCCAGCTAGCTTGTAATGTCAGAAGCTCAACAAGATCGGGTTCGAGGCCCAGCTACGGTGGCATCACAGCCAGGATCGAGATGTCGATTACTATTGAGATCCTAGCGATTGGCGCTAAATACACCGTTTCGCCGTCACCTTCACCGTAGACCATGCCTTTTTTTGCTGTTGCCTAGAACCTCTTGAATCTCTCTTCTGCGAATAGGTAGAGTAATTCCTTGTTAATCGATGTGACGATCATTGATTGTGAATCAGACTCCTTCACCACTTTGCCTTTGTCTAAAAGTAGCTTTTTTGGTTGTAGGCTAAACGATTTTGAGCCAGTAATGAAGGATAAGAAACAAAAGGATGTTACAGTTATTGAATTCAGGTTTGCCTTTTTCGCAGACTTTTTGTTTTCTCGTTGAAAATATTCATTTAAAATAGGCACAGATTAGAACAGCTTGCTAATTTATTAGCAGGGATTCATTCGTTGTACATGCTGAATGCCTTAGAAGCAAGATAACTCCATGGTCTCATCTCAGTACAAACAGGCCCGAAATAGGGCATTTCCTTGATAGAAAGATTGTTAAAGATTGTTAAATCATGGTTGTTTCTAATCTGCAAAATAGAGCTTTAAGAAGATATTAGATAAAATCCTGCCGATTCCTTTTGAATTCTAAAACCTTGAGCTTGTCCCCTTGTTCATTGGTTTGATAACAAAAATACACGTTTTTATTAGGAAATATTTTATAATAAAGTATTTTATACGTTTTTATGATAAAATTGATAAATTAGTTAGACTTCATTTTTCCTTTTTTGATATTTGAGGCTTATTAAGTTTTTTTGTTTCATAGACCACTTTCCGCTGCTCATTTAGCTGTTGGTTGCAAGAAAGGCATCATGCTCTGGCTTCTTGACCCGAATAGCAGCGGCATGAGGTTTCATTCTTTGCTTTTGATCACTGCTCTCTGTCAACTCTGCATGCACGTATTTCGTTAGAATTTGGCCCGGTGACCGTCGCAGATTACTGTGCTTTATAGAACTACTGTATATCTCCGTTAAATTATTAAGATATTTTTCTTTCTTAACTACGATGTATATGCTTACTGGTTGATATCCCTTTATTTACAGACCTGGTGCAAATCAACATAGGTTCTTGTCTCATTCTGGACATTCCCCTGTAACTACTCTGAGTTGGAGTAAGTCTGGTCGATTATTGGCCTCTGGATCACCTGTGGATCCAGCAATCATGGTAAGCTATTCTATTCCTATCTTCTAGATCTCTAATATAATGTTAAAATTTCCTAGATTTGGCTTTTTGCAAGGGTGGCTGATCCAGTGGGGTAGATTTGGTGGTTCGTCAACCCTCTTTCGAAATGAAAGACTCAGTTTTTCACATAAGTATCTATTGATTTTTCAATGGTGACGAAAAGTTGATGTTCGATAGATGAAAGACTCCAAAAATCATTTTAGGCAATGTAGGACCTCAGTTTTAAATTGGGGAGCAGGAACATGCCTCTGGGACCCCTAGGTGAAGGTGAAGGTGAAATTGTGATTTAGCGCCAGTCGCTAGGATCTCAGTAGTAGGTTAACTAATCGAGACCTCGACCCTGGCTGTGACGCTACCATGGCTGGGCTGGGCTCGAACCCTGACCACACTGAGCTTCTGACACCACGAGTCAGCTGGATTACACCACGACGCCACAGCACCTTGAAAGAGCCGGGTCCATCACAGTTAGCCAGAAGTCGAGTTTTCTTGTTTGGGATGCCTTAGCCTTTTCTTAATATCCCTCCCGTTATTCTTTGTTTTAATTAAGTACCGTATACGTTTTAATTGTGTAAGGGTACTTACCCTTGTATTCATTCCTGTGCGATTTTGACGTTTCCTTACTCTTGGGGCAGTCGTCTAAAATAAAGATATTTTTAGCTAATTGGTATGTCAGTTAACGAAGACATTGTATATTTGCTAATTCTTTTTTATTGTTTTTTTTTCTCAAGATATGGGACATTTTATTGCAACGATCAACGCCACTTCGCAGAGTTGGACCTGGTATATCTTTCCTGTCCTGGTCACCCTGTGAAACAAAACTTTTTTCTTCAACCACGAGCGATATGTTCAGGTAAATGTGTTTTGTTTACTTCATCCTTGAAATTATACATCTCCAACGCGAATTCTGTCCCTTTTACTGACGATAGTTTTTCCTCTTGGGTGTGAGGAAGAATATCATATGGTACAAATTGGTATCCTATCATACCTTCAAGGATTCAGATCAAAAGTATTCTTGAATCTCATTTAAACATCATCTGCATTACCCAATCCTGTCGGTTTTAAATAGTATGCTGGTGCTGTAGGTCAACAAGGATATGCCTAATTTGTTGCCTTGCCTGAGGTAGCTAGTCTCTTTTGATTTAATACCCATTTTCGTTGTTATAAAGATTTTGTCTGACATTCAGTGAAGTTTTTTGCCATATTGAGGCTAAATATCTTGTTAAAACTCTTAAAGATAATTCAAGATCTTGCGTCGACGCCTTCTGCCCAATATCAATAAAATATCATCTCTCTGTTTTAAACTTTTTGTGGCTGACTTTTATTTTTTTTTCTATTAAAGAATTTGGGAAACGAAAACGTGGACGTGCGAGAAATGGTCAAATCTTGCTGGAAGATGCCAGGTTTGGTTTATTAAAGATAATTAAAATGTAAACTCCAACCTAGGTAACTTATTCGAATCCGATTCTAGACGTGTAATACGAGTCCAACTTATCGTTGGCCGATGCTTAGAACATAACTCGAAATCGTTCTAATATGAAATTTCTAGAATGTTTATCCAGCAATCCAATGCAGCAGCCATAAATTCGACTAAGGATCTGGCCAAACGATCAAATATTGTTTGTCAAACATTTGGAATTTGCTTATTAAGCAAATGTTTTACCGTTTGCCCACGTCGCAAAGCTCGTGCAACATATTTTGCCTGCATCAAGCTAAACAATTTTTTGAACCTTTGTTAAACAAATGTGTCTTACTTTTGCTAAATTGCGCCAAGTCGTGTTTTGTGAAGTGTCCAAACATTAATCTTTATGAACAACTTTCACATGTTTGACAAACAGTGTTGGATCGTTTGGACAGGTCCCAAGTCTTATCCGAAGCAGCTCTCACTGCACTAATATAATATTTTCCGACGTTTTCCTTAAGTATGGTGTAATCTTTCCAATTTGGCTTTTTGAACTGTGGTCCCCAGCACATTCTCTGCACAACAGCTGAAGAGATTTTTAGATACAACAGATTTAAATCAAAACATATACTGAGTATTGATCTGTTTTTCCAGGTTGCTTGCTGGAGTCCTTGTGGAAGATATCTTCTGTTCACAGTCGAAAATGAGCCATCGTTGTATTATTTATATTTTAGCAAAGGAAAAGGTTTGTTAACTTAAAACAATCAAAAGTACTCTGTAACCACATACTGTGGTTGTAAAACCAACCATAGATTTAAGCCAGTATCATATTGACTAAATCAAGTGTTTACTCTTTGCAGTCGTCTATTAACAAGCTCTTAATGTAGGGAATTAATTTGTACATTTATATTTACAATATGCAGTAGAAAATAAGAAAATGCGATAACATTTCGCCTTTGCTCAGACTTTCAAACTTTATGCAATCTTCAGGATAAAGCGTGAAACTCAAAGGAACAACTTAGGTGTAGTCATCTTTATTTATGTTCTACTGCATACTATGAAAAGCTTTTCTCTACATCAGCGATTGAGCATTTTTAGAAGGACAAAATATGCATCTTCGACTATTTTAATATTCATTACTTTATTTCTCATTTTATTTATTTATTAACCCATATTTCTATCTTTTTGTTTTATGATATTTTAATTTTTTTATTTATTTATCTATTTACCCATTTATCTAATCAAGTTTATTTCGTGGTGTTTTCAGATAATCATAACGTTGACGCAAGAAGCAATGGCCTGGCAGTGAAATGTTTCGATTTTTCTGAATACACCTGGAATACTGAGATGGATGAAGATATCAGGTGAACGTTGTTTTATTCTAGACTTTAGTGACTTCATGTTTGCTGGCAAAATGGCAGAAAAGCTCAGAGGTTTAGGCCGCCCAAATAGAAGAAAATAATTTAAGTGAAACTTTTTTATGTCAGGATTAAGAAAAGGAGAAATAGTTGAAGAAATTGCGAGGGTGATGCGACCTGGGCAGGTCTCGAACCTGTGACGACCAGTGTACGGAGCCAGAGGTCACAGGTTCGAAACCTCGTTGCTTTAGACGTTAGTCTTATCTGCTTCCTATCCGTATTCCTTGCCGTCTTATGCAATGGTTTGTTTTTAATGTAAAGGAGTAGGTTCTGTTTTTACTAACATATATGTAATGCTTACAAATTTTCAACTATTTGGCTAATGTTTGCTGTTTGCCTTATGTAAAAAATATAATTGGTAACATTTAATTCAAATATACATTCGGACGCTTACATTGTAACTGATGGTTGTTCACTTTGACTCAAGTATTACTCATTCTTTGCAGCGCTGGTGGGATCGTTCAGTCGCTTGCTTGGGATCCTAGTGGAAGCAGAATTGCTGTTACATTTAAAGGTTGCTATAATAATTCGTTTGGATCCATTCCCGGTCCGTTCCTGTGTAAACACAATGAAACTTACTCATATGGAACTTTTGGATTCGTTTATCTTTCTCTCGCGTAAACAGGGACTAAATCGTTATGATTTCACGTAGTTTCAGTCTATCTGCATAAATAAGAACGCACTCGAACCTCAATTTAATAAACACCCGTGGAACCAATTCTACTGTTCGTTGCTGAGAGGTGTCCGCAATTCCAAGGTTTGTGTTTACAAAGAAATGACCTATGAGATAAAAGATTTGTCCGTTCTTTAGAAATTTCTCTTTCGTCATATAGAGGTGTCAATTATAGTAGACTTAATCAATTATCGTATTTATTCTTTAGGTACCCTTATTCCAAGTATATATTTGCGTTTTCGCTTTAAATGGTCTATGCTGACTGTCAAAGAAACTACTATGATTTATCTATAAAATCTAATTTCAGATGCAAAGGTTCCTGGAAGCGTGCAAAGACATGTAGCAATACTGCGCACTGTTCTTGAACCAGTATTTGAAGTATCGGCATGGTAAGTGGCACTTTTAATTTTGAATTTCTCCAGTCGCAGTTCAAATTTTGCCCTTTGTTTTGACAAAATTTGTGTCTCGATGCAAAAACATTGTACCAAAAGCTTTTTCGACTGGCACTCGTTAGAGAAGGAGTTTTCGGAAATAAGCCGAAACGTGTCGCGTAGCATATAAACTCCAATATGGATTGAAAATAGCCAGTTAGAAAAGTGGAATAGAAAGGAACTCATTTAAACACTAATCAGCACACAAGGGACGGTGGAATGACCAATAATCTCTCTATTTTAGTGGATTCGTTGGGGGAGATGAAAATGAAAGACCTCTATCTGTTTCATTTATGCCAGATTTCAGTAAAGGTGCACTACTGATGGTGGTAAGCAATTAGTTGAAACAATTAGTTTTTTAGTTGAGAAAGTTTTTTTTAGTTTAACCTCGAGGAAGCTATAGCTAATCAAAATGGAAGGAGAACGCCAGAGTCCAGAATGTGAGTAGGAGGAAAGCTTTGCCTGGTTTTAAGGAATTTGAAGAAAGTCACATAATTTCTATAAGAAATCGAGTTATAGAGTGGCCGAGGGCTAATTCACTCCTTGAAAAGGCGTACGAGATTCCCGTTGACAAAAAAGATTTCCTCGAGAGAGGCTGCATAATTTTTCAGCAAATATTTGCAACTGATTTACGTTGTGACCCTTCTTTTTGAAAACCTTCCAACACAGAATTCTAACAATCTTCTTTTTTTCCCCTATTCTTAGATGTATAAGATGTCTGCAGTTTGTGCCACAATAATGATCTATTTTCTAACAGAGTATTTATCTTTTCTTTTTTCTATAGTGCTGGTCATCTGGTATGGTTTCTCAGATTCCATTGCTTTTTCATGCACCAACTACGACGACATCTCCTGTGTACCATGATGTACTGACATCACCGAACCAACATGAACAATCGAATGAACTAGAAACACTTCATAGCATCGAGAACTGATGAACAATTTGATTGTTTAATAAAAGAATTTTGAATTATTTGAAGGTGAAAACGTTTTGATATTATTGTATTGTCAAATGCTCACTATTTTGTCCTTTTGCGGCTGATAGAAGTTGTAAAAGATGAAATGTTAGATACATGTCTTCATAAGCAACTTGATTCAGGGCAAGCTCTCAAAGTGGCTTATAATATGTGACGTAATCAGCCATAGTGCTGCTTACATAGGGTTTGACTAAAAGCATTTTCTATTAGAATTTACCATTATAAGAAGGTCAAAAAATGTTAGTGCTTTTCTTGCTTAAATGGTAATTCAAAATTAGCATAATTTTAACTCATGTATGAACTGGTGCGTATTAACCGGTTGTTTATTCAACATCGTGTATTTTTGGATGTTTAGATGTGCCATTATTTGTAGAACTTTGTAAGATGTTACTTTAATGTAGAAGCTAATACTAATGTGTATTAGCTTCTACATTAAAGAATGCCATCCGGTGGGAGCCAACTGATTGGAGGAGAAGGAGAGGGAGGCCAAGAATAACGTGGCGCAGGTCATTCAAGGAAGACTTGATGGCTGTGGCATGTGACTGGCATGGCGTCGAACGAGTGGCCGAAGACCGAAAGCAGTGGAAACAGCTGTCTGCCCGATGTGCAAGCCTGCACGGGAGGACCTAAGTCTAAGTCTAAGTCTAATACTAATCCGATTCAGTATGCTAATTTCATACTAAGCTCAAAGTTATAGCTACTATTTTTGCTTTTATATGTCCTGTCGGTCACAATCCGTTTGAGCGCGTTTAAGCATGGGGGAGAGAGTCAACTTCATAGACTTAGTAGTATCAATATTTAGTTTCGGTCCTTGAGTTTGATTGTTGCTACCCTATTTTGTGTCGCTACCTAGCGATTATGTAAAAATACATCAAAACGAACAGCGATTCGGGATAAATCAGGGAACTAATATAGTTGGGAGTCGATTCAGCCATAGTCAATGATTCAGCAATAGATAAAGCAGAACAGATGTAAGCGATTCTGATTTGTGAATGGAGGATGCAGAAGGGAGTTCATCTCTCCCGCAGACTTCTCTTAAGGAAGTTAACGCTGCTACAGGCTTGCTTGCCTTTCCGCGTTATTGAAGTTAGCGGACTACAGAGCCACTGCTTCGAACGTGAAAAAAGAAACCTAAGTGATCAATTCTCAAATTTGGGAGAGGTATATTATATGGTGGTATGGTAGTCATCAGTGATGCCTAAAGAGGAGGCAAGAAGGGGAGTTTGAAGGTTGATATTTTGCGCAGAATTCACGAGGTAAAAGATCACAGATAAATATTCACAGAACATAACATAACTAGCATAAAAATTGGTGAAACACAAAAGCACGAGCGAGTCCAACGAAAACATAAAACCGAGTGAGTTAATTCGAAAGTTAAAACAAAAGAAATGTCAATCAAAAAATGTCCAGTTCAAAGTTCATTGAGTGTATTTTCAACACTCCTCCTCACTCCATGAACTAGCCAAACGAAGATTTCATTCCCAGCATCTCTCTCAGTTTTGTGAACTGAGGACTGCTTAGTCCTTTGGTGAAAATATCAGCTATCATGTCTTGGGACTTGCAGAATTCGAGCTTGATGTCACCAGCTGCAACTCTTTCCCGAACAAAGTGATATTTTATGTCTATATGCTTGGCTCGACCATGGTACTGAGGATTTTTAGCCAAGCAAATTGCCGATTGATTGTCTTCGTAGATAGTTGTGGGCTTGATTTTTGTTTCTTTCAAGCTTGTCAGGAGCTCTTGTAGCCACACACTTTCTTGAGCTGCACTTGCAAGTGCAATATATTCTGCTTCAGCCGTGGATAAAGCTACACAACTCTGCTTCTTGCTTCTCCAGCTGATAGCACCGCCACTTAACTTGAATATATAGCCTGAAGTAGACTTTCTATCTCCAAGATCACCAGCCCAGTCAGCATCACTATATCCTTGACACTCTTGTTCTTTGTCTTTACTATATACCAAGCCAAGATTGACTGTACCATTTAGGTATCTAAAGATTCTTTTTACGGCTGTCCAATGCTCCTTTGTTGGCTTTGCAGAGAAACGTGCTGCACTGCTTACAGAGTAAGCGATGTCAGGTCTTGTTCTGGTTGACAAATACAGCAAGCTACCAACGGCAGATTGGTATGTTTCTTCGTCAAACAGATCATCTTCATTACTTGCTTTCACAAGATTGGATCCGATCTCAACGGAGTCGACATGGGCTTCGATTCTTCCATCTTGAATTTCTTCAGCAATTCTCTTGTATATGCTTCCTGGCCAATCCAGATATCACCGGAGTCCTTGTTTTGGACGATTTTCACGCCTAGGAAGTGATGTAATTCGCCCATGTCTCTCACTGCGAACTTGTCTGCAATTGCTCTCTTTACTTCTTTCATTCGTTCGTGAGATTTTCCCGCCAGAATAATATCGTCGACATAGACTGCAATCAGGAAAATTTCTCCTCCTGAAGCGGTGTATATACAAGGATCACTGGTTGCTTGTTGAAATCCCATCGTCTTCAGATGTTTATCCAGCGCCTCGTTCCAGCACCTGGGTGATTGCTTCAGCCCATAGAGGCTTTTCTTCAACTTGCAAACCAGCTTCTCTTTTCCACTCACTGCAAAACCTTCTGGCTGCTTCATGTAAATGCATTCTTTTAATTCACCATTCAGGAAAGCAGTAGTGATGTCCATTTGGTGTAGCTTTAGACCGTGCTTAGCAGCTAAAGCTATGACTGTACGGACTGATTCAAACCTTACCACAGGACAGAAGGTTTCATCGTAGTCATGTCCGTATCTCTGTGTGAAGCCTTGTGCTACGAGTCGAGCCTTGTATCTCTCAACTCGTCCTTCAGCATCTGATTTCGTTTTGAAAACCCATTTGCTGCCAACTGTAGACTTTCCACTTGGCAGCTCCACAAGGTCCCATACATCATTTTGTTTCAGTGATTTCATCTCACTATTCATTGCATTCTCCCACTCCTTGTGCTGTGGGCTGGCTCTAGCCTCAGTTACCGTTCTTGGCTCACGTGGCTCACCATCTGCAATGTTGACTCTCACGCCATAGAAGTCTGTAGGACGTCTTAATCTTTCAGATCTGCGTAAACTTTCTTCTGTTGAATTTGCCTGGTTCTGAACTGTTTCTTCGATCATTTCTTCTTCGTTTTTGATCTCTAATTCAACAGTGTGTTTGCCAGACTCTGTCATTTCATTTTCAACAACTTCTTCAGACTGTTTTGCTTCCTTTAGCTCATTGAAGATGACATCTCTGCTATAGAAAACTCTGCAGCTTTCATGATTATACAGACGATAACCTTTGGTTTCAGTGCCATACCCAAGCAATGTACACTTCTTTGCTTTAGCATCAAGCTTTTTTCTCTCATCTTTGGGTACATGAATGTATGCATCACAACCAAAGACTTTTAGATGCTGTACACTTGGCTTTTCTCCAGTGAATGCTTCATGTGGTGTCATTCCATTTACTGCAGTAGTTACACTCCTGTTTCTGAGATAACCAGCTGTTGAGAGTGCTTCTGCCCAGAATTTCTTTTCTAGACCTGAATCAGACAACATAGCACGAACCATTTCTACTAGTGTCCTGTTGAATCTTTCAGCAACACCATTTTGCTCTGGAGTTTTCGGCACAGTTAATTGGTGACTGATTCCATTGTTCTTCAAGTAGTTTTGAAACTCTTTTGAAGTGTATTCACCACCATTGTCTGTTCGAAGTGTCTTGACTGATTTTCCAGTGGCCTTTTCAACCATAACTTTCCATTCAAGGAATTTGGCAAATACTTCGCTTTTCTGTTTCAGCATGTATATCCATACATGCCTTGACTTATCGTCAATGAATGTTACAAAGTACTCAGCTCCACTGAGTGACTTTGTTTCAAGCTTCCCACATACATCACTGTGTACCAGCTCAAGAATTTCAGTTGCCCTTTTTCCACTTTCTGCTGGGAATTGGCTTCTATGGTGTTTACCATTGATACATGGCTCACAAAACTTTGAAGCACTAGACTTTTGGTAATCAAAGCCATCCACCATTTCATTGGCTGCTAGAATTTCCAAATTCCTGAATCCAACATGGCCATAACGTCTGTGCCACATAGTTTCATTTGCATCTTTCGCAGCAACATGAACAGCTTCACTTCGATGAACAACATTCAGATAGTACAGACTTCCCATTTCCTTTGCTGTAGCGATGGTCTTCTGGTTCTCATCCAGGATTATGCATTCGGATGCTACAAACTTTATTGACTTTCCCAACTTTGTGATTCTTGATACACTGACGAGATTGTACGAAAGCTCTGGTATAAACAGCACATCGTTAAGCTTGCATTTTTGTATTTGATCTTGACCAATTGAAATATCCAGCAATACTGTGCCTTTTCCTGTAGCTTTGACTACAGTTCCATCACCAAGTGATATCTCTTGAGGCTTGGTTAATTTTACACACTCAATAAATGCATCTGATTCGTGGCACATGTGGCTAGTTGCCCCAGAATCGATGATCCATCCATACTTTTTATTATTATGTGTAGAGCTGAGTGCTGCTTCATTTGCTACTAAACCCACCACATCACTGTCAGAGTCCCTTTCGTTGCATTGAGACCTTTCAACAGTAGTATATGCTTTATGAGGCTTTTTCTTGAAACCAGATTCTTCCTTTTTGTTCTGAAGCTCATAACAATTTCTCTTTATATGGCCAATTTTTCCACAATGATTGCATCTTGGACCTTTCTTTCTAGCCTGTTTTGACATCAGCGCCTTCGCATCACCAGCATTTGCTCCGCAGGCTTCTTTTTCTTTTAATTTTAATTCTTCACGCAAAAGCCGCTCTGTTACTATTTCCATTTTAGGCACGTCTTCATTCGCTTCTAGAGCTGTCACCAAGACATCGTATGACGCAGGCAGGCTTGCTAATAAATGGACAACACGGTCTTCCTCCTTAATTGGATCACCAACGATTGACAGTTCTTCAAACACTTCTGTCATCGCCTTGATGTGATGCTGGACAGACTGATTTTCAGTCAACCGCAAAGAATACAGCTTCCTCCTTAGGGCCAATTTGTTTGCCCAAGTTTTCTTCTGAAACTGGTCTGCTAGTTTCTTCCAGACTATCACAGGATCTTGAGGATCACCCAGTAGATACAATAATGTCGGTTCCACTGAGAGGACGATTGTTGCCAACGCTCTGTTTTTCTTCGTAACATACTTTGCATGTTTTTCTACTTCCGTTTGAAGAGGTTCTGCTTCCGTTCCATCTACAATACCCCAAAGTCCATCTCTCATTAGAGCCATTCTACATTGTACTTTCCAAGTTGGATAATTTGAGCCCTTGAGTGGAACAATATTTATCTTTATTTCTGACGCCATGTTTCTTTGCAAGAATCACACAAAACAGCCACTTGCTTTTTCAAAACAATTCAGATTCTCAGATTACACTAACTTCAGTCGTACGCTGGGCCCATAACCTGTTGATATTTTGCGCAGAATTACGCATGCTTGCGAGCACGCCATGGACTTTTTGCAAGGAAATGATAAAAAAGAAGGAAATGGCGACAATGTGACACACGCTAGAGAGACAAGTGACCTCAGTTTCCTGGTAGTTCAAAGGTACCACCTTTTCTATTAAAGTTTTCAGACAGAATGAATTGTCAACATGTCTGACAACCCAGACCCAGAACTTCTATGTTCATGACGTTTCTGGACTTGACGTCAGAATTACACATGCCCAATATCATGGAAGAAAATATTCCAAATTTGATTCATGAATTTTTCGAACATTTTCGATAGCTGAAAAGTTTCAAACCAAAGAGCTGGTATGAACAATTTGGCTTCAATTTTAATTTATCTCGAAGTATCCATAGGGGCGTTGAAGTTGGTTTCACATTCGCATAGAGAATTTTCTTCGTCTCACCACAAGAATTGCATCCTTTTCATCTTCTAAAATTCCCTTGTAATTCGATTGCAAATAGACTTATCTTTTATTTCGCCCTTATATTTCGAAAAACCGCACCTGGTAACACGAGAAAGGGGGTTAGAAACGGCTGGCTAGATGAAATTAATTCAAGGACAAGAATTAGCCATTGCTGCTTATTTTCTCTGAATTGATAAAAATATCCAAAATGTCTAGATTTCTGTATCCATTTTGCTCCCTAAGCCCCACAGAACTCCCTAAATTGCACCCTTTGTTGTTGTTTGCAGCGGGGGTGTCATTTGGTCTTCGTGTCGTTCAGGGGGGTTACGTCCTTAACTGTAAAACGCAAGCAGCAACACAGTCAAATCATCATCGTCGAAGATCGTTACTATTTGCACATGGTGGGAGTTTTTCTGTCTTTATACTGTTCGTTCTCTCAAGAAAACGAAACAAAATGTGTTGTTATGCCATCGGAGTTGATTAACAAAAGATAAGTTTATTTCTGCCTTGAAGTGGACATCTAAGAATTTACATAATCAGAAACAGAAAGTCGAAAGCGAAGGACTTTGGCCTATTAGGCCCATAAAGCTGATAGCAAATGGCTGGGACGGTGGATGGAAGTGGAAAAACATTTACAGAAAAATCGAATTTCATAAAATCCTTCACAGATCCACACAGCAAGAAAATGCAAGGATTGTTGAAGAAGATTAAAAAGTCGACTTTGGCAAGGCAGAAAAATATTTCTACTTCTGAAGACAAGAATGTTGCTTCGCCTGTTGTTAATAAATCTGCCGTGACGCCTGTTGAGACAGACGAAGAGAAGCTTCTTCGCTGCCAGAAGGATATTAAAAGTGCCCTTCAGTATTATAAAGTTATTTTCAAGAAGGGATTCCTGCAAAAATTGCCTGGAACAGCGACAGTTGTATTGGAAAGTATTGTGTGTATTGAGACAATTTTCAATTCGGTCCTTCACTATTCAAAACTTGCAAACGAAAACTTAGACGATTTGACGCCTACTCGGGAAAGCTTGCACAGAAACGTTACAGATTTGATACGTTTATCAGACGACGTGCTCTTTGATTCAAGTTCAAATTTTTATCCTGACGAAAAAGCTGCTTTTCACGCAGTTGACTCAGTACTTAATTCCTTGACTGAATTGTGCGAGGCGATTTTGCCACGAATACAGAAGCTGCAAGTGAACGAGGAACTCAAAACATATTGTCGATCTAATTCAGCTCATTCAAGTTCTAACTCACTTGATGATTTACTAGATTCCCAAGATGAGGGAAACTCAGGGAGAAAATCAAGGAAAAGTTCAAGTAGTTCAAACCAATCTTTAGTTAATAATCACTCAGTAAGTCTGAATATTGAAAGGGCTAAAGAAACCGAAAGAGATTCTGGTATTTCTAGTGAAATCAGTAGTGGATCATTGAGAAGTGAATCCACAGATAGCAGACAAGGTTCCATTTCAGCTCCTGCGAAGCCTCCCTTACCAAGAACTGGAGATCGCTCTTACTACGGAAATCAGCCATTCCCAGGACAGAGTATCCGGAAAACCAACAGCCACCCAATAAACCTTGAAACACAAGTTTCTCCTGTGCACCTGAAACCAAGACCAAATTCAGATTTTCCACCCAACTCTAGCCAGGGACAGTTTCTAGAAGTTAGCAGAAAATTTGTTGCAAATTCGACATCATTTTCAAGTTTAAACAGCAGCAAATCCTCTATTAGTTCAATGGAAGAATCTTCATGCACAAGCCCTAGACGTAAATATCTACATAAAGTCTACAACAGATCCCATTATTCACTAAATTCATCAGACTCACAGGGTGAACATATTGATCTGGATGAAGTGGGAATGAGTGACGAGACCTTTTCCCAGATTCAGAAATACTCGAAACAATATGAAATTCTAGCTGCCAGCTCTATGTCATTATTTTCAAATGATGATGAATCAATATTTTCCCCACACCAGATGAAAAATCCCCAACTGAAAATTTACCCCAGTGCCCCCAAAACAAAGAAACAAGCAATCACTGAGTAATTATTTGAAGTATTTTGATATTCACAAGTATGGTAAGCCTTCAAAAGGGGATCGCCCAACATCATATTATGATAACGTCAACTGTCCAGTTCCAAGTGCTTATGATATTGACGGAGAGCAGCTTTTGAGGGAATTTTCAAATCATGAGGAGCCCCCGAAACTTCCTCCAAAGAAAAGCAGTTATAGAAAACAGAAACCAAGTCAAATCACCATAACTAGCTCATCACCAAAACTGAGAAATGAACGTCTTTCAACAAGAAGTTTCAAATCAGAATCAAGAAGCAGCCATAGGGATGAAAGAAAACGTGATTCAAATGCCCTTTATGAAGAAGACAATGTACCTGCATTGGACTGCTTGGATCCTAGTAAATTCCTTATCTTTAAAGATGACCGAAATGGACCTTTGCTTGTTGGTGGTACTGTTGATGCTCTAATTGTGTATGCTGCAGGGGCAGAGGTAACAAACAATGTATTCTATGAAGCATTTCTTGCAACATATAGAACATTTACATCTCCACTGGACCTTATTTGTAAGCTGCTTTATAGATCAAATAGATTCAGAGATAAAGGAACTTTGCATATCACGCAAGGTGCACTTTCGCTGCTCATAAGAATCATTGATGAGATGTATGAAGAATTGGACAAGTCGTTATTTGATCAGCTACGTGCAGAGGTACATAGATTGCTAAATCTTGGAGAGCTTGAAATTGCTAAACTTTTGCGGGACAAAATTGTCAATTATTGCCTGAAATTGCAAGCAAAATTAGCTGCAAAACCATCAATATTGATAGAAAATTCAAGTAAATATTCCTTGCTTGATTTCCATAGCCTTGAACTAGCCCAGCATATGACATTTTTGGATTCAGATTTGTTTATGAAAATTGGCTTGCCAGAGATTCTAGCATGGGGAAAAGAGCAAAATGAATTAGTGAGTCCAAATTTGGCAGAATTCATCGATCATTTCAACAGAATGTCATTCTGGTGCAGGACAGTTGTCATGAAAGAACCAAAACAACAAGAACGAGAGAAAATTTTCAAGAAATTCTTAAAAATTATGAAACACCTCAGACGGCTAAACAATTTCAGCTCATATCTCGCAATCTTATCTGCACTTGACTCAACTCCATTACGGAGGCTTGAGTTTCCAAAGCCATTGACTGACATATTATTGGAGCATTGTCAATTGATAGACAGCACTGCTGCATTCAAAACATATCGTCAAGCCCTTTCTGAAGCAAGGCCCCCCTGTATTCCATATTTAGGACTCATTCTGCAAGATATCACTTTTATACATCTCGGTAACCCAAGTGAACTTCCTGATGGCAAAGTGAATTTTGTAAAGAGGTGGCAACAGTATAATGTATTGGATACTGTGAGACGTTTTAAAGAGTGCCAGTATGAAGTATCAAAAAATGAGAAAATTTTGGATTATTTTAATGGATATGAAGATCACTTATCTGAAGAAGATTTATGGGACAAGTCCCAAGAAATAAAGCCAAGAGCTGGACGAAAATTATAGGTGAGATATTTTTTGATAACATTTTTCAATGTTATAACAACATTTTCAAACCACAACTTTAACGATGTCACCCACATTCTGAATGGAAATTGGAACTTCGCTTCAGTCTCAAAATTTCATCTTGAAATGTCGCTTGCGCGAGAAATGAACTGGATGTAAATTCGCCTGGGCACAAAAACTACCCTTCATCTCTGTCTAACTGGTTTTCGAAGGTTTTTTTTAAATCGCGTTGTTGTAAAGATATCTTATGCCGTTTTTCCTATTTTACAGTGTGAAGTTAGAAAATGAAAGTCACCTTCAAAGTCTGGAATTAAAACAAGACGGCCAAAAGTAAAGAAAGGGAAATAAAGTATGAACCAAATCTCTTGGACCAGTTATTTGCATTCCCCTGAATCCCAATATTCTATAGAGATTCACTGTTGATGGATGACAAGGACTCGATTCATGTTTTTGGTATGAAAAATCCTTCTTTAAACGCTATTTAACACGCAGGTTTTATGGGTGCATTTTTGGGGTTTTTCAGGCATGAAAAGATAAACCCTCGTGAAAACCTTTGTAGCATCTTTGAATGTTCTATGGTTTGAATACCTTGAAAATGGTATGATCCCAAATTTGTCAGTGCCGAAATTAGTGTTTCGAGTGAGTTCAGTTTGTCTTACCAGGCAACTTTCAATGGGCATCTGTTGTGGGGAAATACGAGTTTATAGTCGCTAACTGAATAGCTCGCTATCTCGAACATTCGCTTCCTCGAACGGAACGATTTTTTTGCGAATTTTTTTGTTATTTACAAGTCTCGATAATCTTCTGAAAACGATAGACTTCATAGAGAAATATCCTTGTGACACAAAAAATGAACATTCAGGTCGAAAGCGAATACAGTAAGAAGCCGAAAGCGAGTATTTTTACGAAGTCTGCTAGCCCTAAGACCAGAAATTTCAAACTCCTCGGAACTTTTTTATAGAATGGCTCAACAGAATACGTAATAGATCTGTCGAAGGTTTACCAGGGAGCCTAGAGAAGAATGGATTAGTACCAAAGTAATGGGTTTCGGAATAATGGTTGTGAGTCCCAAATTTGGTAGAATGGCACTAAAAGAAAACGATTTTGCCTCGTACCACCTCTTATCAATACAAGCACAAAATAATACCATAGTACGCCCTTTATTTCCCTAGAAATAATGAATTCGCCTAAATGCAAATTATATGCCGGTTTTGACACTGCACACGCAATATATGGAATTCAATAGCAATTCATTGTCTCAAATAATCATTTATGTCCCTCGACACAGGGCCTATGTGGCACACGTGCATAAAAAATGTAGTAATTCTAGAATTTGAAATAACGTTAGTTATGAAACTCAGTATTTTGCATTTTGCTTCCTATGTATCGAAGTGTATTGAATTTTAATACTGTATTCTTTCGTTTTACTCAGTTTAGTGTTTGTATTTACAGGCATAGCAATATTTATATTTACTTCAATGTAGAAGAAATAATTACAGTAGTTTGTCAGTTTGTTAAAAAAACGAATAATGAATAATATTGGTGTTATTTACTTTGGTACTGAGGACCAGATTTGAAGTCAAAGGCCCTTAAATGCTGTTACCGCTGCACTTTTTAAAAAGAAACTTACTCGGTACTTTTGGTTCTCGAGTTTTAAGAAACGTGGATAGCCTAAATTTTGCACAGAAGAAAGTTGTGCACTTTCAAAAATTAAGTTCAACAAACCAACAAGGAACAATAAGTCGTAAATAACTTACCCATCCTTTGTTCAAGCTCCTGCACGTGAAACTTGCACAACTTCGACATCTTCAGTTCTACTACGAGAGGCATCTAGACCAGTATTTAACCTTTTTCCTTCACTGTTCTTCATTTGAGGCGGACATTGCAGGTTGTAACACTGCCACATGTTTCTAGAACTAGTTGCATGCTTCTAGAATAAAGATTGCATTGCAAGGAATGCCACGACACTCCCCTATTGTCAGAAAACAGAAATGAAACCATTCATACCCATGCCAAATTTTGGTTGGATGCGATGTTTAAAGCATGCGCATTGCATTATTTTGCAAATCCCTGTGCAAATCAGAGAACAGGGCACTTGCCAGCGCGCAGTCAAGGCACTTCTTGAACGCCAGTTTTTTATGACCAAAATTACATACAACACGATCACAGACCGAGACAAGTGAACTTCTCTAGATAGAAATGAAGATTGAGGAATACTGTAATTGACAGTAACAGCTTATTTTTTTGACGTTCAGTTGGTTTTGAATATAAAATCACAGACATTGCCTATCGTGTCTCCTATCTTCTTGAAGTTAAAGCTATGACTAAACTAGGAGACCTGTCGCGCGTGACACTGTATTCGGCGTGCCTCCCAGGGTGGCTAAACATGTGAGTGCCAGGCGAGCAACATGTCCCCCGAGTCATTTGCATGTCGCGGAGACAAGAAATGTCTCTGTGTTGTCTCCCAGAAACTTTTGCGTGTCTCTTGCTTCAAATTTTGTCGCGCGCTGCAAAGTTTCCGAGGTGGCTAAACTGGGAGATCAATGTCACACGCGACATCGACATGTCTCCTAGTTTAGCCAGGTCTTAACAAATGTTGGTAGCATTTCCTTTCTATAACAACAGATAAATTTTGAATTTCTTGTTTACTGCTTTGCACTGTTTATAAGATACATTCAAGTTTTCCCCCAAAACTTCTTTTAGATAATGTTAGTTTATAACATGTCCTTATAGTTCACATTATTCAAATCACGTAAAAAATCTTAAAAAATCCAAAAATGTTCTTTATAGGTCGCAAACATGCTCTTTCATTTTTCTACAAACATCTTTTCCCCATTTTCATGAAATCTTTCTTAACTCGCGTTTCGTTTCCTGTGGATTTTCTCAAGATTCCGTTAATGTGAAGATCTCTACAATTAAAGTTCCGATTCTACTTAAAAATTTTTTTCCTTACAATCTTAAAAAGTCTTCAAAACATTTCAAAATCTTCATTCCGTCAGTTTTTCGTTTAAAATTTTCTACGGTTTCCCAATTCACGAAGATTTTCTTTTCTTCTTACTTAGGAATTCTTCTTATTCTTCTTAATTTTTCTTCTCAATTTGTTTTCTTCGTGATCTTCAAAATTCTTCGAAACTTCAAACTCTTCCTTCGTTTTTTCATTATAATTTCTTTCACGATTTCTTCGAAACTTCAAAATCTTCATTAGAATTTTCATTTTTCGTTTCTTTCACATTTTCTCAGAAATCTTCTAGATTTTCATTCTTCATTTTCTTCATTTAATATCTTCATTACATCAAGTTTTCTTATCTTCTTTTTCATGCTAAGAAAGCATAAAGTATTCAGTTTTTATAAACAGTCGACTCAAAAAAAAACTATTAACGACATATCAATGCTACAAAGCTTTATTATATCAGATAAGGTACTGAATAAACGATACAGATTTGAAACCTAAGCAGAATAATACTAATATATCTACTGAAAAGATAGAGTAGAGAAATAGCAGGAGGTAAGAAATACAATGTAACCAAGTTCAAAAGGCCCTAGCAGCCACCAAAGCCTACCAAATTAAAGGAGGTAACGGAATCGGAATTGGAATCACGTCATCAAAAATAATAGAGTAATTGATGATTACATGGAGTAATTAACCCCTAGTGGTATTGCCATTTGTCATTTGCACCAGTTAATGCCTTAGTGAACCGTGAATCAAGACAAAACCAATACGTGTTATTACTACAGTCAACCTCAGAAAAGTTTATCTCTTTTATCAATGATCTCTCCTACAAAATTACCATGGGGGCTGATGATCCTGGTCAGTCTTTTTATCAAAATGACAAAGGGAGAAACAAAGTATCTATCTGCTAATGAAACTGAGTATCAAGGGTCTATCTTCAGAGTATTAACACTATGAGGACGTGAAGGGAATATCCTGTGTATATATCAAGAAATGTTTTCAAATGTTTTCAAATCTGACAGTGCCTGTTATTTTTGTATTTCAAAGTTTTATGCAAACATACTATAATTAAGGCAAAAAATCAGTCTGCTAACAAAGAACTTAAAAGCAAATGTATATAAAACAAAAATTGGTGCTTTACACTGAAAGCTTGGTTCCAGCTTCTCCAGAGTTCAGACACTGCTTATGTACACAGCAAGGATGACAAGTCCATTTTTACCAGCGTCCTAAAATAAGAAAAAATATTTGAGTTTGCAAATACTTAAGGTCTCTTACTTTCTAATAAAAAACAAGTGCTATATCTGAATAAAAAGCAATTTGAAAATGGTGGCATCTAAAAATGCCACAATGTCTATCTACAGTGGAGTGATGGTCTGTCGTTACCATTCTAGTTTTCAATGATTAATGGGCATTTACAATAAACCAATCACTACCATGGCAAAATACTTTGCTTTTACTGATTTCTAAGAATGTCTGGTATATCTATTCCGGTAATAACAGCAAAATTAAGACAGAGATTACCTTGGGGGGGGTACTTAGTATAATTTGGGTACGGGTATGTGCCACTCATATGAGTGGGTTTTTGGCTCTGAAATTCTCTAAGCATGGATATGATTTTAGCTAAATCCCCATATAATGTGGTGGGAAATTCAAGAAAACTAAACAATTTCATTTTATATGAATATGAAGTGCTCAAATTGCAATGGAGATGTTCGTAGTGCATTTTCAAACAATAATATGGCCTAGAAAGCCTTATTACTCTCACATCCCGCTTGTTTTTACCAATAATAATGAATCTGGGCTTACATTATAAGGTCTGTAAATTCTCGACAAGACACATCCTTGTCCATGCATAGGTCATGTACCCTCGGGAGAGGTCATGCTACCAAAGTCATAGTTTATAATATCTGCATGCTTGGTGAAATCACCAAGTGAAAATGTAACTTTCAAGTGCAAGTATTAAGGCATGGTGTTAGGCTATGTGAGAATACTGATGACTTATCATATGCATCTTTCTGCAATGATTTTACTTAACATTACAAAAATAAATTAAAAGTTTACATACTTGGAGATCGGGATCTGGATCTTGAGTAAGACCTTTTTGAATAGCGAGGTTTGGCGTATCTATCATCTCTGTTTTCTCTTCGAGGGCTACAATAAAAAGTATTATTACTCATTATTATTATATTAATACTGGGTACAACTTTTTTGTTGCCTAATCATACCACTTTTTAATATGAAAATAGGTTGCGTGTGGCATTTTGCACGTCTTATTTAGTTTGTGTGTTTGATTGGTGTGTGTTTGATTGGTGTGAAGCATAGAATTGCCAACTTTCTCTGTTAAGAATATCTGTGTGACATAAGACTTTTCATGCCTTTTCTTAAGAAATCATCAAGAAACATCAGCTGTCGAAAAGTCACTTCATCTTGACTGCCTAGATATGAATTGTCTTCTATTTATCCAAACTATGCATCGTTGTAGCAACTTGATAAAGAGGATGGGCCGCATGTGGCATAGGCAAGATTATGTATTAGGTGGGGTTTGATTATTATGAGCGATTTTTCAACAAAAGCAACAAAACAGACTATTATTTCCGAATTATTCTTTCTACATGTCATCAATAGACAGCTAAAGAGCCTAATCTTTCAGGAAAATTTTGACTATTTTTTCGAGTTTATCAGTTAACAAGATTTTAATCCCAATCTTTTGCTGGAGGTAATTTAGGAAAAAGTTAATCATTTGTATTGAGCCCAAGAAGCAAAGCTTTTCTTTTGAACATTAAATCAAAGGATTTTTGCTGATGAAGTCTGGAAAATTCTGTCATCTTGCACAAGCAACAGTTTCAAATCCTTCTTTCTCATCTGAAAATCAAATAAAACCTTGTTCTTACCTTAAAAAAATTTATGTCATAAAATACACTTATCCTCTATGATGTACTTACTGAGATGGTTTTCCCATGTAAACTCCTGGTGTGGGAGTATGTGCTCTCTGAGTAATGGAAAAATCAACTCGAATTCTTCTACCATCCAATTCTTGTCCATTTAATCGTTCTTTGGCCTGAAATTTATAAAAATTATTACAATATCTGAATACTCTTTGTGCATTACAAATTTTAAAAATTGCAAAAAAACAGTGACAATATTTTTGGACATACTGAAATAGCTTTGATTTGTCAGATAGAGTGTAAACATCAGAAAAAGACCAGAACACATGAAAAAGCAAGAATACCCAGGCATGGATTGAAAGCACCAATAAGAAAGCAGTGCTGAGTTACCATTATGTTTTAAGCACCAATCAGCTTGTAGGAATTATACAAAGACCTGTTTATTTTAATGATTGATTGTCCAAGTGAGAATGCAAATTTTTTCTGTCTACACAGAACCCACCTTATTCTAAATAGATGTTTCAAATTGTGCAAAGGAATAGTTGTCTCTGGCACATTGCAGGTCTTGGGGGTTTTCAATGTTTCAGAGCAGGATCAAGATTCTGTTGTATTGACTTAGAATAATACTGGAACTCAATAGAACTTGTATGTACTTGTACAGAACTTGTAGAACTTTGCATGCTAAGCAAAACAAAAAGGAAAGCAAAACAAAAAGGAAAGCAAAACAAAATTGAGCTTACCTCAACAGCACAATCCTCATCTTTGAAATATACAAATGCAAATCCTCTGGATCTTCCAGTCTAGGAAATGAAGAAATAATGAACTCAATTCAAAAGATTCAATGAAATATATGTCTTAATGACACATCACAAGTATTTAATCATTGACGAGAGATTAAAAATACAATAGTATATTTTGCAAACATTATGCCCTTTAGGATCTTCATCAGTGACTTAATGTTTGAAAAAAGCTTCTACATACTGAAATAAAAGCTAGTTTGAAGGTATCTCAGGTTGAAAGGCTAATCAATTGATAAGTATTTGATGACAAAGGGTTTTATGACATCATCCATGGTATGATTTTTCAAGCCATTGGGGGCTGTTTTTGACCTGCCTGACAAACTATGTGATAAATTCTTCAAATTTCCATTATTAACTGAATAATGTTTTCATTAGTATATAAAACAGACTTACTGCATGATCATAGACAATCTGACATGAGTCTACATCACCATAACGATCACAAATCTCTTTAACTTCTCTTTCTGTTGTGTACAGACTTAGCCCAAAAATACCAAGGCATTTACCAGATGGTGGTGCATCCTGCAAACAAAAGTCCACATTAAGAATTGCATGTCTTTGTCACAATGTCAGAAAACTCTAAGTCAAAGAGATATTTAGTAAACAAACAAAGATTACTCACCCTATCACCAACATGTCTCTTTCTGTTGGACAGAGGGGATCTGCTGCTCCTACGAGAAAAACAATTATAGGATTGACCAATAACAGAATCATGTTTGAAGACAAGCAAAAGAACTTTGTATTGTAAGTCAATTTAAATGTAAAACAATGTGAATTCACTGATTGCCAAGGCTTAGGATTCCTTTAATTGGAGGTTGCATGAAAAGTAAAAAAAATTTGTCAGAGGTTCTTTGACTGCCTTTCCACACCCCCATATTTCAATCCCCTGCTAATTAGAAATTTCATGAATGTCCAACCATGCCACTTATTTTAACCCCCAAAGTAATTAGGCACCCAAGAGTATTTAGAGTATTGATATAATAAAATTGAAGGATATTTTACCGTCTATAATAACCATCATTCCTTCTTCCATATCCCCCTCTTCTTCTGTAATATGGTGATCTTGATCTGGATCTAGATTTTGATCTATAATAAGGTGATCTTGATCTTGATCTTGAATACGATTTTGAGTAGGATCTTGAGTAAGATCTTCGTCCTCTTCCTTTATAAGATCTGGAGCGTGATCTGCTTCTTGATTTTGATTTTGAGTAAGATTTTGATCGACTTTTGGATCTTCCTCTCGACCTTGATCTTGAGTAACTTGAGCCAGACTTTGATCTGCTCTGTAGGAGTAGAATAATTTAGAATTAACTTAGTTGCCAACCTGTACCAAAAATGCTTCTAGGGATAGGTACCATCAATGGTATTTATTCAGCAACTTTATAAGAACTTAAGAACATATCTGATATGATTGATAGTATTCATTGTAATTTGCACAAAACATTATTCTATATTTTGCAAAAGCAATTTTCTTGTGCCTTTTATACCACAACAGGTAACCTATGATGTAGGTTTCCAAGTCTGCAGACACAGTCAGGCCAGGGTGAATCTGACCAATTTTCTCCGTCGGAGATTGCGCCAAAATATAAGGCCTCAGTATGGGAGAAACCTTTCTGCGTGCCCAAGATTTTTGGAAATATGCACCTAAATTCATCCTGGCTGTCAACTCGCCCCACTACCAGCTTACCCTGTTTCCAACTCACCCCACTTTCAAGGTCAAATCGCTCCACCTTCAAAGTCAACTTGCGACTTGCCCAATCTCAAAAGTCAACTTGCCTCCACTAAACTATAAATGTTTAAAGTTGGAGGCTCCACCCCAAACCCCCTTTTATCACACTGATAGATTCACTCAATTATATCTATCATTTATTTAATGATAGGGTGAGTTGACTAAATAGATGGGGCAATTTGGAGGAACAAGTGGGCCAACAAAGGCGATTTGGTAGTTGGGCAAGTTGACCTGTTTCCCCGTCCCGTCAGGCATCTAATCAAGTCCGCAGGCAAGAAGGAAATGAAAAGCCTTCTTATCTTCACAGTTCTTTAAACACTTAAACAAACCCGAATTCAACTTGAATTGAATTTGGTTCAATTGAAAACTTTAGACTTTCCTAATAAATGACTACGAGCATTCTCAGTCTCTCTTCTTTCGAATCATTTGTCGGAATGCAAAGACGCCAACTAAGCAAACCCAAAAGAAAGGAGGCTAACACCAAGCCCGTGCTGTGCGGCCTAAACGTAGGGCAGCCTACCTATTTCTTTTTGCTCGTTGCTTTGCTCTAACCAGGTGACTTGCCTACCATAATCACAAACGATTAACATATTTTAACATATCTAATTTATACTTACAGCACTTCTAGGCATCTTCGGAATCTTTGCAGTAGAAAATTACCAAAAAGAGTTGAAATAAATTTTCTTTTTCAGCGAAGTTACAAATGGTGGAGAAACAAGGAGCAAAAAGGACGCATGGCGAACACTCTTCCCATAATGCAAAGCTGCTAGCAATCGTCGCAAAGCATCTTGGGTATACTACTGGGACAGAATTTCGCTGCCAGCATGCTGCCAGTGAGGAAATTGTAGCCGTGTGAAACTACCGTTATTAAACTCAAAATACAATTTTATTTTGAGTTAAATGGCAACTAGTAAATGTAACACTTTCAAACACAGAACTGACCAAATGACGGGGCTCCACTTCCCCATGCAAAGCCTCTGACTGTATCGCCAATTTGCATAGGTACCATTGACCCTGCCAGAAAGAAAAGGCACCTGTCTGCAACGTCGCTGACATCAGCAATGTTGGAAATCAAGGCTGAAAGTTCTCAAAGAAATAAGGAATGAGGCAATTTATACAACTTAATAACAGAAATGACAACATATTTCCCATCGTACTCCAAAACAGCCAATTCATATTTTAAGTCTTGATGTCTTCAATTTGTAAAACGGAAAGAAAATGATGCTTGAGCGGTCTTTGTTTATGATTGCATTTTGAAGATTTGTGACAAGAAAGATACTTTGATATGTCTTTATCTGGTTTTATATGCCATATCGATATGCATGTAGTTCGGCTAGGTGACAAGTGTCCCTGCCATTGAACCAAGAATCCCCCCAAAATCTATCAAAATTGCTTCATTATAACTACTGTTGTAACAAAAGACGCTTAACAAACTACTCTGATTGGTTAGTCGTAATTACGTATACAAATATCAAAAATACCGATACTATAACAAAGACTATCTTTAAGAGGAAATAATGTCTCACTAATGATTCCCAAGATAACAATCAATGTTAATCCGATTACTAGATGAAATATCAAAAGCGTATTGGGAACTGAACTAAACAACATATGAAATAAACATAGCAACAAGAAAACTAATCAATACAGTTACTAGGTGTAACGAACATCAAATCAACGAATCAAATATACAATACCAAAGGCTAAAGTGATTCTTTGGGCCCGTCTCTTCAAGACAGCCTCACTAAAATAGAAATAACAACCGACCGGCACTGATCAGTCTTTCACAAGCACTGATAGTCCGTATTTAATATCCGATCAACCGGCACTGATCAGCCTTTCTCAAGCACTGATAGTCCGTATGTAAAATGTATAAATATAGGCGCCACGACTCTAATCTAAACTTGAAATCTACAATATACAGATATGCAAAGATACAAATACTTTCACAAGCTACTTGTTCTAAGCAACTACTCGTCCGACAATAGCCTAACATGTCCACAAATGGATAAAATTCTGATATAAGCTGTACTAGAAATTAACTGTATTACACAAACAAGATTACTGCGATCTGCAACTTGAAAACTGAAAGATTTCGAAAGCTGGCGTGTTTTTCAATTTTTTGCTAAGCGGTAAGTTTATTATGCTTTTCTTTCTTTATTCGTCTTTATTACAAGCGCTCAGATTAGGCAGGTGTTTTTCTTAATTCTATAGCGGATTTTCTTTACATCTTTAGAAAAGAAACATGAAACTACCCGAATTTATCACAAAAACAGATAAATTTTCTCTGAATTTTCATGAACAAATTCAGAATTTCTTGCTTCGAACGAGCCATTTTAAACAGCAAGGAGAGGAAACTTGGTTTAGTCTCGTATTGATAAACCAATAGACGTCTTATTAAATCAAAATTGATAATTTGATAAAATAAACGAAGATTCTTTTCGAAATTATAATTTTTGAATATTTATCTCTGTACAAAACGTTCAAAATTTCTCAGCTTTGAGCTGCAGCATTGAAAAATTCTGGGCCCTCTGGATACATATGTGCAATGAAGGTGCTAGCTGTTTTTAGTTCGTATTGAAGAACTGTCTTGAAGGTGCAAGACGTTGTTGCAGTAGGTGAAGGAAAAACTTTAATTTACAGTATATACCTGTGAACTTTCTGCGAATTTAGCGGGTATCTTACAAAGAGTTTTGTTTCTTACAAGATGTAATACGTGTGATGCACATTCGGTAACGTCGTCAACATGAAACGATTCAAAGTTTTGCATTATATACTTATGTTTAGGTTGTAGGCACAAAGATATTTATTGAGTTAATCAATGCCATGATGATTGTGGTCCATTTTATATTGTCTTTTTGTTTTTTCATCTACTCTTCATTCTGTATTACTATCTATTTTTTAGTTTGTTGGCATGGAGAAGACTTACCGATGGAGAAAGTAAAACGCAACCCCTTGTTTCCACCATTAGCAAAACCAACCATAAAGCGACGAGAAAACAACAACTGGAAACTTTCAGCCGAGGGACAAAAAGTTATGACCGAACTAGAAAAGAGAAGCAGATATTACAGACAAATGCGAAACCGAATTTGTGGTGGAATTTACGAAAACAAATCAACAGCAACGAATAATAAAGACGAGTATGAAAACGAAGGAAACGATTATTGTATAGCATGCGCTCAAAGAATATCACTAAAGCCGATGCAGAGGCATAATTCGGACATTAGTAAGAGTTACTTTGACTTAGGGAGAAGGGAGGACGTTCGACAGTGTGTCTGTATTCTTTGTAAGAAGGTCCTAACACCGACGCCACATGGATTGAGGCAAACGAGCATTGAGTCGGTCCCTAGTTCAAGTTTCAGAGATACTTATCTCGGATTTAATATGAAACATCGCGAAGAATTATTGAAGGATTTTCGTATAAGCGCGTTGGATTATGATTCTCGACTTGTTTCGCCGCAAACTATGCCTCATATTGAGCAACAGATGCCTCCAAAAGAGGTTATGATGAAATCAGAACGAAAATGTCAGAGCTGGTTGATCAAGAACCAAGAGTATTTTAAAAGCTTATGAACCTACTGCTAACTTGGATATGACCTAATACCATCATTTAATGTATAACATAGTTCTAGCTATAGTTTATGTACAAAGTATTTTTGTTGTAAACCATTAACCCCCGTTAAAAACTTAAAGTTATCCAAGTTACGGCAGACTTCTCTTAGCTTCCAGGGGGTTGTGGACTTATCTATCCTACTTCCCTACTTAGGCAGTATCATTTAGTACTACTTAGTAGTACTATAGGCCTATATTCTAGCTACTTAGAAGAGTCATTTAGCCTTGACGTAGAACGGCAGCTTAATATTTATTTATGATAATATAGAGTTTGTATATTTTTTATTTTACGTCATAAAACCTGAAATTTGATTCAGTCTCGTTCTGCTATTTGGATTACGGTGCATCGGTGCTCTTTTTGATCACGGCTCAGATTCAGCAGCAAATGTGCCATGAAATAAAACCTACTGTACATATATCAGAAAATTCTAATCGCAATGTTCGCTATATTATACTCTTTGGTCAAAATCCCCTCCAAGGTATCACACCCGCAAGAACCCCAATCACAACAGATCTATCGCCACTCGCGGGCCACTTGGTTTCTCCGGTCTTTTTCCTTGAAAAAGTAGTGTTCTCGTTTCGCTAGCTAATTAGCTAGATGTTTGAAGTTAATAAGCACTATAAAGGCTCCGCCAAACACGGCAATTGGTGAGAGGGGATTCTAGCGAATGGTGTTAAGAATACCATTTCACCTTCAGAATTAGCTGAGGATTTCTAGTCAAGGCCGCATTTCAGATGTTGGATGAAATTTAGGCCTCGCTTGATTAGCGACTCCCATTCCTGCCTCAGTAGCGTTCAGTTCAACATGCGAGCAAAGATAATGCGAGCAAATTAGCTAATCAGGGATCTCATCCTTGTGTCAAAAAAGAAAGACAGTTGACGCTTCTCTTTTTTGGCTGAAATTTTCGCTTCCTTTATACATTGAAACAATAGCAAGAGACTCAGAGGGTTGATAAAGCAAGACATCGTGTTCGCTTTTTTTCCTTTTCCTTTAGGTAAAAGGATACACTTTTTTTAATAAGCAACTTGACTTCGTCCAGCCCTCAAAGTTGGTTTAAAATTTAGACATTTCAGCCCTCAAAGCTGCTTAAACGTTGCTTAACATCTTTGTACCTACTAACCACCCCTGACTTCGTGGGTCAAAATCGTCATCTATTAGGCCTACAACATGACTTTTGGGAGACAGTTAGTGGAAAAACGTTAGCTAACGAACTTCAACATGCAAAACATAAGAACGAAGAACAATTTCCTAACACAATAAAGAGAATAAGCTTGGTTGTTTGACTTCTTAGTTGCTTACAGTAATTCAATTGAGACCTCAAGTTGCTTAATGTTAAGGTCAGTTCAGCCCTAGTTGAGCGGTTGCTTATTAAAAAAGTGTAAATAAATCTGTACATAATCTAACATGCAGAACAACTGGATTTAACCTACCAAATATGCAATATGGAATTACTGTATCTATTAAATAATGTATTTGCCGAAGGTCATAGTATTTTACTAGATACAATACTTACTTAATCTAAGTTGCTAAAGTTCTCCAAATCTTGTGATGCCTACAATTAACTCTCATCTATATTTCTGATGGAGAGTCGTCTTTCATCAAACACATACGAGTTGAGTTAGAACTCTACCCATTCACTTCAACTTGTACTTTTTACACGTATCTTTATGGAATAAACGGGTTTTATAAGAAACCGACTTCTAGAGACCATTAAAATGTACGATGCTCAAAGAATGAGCTACAATCTTGGACAAAATCTGTTTGAACAGGCCAAATTGTTTTGCTGTTTATTATCTATGGACACCCTCGTCACCCTAGTAACAATGTTGTTTCAAACAAAAATTGTTTTGCTTTTCTACTTATATCGTTTTGCAGGGAAGGGGGGGGTAAAGGGGAAATTTGAGTTATCAAAGATCAAAGTAGAAAATCTCTACAAAAGTCTCATTTACTTTTACATTGACAGTGACGATACACGCCAAGTTCTTCTCCCCTAACTTATAAATCAATACAATTTAATCCATGAATTGCTGAAATGAGGTCCAAATAAAACTATACAGTTAGTACATACGGTATATGTATGCAGTTATTACCTACTGCTTCAAGACGTACTGCAGTTTAATTATCTTCTTGGAAAATATGGTTTCAAACATTTGAAAATTTCCTCCGCCATTCTGTTATAGCCAAGCGGAGTCATGTGCAGGTGATCGTCCCAGAATGCCGTTTCCTGTTGCTGCGACAACGAATGTCTTGGCAATTTCTGCGCAAGGTCACAGAGAGTGATTTTGTCTCGATGTTGCGATGCGTATTGCCGCAATGCATTGTTGATCTTCTTTCTCATTGTCAGTAAGATTTTGTACCCAGGCCACACTTCGATGGCGTTTTCTGGAATGGTCAGTAGCATTGAATGGGCGCCGTATTTGTGAGCTGTTTCGTGAAGTTTTTCGATGTCTTTCGTTATCCTTGGCTGCCATAGATTTTCGAGTTGGCCTAAAAATTCTTGGTCGTCGGCGAAATTCTTAACGTGAAGAATATCGTTCGTTCCACCGAGAATTATGACCCAGTCAAAACAGAGCTATTACCAAGGACCTCAGGTAAACGAGCCGCCATTTGCTTATGCGTCATTTCACCGACAATCCCCTTGATTTCAACTTTTGCAGGAATTCTGCTCGACAGACCGATCATTTCTCTCAAGTGATTTCCATACGGCGAGAAGGCTTTCCCATGGTTGTGATAGCCCGCAGTCAAACTATCGCCAAAGCACAACAAATGCATCTGGTTGGCATTATGAAGAGGCAAAGGCTTCGGAATAGGCGGTGGAAGGGGTGGCTTTTTAGTAGGCCCGTTTTTAGTAGGAGGTTTCGGATGTGTTTGAGTTTGTGCATTTGGGATGCTTGGAATAACGGACTTTCGTTGAACTGAAGGTTTCTTCGTGGGGACATGCGTTAGTTGAGATAGGCCTAACGCTTTTAGTCCTTTCAATATCATAGCAATATTTGGAGCCTGGGTTGTTTTTACATGAGGTTTTGAAGCATGTTTTGTAGTCGGATGACGATGAGTTGTATGGTGTGGAGTCGTGTGATGTACCGTTACATGTCGTGTTGGAGTGTGAGCACGCGTATGTTCTTTATGAATGGTTGGAGTCGTAGGTTTAAAGGACCTTTTAGTCGGTGGCTTCGGCGTTGTGTGGGTAGTTCTGAGAGTTGTTGTTGGTTTTGTTGTTGTTGTAGCAAGTGTCGTTGAAACAGTCTTTGTCTTCATCAAGTCGATTTGATTCGATTTCATAGATTTAGATTGAAATTGCTGCATGATTTCTGGGACAATTTTGGCCACCATATCTTGTATGCTCGGAGGTTTAGTTTCAACTTGTGCCTTCGCAGGAATTGTGGTATTCTTCTGCACGTTGGACTGAGAGTTATTTTTCTGACTTGCTCCTAAAACAGTTGTATTCTTACTAATGGCGTTTGAAGAAACGTTTGTAGAAGATGCCAAACTCTTTGATGCATTCAAAGCTTCTTTCCTACTGGGATTTAGGCCAAATTCCTTGTCGTTACGTTCTGTATTTCTTGCTTCATCTCCTTCATCATGTCGAAAAACTTCGCGTAGACTGAAGTCTCCTCTGAGGCATGCTTATCTTTTTTCTTATGCTTAGCTCTATGCTTACTGTGCTTTTTGTGTCTCTTTTTATTACCGGTTTTCTTGTGTTGATTCTTTGACTTGGAAGGCATCGTTGTAGATCGCTGAAACCTCTCTTCTTCGTCTCCACTACTATCGTCATCACTTTCCTCCCCACTGCCACTAGCATCAGTGTCGCTATCATCATCTTCCGTAACGTCGCCTCTATGCTTGTGCCGTGAAGTATGATGACGCTTCTTATGGCTTGAATGTTTTCTTTCATGCTCGGTCTTTTCCCGATGATGTCCATGATTATGTTTTCGACGTTTCTCATGTTTACTATGATGAGTCTTCTTTTTATTATTATGTCCTTTCTTATGGCTTTTATTATGTGAAGAATGCTT
The DNA here is from genome assembly GCA_014526335.1 of Chrysaora quinquecirrha. Taxonomy (NCBI): domain Eukaryota; kingdom Metazoa; phylum Cnidaria; class Scyphozoa; order Semaeostomeae; family Pelagiidae; genus Chrysaora; species Chrysaora quinquecirrha. The sequence goes on along the minus strand of JACTAT010000002.1, from coordinate 3,398,014 downwards.
CTCTCTACGCGTTACAGTACTGCGTTTACTTCCCCGCTCTTCGTCATCATCGTCATTATCATCATCATTAGGATCATCTTTAGATTTATCCTCTTTATCCTCCTTATCGTCTTCATTATCGTCATAATCATCATCATCGTCGTCATCTTCGGTTTTCTTATGTTTTTTCATCTTTATCACAGCTTTACTTATATCCTCAATGCTTTCCTCATAACATGCTTCAAACTCGAGTCATGTCTACACAGCACCAGATACAGCTCACTTCTACGTTTCTCCTCAGACCTTTTCAATGTCATATATCCTGTAGTTTTAAAGAACAACCTTCTGCACTTATACCGATGACGATGTCCTTTCTTCAATACACAGTCAGTAACAGCATAAACATGCTTATGTCCGTCCTTTTTATACAAATTCATTCCAACGAAATGTGTTTTATCAAACTCTTTGACAACAGAGCAATCTTTAATTCTAACAACACCATTTTTCCAGTGCTTCGGTACGTCCTTCCTCCTAACAGGCATTTGTAGAGAATTAGGCCGTTTTGGAATATCATGCTTTTTATGATGCTTGCTATTTCTCTTACGCTTCTCTAGCTCTGCTAATTTCTTTTGCACGTTGCTCAAATGTTTTGCTATCTGATGCTTCTTCTTCATTCGTTTGAGCTTCTGCTGGATGATATTCATAAATTTGTGTTTATTATTATGCACATTCTTTTTGTTCTTATGCTTCTCTTCAGTTTCGTGCTTCTTGTGACCAGCTTTCTTCCCTTTATGTCTACTATTCTCCTTGTTATGCTTTCTTTGTTTACTTGGCTGCTCCTCCTTGTCGTGCAGATGCTCTTTGTTTCGCATACCACTGTAGTGATGCCTTTTTGTTTCTGGACCGTGTCCATGCTTATGATGCTTTTTATTTTTGCTATGATGCAACTCTCTCGAAGAATCAATCTTTTAGCTTTTCCATGCTTCTTTTTCAATTTCTTTAGTTCTCTCTCAATCCTAAATACATCTTTTTCTTTGACTTATTTCTTGATCTATGTTTCTGCAATGAGGCACTTCTTCCATGATGCCTACTTTCATCATCAATACCTTGCTCTCCTTCTCCACTGCCACTACCTTCCCCACTGCCACTATGCAAACCACTTGCATCTTCTCCATTAGTGATGCCACTACCACTACCACTACCGCTTCCAATGCCGCCTGCAGATTCACCACTGCTAGCTCTTGTTTCCAAATCATCATTTTCTCCTTCCTGCTTCGTCATTTTAGTCCTTTTGTGTGACTTTCGATGTTTCGAATGCTTATGCGATTCGTTATGTTTATGCTTCATATCTTTATGTTTGTGATGCTTTCTTTTTGCATCAGATTTACTCTTTATTCGATGCCTCGAAGAATGGCCTACTTCCCTCCCCTTGTGGACACTATTCCCTCGTCTACTTGCATTCGTCTTTCGGATACTAGTTCTGCTTTTTCTAGCGTTATTGCTCGCTTCGTCACTATCTGCTTTCGTTGTAGGTTGCGTTTGAAGTCGCATTGTCGATGTTTCAGGTCTATTCGTCGATACAGTTGTCGTTACAGGCTTGAGCGTTGTCGTAGTAAGTGACGTATTACTAAGTGGATAGGTATTGTTTCTTCCTAAAAACGAAGAACTTGGAGTTCGTAAGATGTTTCCTTGGTTGAGACTTGGTTGACCCTGAAGCAAAGGTTGAGTCGTATTCATCGTAGAGTTACCAGGCGAAGACTGACTCGAAACGGCAGCGGGAGCGCTATTATATAACGAAGTATGCGCTAAATTGGCTACGCTGTTACCATTTCTCAGGGTGATCATCTTATCGAATAAATCCGTCAAAAGTTTAGTGTATCCTTTACCCCACGATGAATTCGCATCCACCCCATTGATTTCTGAATGCTTTGCAGTTAGGCCAGCAGGATTTTGTGCAGCTTTGGCCGATGGTATTTGAGGGTAAGCTGGTGCCGCGGTCGGTTGTAAGATGCTGTCATCATGCACTGGGCTAATGTTGTTTGCATTTTGTTGGTTCGAGTAGTAAGGAATCCCATACGGGCTGGCTGGAATCTGCGTTCGCAGGAATGACTTCCAGTAAGGCTTTTCCGTTGGATAACTCGAGCCAGTGGTTAACTTCAATCGATTACGCAGTAACGCAAGTCTCATTGCCCGCCATTCCTCTACTGGGCTGCCTCCACTTCCATCAAATGGTCTCAAATATTGAAAACGAGGCGGACTTGGAGGGATCATGTATCGTTTGGCTCCTTGATAATATCCGTTGTATGAAGAATCTTGTTGCGGCCATTGCTGTGAATTGATATTATGCATCAAATTCCCTTGCAACGACTGCTTGTTGTAATTATTTTGCTCAGTCCATTGGGAAATGGCGCTGAAGCTATCGACAGTCGTACTCAACGTTCGAGCATCTTTATACTTTGTCACAGGCCTTGAAGTTGTCGAAACGGTTTTTCTATGTACATAGTTAAGCGTATTAGTTTTACCAGGGTCAAATTTATGTCTCCAGTGATCTTCAGTACTTGATTGGCCACCAGGTTTTGACGAATGATCCTTGGTATTGGGCCTTTTTTGCCCATTGTGGGAGAAGCTCAGGTCACAGATTTTCCACACAGCATAAACGAACAAGGCTATGAAAATAACCAAGGCTGAATACAAGGCAATCGAATAACAAGTGTTTTGACAGCAAAGTAGCTGATACAATGAATTTTTCTCCACCATGTTTTCTTGGGACTAGGTGGTTTCTCTACTTTTTTACGTCTTGTTTTGGTGTACTTTTAAACCGAGGTTTTTTTGCTGGCTTGTCTGCCTCGATTGTGTCGTCTTGGAACGATAAATGCTTGACCATCAACACTCATCGGGCTCCTAAAATATGAGAGGATAAATAGTGAGTCTAAATTAAGCAATAACTTACATCAGAACAAAAAAATAGTTCAAAATAATGTTTGTTCTTTCAAAATTTTGCAGCATTTCTTCCTAAATACAATCTATATGTTCAGGCTCACAATAGTTTGTATTTAGCTCCTTATTTTCTGCCCGCCAAAATGTATGTTGTATGCTACAATTTATCAATAAAACAATCTTGTTAACTCTTTAAGGCCAAACGATCAAATATTGTTTGTCAAACATTCATATTTGCTTATGAAACAAAACGTTTTACCGTTTGACGACCACGTCGCAAAACAATGCTCGTCATTGTCTTCGATATTTTAGGAACACAGCACAATGAATTGTGTTTATTGATGTTTGCCAAGCTATGTTTTGTAACGTAGCCAAACGTTCAAACATTACATGATGAGCAGGTTTCAAATGTTTGCTTAAAATGTTTGATCGTTTGGCCAGGGCCTTTAACAGTTAGCAAGGTTTTTGATTGGTAGATAGTAGCATAAATTTGGCGGCAAATGTTCATGTGCTGACGTGATAGCAGAAAAACCATTTCGCCTACCACGTGTTTAGGAGTTGAAAAGCATCAAGTGGTCAAACTAATGCTTCAAAAATTGGAAAACATCAAAGTAAATGTAGAAAAGGAATGAAGATAGGTACAGTGTATAGTGGTGCATGACAGTTACTCTGTAACTTCAAGTCGTGTGGTTGACTTAGGCCATCACTCGGGTGCTACGTCTGCCGGTGTTGGTGGAATGGCCTAAGCGCGCCAAGTTGAGCTCGTGCATTTGCAGCATATTTAGGCTCAAATTTCTCGTCAAAGTTTTGAGCTGTTGCAAACATTATCGGAATAAGAAGAATGATCTAGATCTATAAACTTCGCCACTAAAATAAAAAATTTGTTCTTTCGCTCGAGAATTTCGCCATAGCATAATAAAGCCAAATAAAAAAAGATTAAGTTTTGATAAAAAATGCCAAAAATATCAGTCTTAAAAGACATTATGGAAGGTAAACCTGAACAAAACCTTTATCTAGTAATCAGACTATAGAAGATAAGCAGAAAGAAATGGTTAGCTAACAATCAGAATACGAGAACATCAAAAGTTTGTTTTACTCACATTCCCACAAGTTTTTGTAGTATCTTCACCGTTTGGTCTCTCATTCGGCAATGCAGAAACTCAGCAATAAATAAACAAAACCAATCTTTGCAGCATTATTGTATTACATTTCGCTTGTAAAAGGTCTTGCATTTTAATTCAATTTCTATTAAAATCATATATTTTCAGGAATTTTAGTAAAAAGCAAGATAACATTACAAGCGCGTCCTCGACAAGCGTCTGGGCAGTTTGCTTTTTTCAAGCATTTCATCATTGCCTTAAACAACGCGTTTCCATTCAGCGCATTCATGTTGTTGCCTTGGCAACGACAAATCTGCGCGCTTGTGGGTCAGAGCTTCGTACTTCAGCCTGAAGGATTCAAAGTCTTTAAATTTCGCCCGTGTCACACGAAAATCCTTATGCGCTGAAGGAAAACATAAGGGTATATATTCTCCTCAAGACACTGTTGGTACTTGTTAACTCATTGTTCAAATTTTAAGCTTTCAAACGGATCCCCGAACTTCTAAGAAGGCCTACGGGCCTAGGGCCTACTTTAAAACCCTAGCGCGGAAGCGTACGAGACGCATCGAATGTCGTTAGATTAGAAGAAATTCGGGTCTCGGCATCTGTGCAAATAACAGGGAGTATATATGTAAAATAGAACTTTGGGAAAGTACCATAAGCAAATTATAAACGATATAATTAATCATACAAAACAAGTTCATTTGCGTTCTCAATCGGAAAAGGTTTCATACTAATTTTTAAGATTGCACGCAATAACAAGCCACAATTAGGGTCAACTACTAAAGACATGAGTATAGAAGTCCTTGTTTATTCTTAATTTCTTTAGACATTCATCGATTTATGATCGATTTATGTATGTAGCTAAATGCGAAAGAATACTTCAATTGGCCTAAACAACAAGCGCAAAGACGATCAAAGATCAACTTGGCTGTTTGTCTTGCTGTTGATTGGTTGACACGCTTAAAAACGCATGCGTGGAAACCGCTGATCAACGATTAGCTCTGCTGTCTCGTTGTTGTTCCAGTAAGGAAGAAGAGCATCTATCTTCTTTACTGAAAGAGTCGTTAGTTAAACCATTGTATGATAACATAGTCTTTTGTTCTTTCAAAAACTTTGCCATTGGAGCATGCTTAACCGCTGTTCTAGGCCAAAGAGGCCTTCAGGAAATACTTCGATTCCTTACGAATCCCCAAGCAGCTAATCTTTCTCCAAATAACAAGATTCCATACAGTAACTATATGCTGACTTTGCTATATTAATCTCTCTCTGCCAAGATCGTTTACAGAACCGCTGATAAATCACCCCTTTAAAACTCGCGTGTTTCAAATCTTGGTCAAAGCTTATAGAAAAGAGATAAGAAAATTCCTTCGAGGAAGCAAATGCTCGAGGTTCCCGAATGTCAACTGCACCAAAAATACATATTTAGCAGATTTACTATAATTATTTTGTTGAATCGGTTATAAATCTAAAAATTGAAATGCACTGTAGAACTGACAGAGGTTGCTGGTAATATAACTAAGACCAACAGGTGGTTAAAGTATATTCAGTAAAAGCAAAGATTAATGAATCATTTCTATGTATTCAGACAATCTAACAGTGATTATTTCAAGCTATTTGGCAAACTAGAAGAAACACATAATACTATCATGTTATAGTAAGCATTGTACATTCATGCTGTATGGGTTTTAGTTCAACGAGACGCATCTAACTTCGTCTTTGAATCAGTAGTATCTGGATTTTCGCGAAATTGAAGCTGTACAGTGGATAAAAGAACAAAAATGATCACTACACTTGAGTTTGCGGCAAAATTCAAGAAGGGCGTGATTCTGGTATGAGTAATGCCACGGAAACGTAATAACATTGCCTGAAATTACTGAAGTCTCTTAACAATCCTAATAGAACTGCAGCTGAGAAACTAAGCCAAAGAGCAGGCTCAATGCCGCGCCAGAGAGAAATCACGGGAAACAGGTAGTTAGGCCAGTGGACATTTTGTCTGAGAATCTTTGGTACAGTTATAATGATTAGACCTAATGTCCAAACGGAGAATTATCAGTACTTTGGTACAGTACGACGAGTTATTCAGAGGATGATACTCAGAGTTACTCAGATGAAGATACAGTAGAGTCTTCAAACAACGGAGAAAGACTATTTGCTTGCTGGTTTCTTTAGGAAAACATGATAAAAACAAACGAATTTGATGCAGATAGACGAGAAACTTTCCAGCTACGTGAGATGCGGAAGAAACTATCAAAATACAATACTTCGCAAGAGCATCTTCCTCACAATATTACACACATCTACAGCTACGAAAGCTCGGAAGATTTCGATGAATGTGATAACAATACTAAGCAGAGGAATTGTTGTCCAGAGTTGAATCGACAGCTCATAGTCTACAAACTATTCTACTTCTTGTTCTTCGGTGCAGTAGGAGCATTATTTCCATATCTAGCAGTATTTTATAAACAGTTATGGCTGTCTGCCCACCAAGTGGGGATTCTAATCGGACTTAGGCCGTTCATTCAAATGTGCGCATCGCCATTTTGGGGAGCCTTGGCCGATACATATAATGTTAGCAAACTGATACTACTTATATCCATCGGGGCTTGGCTTTTTTCGAATTTCAGCATTTCATTGGTGAAACCGAAGGAATATGAACCAACGTGCGATCTGAATCTAACTTATTTGCCATTAACGGATTACATGGACGAAGAAGAGGTTCACTGGCCTAGAATCGAGACTTTGCTTTCGAAGAAAGACAACATAACGAAACCAGATTATGGTGGTAATAGTAATCTCAGCGGTAGCATATTGAAGGGTAATCAGATTAATAATGATAATGCCGAAGAAAATCGCTTCACATCGCTGTTTAGTAAGGAAAGATTTAGACTCCATAAGAATAAACATAGAACAAACGTTGGTCGTACAAAATTCAAAGCGTTTTCAGTCTCTCAAACGACTAAAACTAACAAACCTAAGAAAAAAAGAAATAATACAGTTATTATGAAATTATTGAGAACTATGTTTGGACATAGAGAAGGGATTAATACGGCTAGAGCTAGTAAGAAAATTAAACGCCATGATAGATTTCAACTACGGAAATTTACAAACAGAAGTAAAGATTTCTCTGAAAACGAGGTGGATTCAAAATGGAAGACTCCGAACAAGGATACGTTAAAAGAGTCTGGGAAAACGTCCAGGAAAAGATATGATAATAACAACGTTAAAGATGATCTTGAACAGGAAGAATATCTTGAAGAAATGGTGAATCAAAACACAAATGGAGGGTTTTATTCTGACAGTCTTCTACCAAACCAACGCGTTGTGGCAAATCAAGATCTGAAGGAAGAGTTCGACTCGATAAAAGCGCAAAATGGAATGTTCTGGCCACTTGATGACAAATTAGATATAAGTAACGATTCTGAGACGCAAAATCAGTCGCAAATCAACGAAGCTCGAAATTTGTTTAACGTGCTAATCGCAATTACGGTTTGTGGAACGATTCTGTCTTCACCAGCAGCAACCTTAGCGGACACCGCAACACTACAAGCTCTTGGTAAGGTTTTTGTGTCTTATTATTGATTAACGTTCTTAGTAATGCGACTAGCCCTTGCCCGTCTCTGACCAACCCCTCATGACAACCCTCGCCTCAGAAGAACCTTCGCCTTATAAGGTCTGTGCATTCAAGTCGTTGAGAGAAGTCATTCAGTCGTCCTGTACTCCTGTCTGCAGATTTCACCTCTACTCAGATCCTTTGTTTCCTCCTTTTGGCTTAGGTCCGATTTCCTTGTCCTAGTCAAGGTCCTGTTCCCTGATCTCCCTAAAGGTCCTGTTCCTTGGTTTTAGTCGAGGTCCTTAAGCCATAGTGATTATTGCATAATTTACTGTAGGTAAGCTGCTGACAGCCAGGACATTTTCTCCATTAATAATTAGCCATCATGCTCCGTTAAACATTGGACTTAAGTTCCCAACCCCAAAACATTCCCGAAGATTGTTGTGCTCCAGGCCACCAGTTTTATCACTTTTATTGCCATGCTTCCTCGTTTGCAGCCTCTTTTAGGTTGCGCTCCTAGTCGCAGCGTCGTTCACCACCTCTTGTAACCTTAATTAACAAGGAACCTTATTATCAATAAACAACCTTAATAACTTCAGGTTACTGCACAACAATAGTACTTGAGCATTTCCTACTAAATGCAGTGACGAAACTCTTCTTCTTTTCTAGGTGACAATACATATCGGTATGGCCAACAGAGATTATGGGGTGCATTTGGATGGGGTCTTGGTGCGTTTATCGTCGGTGCTGTTGTAAGCATTGTGCAAGAAATACACGAATGTGCCGATCCGAAACATATCGACTATATACTATCCTTCTATGTCTACGCGTTCGTAATGGGACTTGCCTTTATTTGTGCGTTGTTCTTCAAATACGAGCCGGTCGGCGAGAAAAAATACGTGGAATCGTTTTGGGAGGCGACAAAAATGTTCAGCGACTGTCAGCATGTTTGTTTTATCTTGACTTTGCTATGCTCTGGAACTGCAATGGGTTTTACGCATACCTTCTTATTCTGGCATTTACACGACATGGGTGGCAGTCAGTTCTTGTTTAGCATCATTGCAGCAGTGCAGTGCATCTCTGAGGTATTCATGTACTTGGTTTCAGGATACCTCATATTGAAAATTGGCTGTGATAGCGTGTTGTATATTGGACTACTTGCTAATGTCATCCGACTGTTTGCATATTCTGTGATAACTCAACCAGTGTTTTCCGTTCTTCTTGAAATACTGCAAGGAGTCAGCTCTGCTTCGATTTGGACTGCAGCGATCTGTTACGTTGGACTTAACCCCGGCGTACAAGTAACACTACAAGCAATCTTGCATGGAATATACTGGGGATTGGGTCACGGTGGCGGGGGTATGCTTGGCGGTTTGGTTGTAACATACTTCGGGTCTAATGCAACTTTCATCATATTCGGGATTATATGCGTTATTAATCTTTTGACATTATTTCTCATGAAATATTGGAACAAATTTCTTGAGCTGCTTGGGAACTATACGTCGGTTGAAAATATTCCAGCAGGGACATATATATTGGTGGAGAAAAGAGAGGCAAATAAACTACAGCACAACTGATATACGCAGGTAAAAAGAGGTTGCTTGACTAACTTCGATAATAATCAGACGCTGAATTCCAACTACTATGCACTATAAAACTCGAACAGCAATAACGATGAAACAACAGGCATTTAATTTCAAGATTAAAAGATGTATAAAGAAAACTGATTCCAGAATTCGTATACCAAAGATCTTTCTAATTTCTGGTGGCATGTTCAGTACTCTGTTTTAACTCGCTTTTTCTGAAGTATACGCTATTACTCAGCTCGACTCGCTTATTTGGCACATTTGATATAATAGGCTCTTTGATTCAGGTTCCCCATGCGCCTATAAGTAGAGGTATAGGGTATATGCATACTCATACAATGTCCCAAGAAAACTGCTTTGCCTCATGCTCAGAGAGCTGTGGAAAGATGCTAGCATATAGTGGAACGATCAGCAAGTAACATATCAAGCGCTTGGAAAGAAGGATTTTTTACTAAGCGCTGCAGATGATGAAGAAACGTCCATTTGTTCTTTAATTTCATATTTAAAAATCAAACCATGATTATTTCTTTCCCTGGTTATCTGATAACGTATTCAAAAACTAAAGTTCATTACTTAGCTGTTTAACTAAAGAAACGTGCACAAAATATTTGAAAGATGAAACTTAAACATGTCCAACTATTCGTTGTCCTTTTTTTAATAACCTGCTTTATTACAACAAATGAGAAACACACGAACAATTACTGCAAATAAGGCATGCAAAACTAGCATCAAATATGCGTGCATGCTAAAGTGTACACACTATAGAGACCCATCATGCTATCTAAGACTTTGCTGAACAGGACACGCGTGTTTACCTACCAACAAACCTAAAAACCTTTATGGGTCAGGAAGTGCATTATACAGAGCTATATATTTCTCTACAAATTTTGTCAGAATGAACCATGGTTGAAAGTGGCGTAGCAAAGGGGTGCCGTGGGGGGCAGTCCCCCTTTAAATCATGGACGAGATAGGATAGGGTGTTGCCTAAGTCTGATATGAAAATGCCGTAGAATACATACATGGTTACTTCTTGAAACCACGCCCTGATTTTTTTTGACCCCGCCCTTTACACCCAGACTGAGATATACGGCAGAGCAAACTAATTCAGCTGCATCTTATGAAAAATATCAGAAGACGAATAAAACTACATCCATTATCAACATGAGAAAATATCAAAATGGGATTCATGGACCATCTTGGACATTACGACGCCAGTGTCCAAAGGGGCCAAACATGCTAATGGGGCTAATTCACAATGTGTAAAGTTTATTTCTCGGTAGATTCAGTTGAGAAAAATTTAAAATCTAAAAAAACGGAAGTTGATTGGAGCATTACTTTCTGTTTGAAAGGACGTAAAAACTTAATTTTTGGTTTCTTTTTTCCCTCGTAGGCCATTGCCTCATAAACTCGGAGAAGTCTATTCTAAACTAAAATGGTGCCTAGAAATTTTTATCTGCAAAAACGATACAAAGGTTGCAAAGTGACGGGGAATTCTAGGGACCAGGACTAGCTACATGTTTTAATATATAATAGAAGATATAGGTATTACTTATTAACTTTATAAAAAGAATTAAATTCTGTTGATCATAAATCTTTGTTCTATTTGAAAATTAACATTCTTGTCCAGATAACCAAATAGTAGCCATCCTTCCATTACCAAATAGTTTACTTCTCAAACAAGTCCCGTTTTAAAAGGTTACAAAACTCCTCAATGCTAGGGGCGTTAGTCTCCAGCCCCGATTCGAGATTATCGACAGCCTCGTTTACCCACATACTATCAAAATCCGGCTCCTCGCCAAAAGCCATAGGCATCATTGTCGGATCATAATTTACCATTTGGAAGAAACGATTGGCTAGATGATGGTGAAGGCAATGAATCCTATGATTGAGGGATAGCATTGTTACTACAAGAAAGATATACGGAGATCTCTTAGTTTCGAGTTTAAGATAAGGAATGATTTGATGAAGTTGCAATCAAGATTGATCTTTGATTTGATTAGTAAGACCTTTGATTAGATGTTACAAAAATGATCGTGTTGTTAAAAGCGATAATAAAGGTTATAAGAGTAACTAACTGACAGTAATAAAGGTATGACTAATAAGAGCAAATACAATGGTAATCAGTGAACCAACTGATGGTTACAACGGTAATGACAGTAGGTAATAGACAGTTACAGAGGTAATGAGAGTAACTAATAGACAGTTACAGAGGTAATGAGAGCAACTAACCAAGAGTTACAACGGTAATGATAACGACCAACTGAAAGTTACAGAGGTAATGAAAGGAATGAACTGAAAGTTACAGAGGTAGTGAGAGTAATGAACTGAAAGTTACAGAGGTAACGAGAGGAATGAACTGAAAGTTACAGAGGTGATGAGAGGAATGAACTGAAAGTTACAGAGGCAATGAGAGTAATGAACTGAAAGTTACAGAGGTAATGAGAGTAATGAACTGAAAGTTACAGAGGTGATGAGAGTAACTAACTGAAAGTTACAGAGGCAATGAGAGGAATGAACTGAAAGTTACAGAGGTGATGAGAGTAACTAACTGAAAGTTACAGAGGTAGTGAGAGTAATGAACTGAAAGTTACAGAGGTAGTGAGAGTAATTAACTGAAAGTTACAGAGGTAGTGAGAGTAATGAACTGAAAGTTACAGAGGTAGTGAGAGTAATGAGAAAGTAAGAGGTAAGAGGAATGAACTGAAAGTTACAGAGGTAATGAGTAACGAGAGGAATGAACTGAAAGTTACAGAGGTGATGAGAGTAACTAACTAGAAGTTAGAGGTGATGAGAGAAATAAACTAAAAATAACAGAGGTAATGAGAGTAACTAGCTGAAAGGCTCAGAGTAAAGAGTAAGTGAGAGTAACTGAATGAAAGTTACAGAGGTAATAAGATTTACTATTGAGACATTAGTGTTGATATGATAACGTTAACAACAACAAGAACAAACATATTCTAGCATTGGTCCTCTTGCATAGAACAAGAAGTATCAATAGCGCTTTTAAAACGTCTGTTTCCAAAAAGCAGATATTAACGGTTGAAGAGGAGTGATAAATGAACAGATTAAGGACGAGTAGTTTGTTGAGTTAACGATATAGATACAAAACTTAAACGTATGAGCGACGCAATCAATTCATTTCAAGTCAAGTCACAAAGAGATCACACAAGACTAAGGGTTTTATTTATCGTAGCACTTACCATTCTTGAGCCATTATCTTTAATGCTAAAAAGTAAAAAGACAGATCTTATTCATCGAGTGCCGTTATAAATGGAATGCAGAAGTACTAAAGTGAATTATGATGATGTTCAACTTGGTGTTTGACGTTGTTTAAGAATAGAAGTCTTAGCTAAAGATATGAATCAAAATATGCATACTTTATTGTTGTCATAATCGAAGACAGGACATAACCATGAGGATCAGGTTGACCTGAGTAACCTGTTTAAGAAAAAACATTAGATTTATATAAGATAGTAACAATAAATTGGACGAACTCTCTGGGCAGGGTTGGCTCGGACAGATCCCGTAGTATGGGAAGTCTTGTCTTCCTGGCAGGCGGTATGCTAAGTAAAGGTTATGGAAGCGATGGCATCCCCCTGTCGCGTATACGGATAGCAATCGCCAGTGAGAGCGATTTGAATGACTAGAAATCTAGGGATATCTCCTATCACTATTAAGTATCTTCAACTGGTAGAAATCAATATTATACGCTAATACATGTGTTATAATAGTAATTATAGTCAGTTGAGTTGTCATATGAAGACCAATGTTTGATTTTAAATAGTAGTTAAAGGTAGCTAGAAACTGAACAGTAGAATATACACGACACATATGCTAGTTTCTCAATAATGGTCCTGAAACGTTTTTGGCAATTTTCAAGGCTGCCAAGAGAAGGAGAAGAGAGGGGAACTTGTTCCAGGGCCTCAGGGGAAGGGGCCTTATGAAGCAAGTCCAATGTCTTCTTAATCACCAAAGAAGGTTCTTCAAGTATGTATTTTAGAAAGAAAAATTTTCAGAATTAATAGTAATTATTCTGAAGTAGAGTTTAGGCCAATTTGAAGCATACAATCCAAAACTTTTCCCAGGGATTACCACAATCCCTTATCGGATCACATCGCGTCTCTGACAGCTGGCCCTCTGGTTGGCCCTCGTATTCCTTTTGTCCCAGGGCCTCACAACCCTCGGTAGCCTTGCAATCACCGTTCGTGAAATGTAATGATCTAACAATTCAGAATACAACTTACATTCTTGAGATCGAAACTTCCCGAAGGCGTCTTCTTTTGGGATATTCGGATAGAGGCATTTCAGCTGTTCCAAATCAAATATTCTGAAAAGATTATTGTACAGATTTACAAAATTTTTTACTATGAACTTCAAATAATGCGAAAAGAAAACGAACAGCCAAAAGCATTTGTACTTTTATAGCAATGTAGGTAAATCTAAATCCTGCAGCAAGAAACAAACAACAGATACCTATCAGGCAGTGATCGAATGTTGAAGTCTTTGGCGGTCCAGGGTTGAAGATTATAAATCTCATTTTGGGCTGAAAAAGCAAGTGGTACAAAATAACACAACGAAATTCGACAGATTTTGCATCTAACCTCGGATTATGTCCAACAGAAAACCTTCGATTTAGATTAAGTCAATCAAAATATCATACATACCAGTGACCCAAGCAATGCTCACTCCTCCAATTTCACCATCACTGAATCGAATCAAGAATGTTCCAGGACCCGTACGTGACAGCCGAGTGCGTGCTTCGTCCCTTGACATAAACTCCAAATATCTATAATAATATTAAAGTTAATTCATACGAAAGTTAAGTTCAGTTAAGTTACCTAAGTTAAGTTAAGTTAATTAAAGAAAATTAGAGAAAGTAAAGTAAAGTAAAGCAAAGTAAAGGAAAGTAGAGTAAAGTAGAGAAGTAAAGTAAAGTAAAATAAAGTAAGAAAATTAAGTAAAGTAAAATAAAGTAAAATAAAGAAAAGTAATGTAATGCAAAGTTAATGTAAAGAAAAGTAAAGTAGCGTAAAGAAAAGTAAAGAAAAGATACTGTAAAGAGAAGTAAAGAGAAGTAAAGTAAAGTAAAGAAAAGAAAAGTAAAGTAAAGTAAACTAAAGTAAAAGTAAAGAAAATTAATTAAAGTAAAGTAAAGTAAAGTAAAGTAAAGTAAAGTAAAGTAAAGCAAAAGTAAAGTAAACTAAAGTAAAGTAGAGTAAGCTCATGTCAAGTCAATTCAAAAAAAAAAGAAACGAAACGAATACATCTTTTTGACTTAACTGACCCGTCATTCCAATGATCTTTGAGATGCCTCTTCACAACTTCCATTCCAGCGTGAAACCATTCCCAAAAAGTGAAATTTCTTCCTTTCAACGGCTCCTGATGTCAAGATAAAAGTACTCTCTAATTTAACCAAGATTTCATTAACGTATTACACAGAAACGAAAAGAAATAGGAGACAGTAACAGAGTATGTGAAGTGTATAATTTTCTAACCTTATTAAATGAATGCCAGGAAACCACTTTTCCATCACTACCTTGCAGATCTGGGCCTTGAAAAATAAAGAAATTAACTCAAAGTAAATTATTACACTTTGACTGACAAAAGACTTTAAAAACTAAATTAGAATGCATCTATTCTTGTATATGAGTTTAATGGTTCAAAAAACGGAGGGGCAAAAAAGCTTCTTACGCTTCTTCTCCACACTTACTTGCAAATAATTTCGTTCCAAGATATTCTAAGTGAGAATCAGCAAGTTGGCATTCAGCAGTCATCAGCCATCTTGCGTTCAGAGCGTAGGCCATTTGGTCCCAGTCGACTTCCTCTGGCACAGTAAATGGTTCGCGGTCCTAAAAAACCAACAGAATAAAAATCAAACAAAACCCTAATGAAACTGTAAGTTTCCTTTAGGCCCTGGCCAAACGATCTAACATTGTTGGTCAAACATTTGAAACTTGCTTGTCAAGCAATTTTTGATCGTGTGGCCGCCTTTCCAACATTGTTTGTCAAATACTTCTTTTTCCTTTGTTATTATCATATTTCAACAACTTGCAACATTTCGGCACTTAGCAACATTTCTAAGCAACAAGGATTGCGCATTGCGTGATTGCGCATTAGCAATAACATCGTTGTTCCAAAATGTTGGAAGCAATGTTTTTGGACGACGCCAAAATGATCAAAAATTTCTTGTAAAGTAAATCTAAAATATTTGACCAACAATGTTTGATCGTTTGGCCAGGGTCTTACAGTCATTATTGGCTTTCTTTTATAGTCATTGTGGGCTTCTTCACTTTCCTTCCTCAATAGTTTTACTGCAAAGAAACAGAAACAAAGTCCCGACTATACGTGTGATCTTATATCTGTTCTAGCGACGCAGAGCTCCTGAAAATGCTCGGTTCAGAGAAATCTTGACGCGGCTATATAAGTGCTGCGACAGAAGTATAAGTAAGAATGTCAATCTTGACTTACTGGACTGGAGAAGAAGTTGTCCCAGAATACTGTTGCTTCTGAATTCGGACCTTGATTTCCATGGACCACGACTACAACTGGCACAGACATGCACTACAACATAAAAACGACAATGTGCGAAAATCGTTGAAAACCTGAGCTAAAAGGAAAGCAACTTGTAATTCATTGAAAAATATAGAAATATATTAACATACCGTAACTGGTAGCTTGTCTCCACCAATTGTGATGCTAGCAGAGAACACAAGACAGCTCTTGGCTTCTAGAACAGACTGTCGAACAGATATTATTAGCCTTTTCTCAAAGAACAAATCTGATTTAAACCATAGATGACTTTAATTTTGATGAGAGACTTTCTAGCTGACGTTCAGACAGTAGCAAAATTAGGTTCAAATTAATTCATAGGCATGAATATCGAAGGTTACTATGCAAATGTGCATTTTATAAATATCATCAAAAGCTTCAAACCTCTTGTCCTTTTCTATCCTGACGTTTGATTTTCTTCAATGACTGAAAAAGTATGTAACTGATTTTAATCATCTATTATCTTCTACTGTAAAAAAAACTAACAACCTACTCCCTAGGCCTTAAATACATTTCCTCGAATCTCAAAATCAAACCAATTTGAGCCCTTGTACGGGCCTCATAATTCGCTAAAATATAATATTGACAATTTTGGCCTAGGCATCGAAACAAACAAGATGAAGATCCCGAAAGCAGATGATCCAAGCAAGGAAATGCAAAGAATTTCATTGATAACTGTCAGGAAAGATACAGTGCTGTATGTGGTCTTTTTTGGTAATAAAATGTTTAACATGGTTTTTGGTCTATCTCGGTGTGAAATTGTAATGAAATTGTGACGGCACTTAACTTTATTGTTTGAGTACCCATTTAAATGGCAAATCGACAAGGCCGGTACTAGGGTCGCATTAGGACAGCAGAGTTCTAGGTAGAGGATTATTCACAATGGGGACGAGGTCGGAGGAGTTACACAAAATACTGTGCTACTATGCTACTTTCGTCATACAATGTAAAGCTGGCAAAAGTATGAAGTATGAAGTAGGAATTCTGTAATATTATAGAACATTGTAAATGTGGGAAAAATGATGATCACAGCTTACTAAATTTTTAAAATCCGCATGAAGAGCATGAAGTTGCTGATTGTATTCCATAACCTAAAGAATTGTAAGATAGAGTAAACATCGATAGTTAAAACAAATAGCATATATACAGCAGAATTAAATGAGAAAGACAAAGAACAAGTTCATTTACTTACTCCTCTGTTATTCAATATTTCTCCACAATTTCCAATTTCCCTGAAAAATAAGCAACAAGTGTTTGGTAGTAAGCAAAAAGAAAATGAAAAATGAAAACAGAAACAGCAAAAATTGACAAGATTTAGATACAATAAACTTCTAGAAATTTAAACTTCTAGACATCCTCCTGGTTACTTAGGCCGTTGACAAACTGCCAAACAATGCTTGTCAAATACAATGTTTGACCGTTTGGTCATATCACAAAACACTGCTCGTGAAGCAGTTTTTGATTTGCATAAGCAAAAAATGTTTTTTGGAATTGCGCAGCCTATTGCGCTTGCCAAGAATGTTTGGTGAAGCAGCCAAACGGTCAAACATTGCTTTGAAAGTAAACCACAATGTCTGACCGTTTGGCAAGAACCCTAGTCTTTGACAATGCAAAGCTCTGACGAAACGATCAAACACTGTTGGTCGAACATTTAAGATTTGCTTGACGAGCATTGTTTCAAAATTTGGCTACTTCGAAAATATCGCTTGACAAGCAGAATTGCCTAACCATGCTTTTAAAAAACTTCAAATATATTTTCTGCTAATCCACAAAAAAAAATCTTGATTACCAATGTTTTGAGGGATGGCCAAACGATAAATAAGTTTGGTAAACAATTAAATTTCAGTTGTTTGCCGAGGAATGTTTGATTGTTTTGTTTTGCAATGTTTGAGCGTTTAGCCGGCCGTTGCAGATCATATCGAATAAGGGTAGCTGTAAAATTAACACTGTTTACTCTATTGTTTTTCCATGAACCAATTCTTTTGCTTGCTTCTCACTGAGGAAAACGAAAGAAATATGAGCACAAGTTAGTTTTTACAACAAATATACAAAAGACAGTTAATTGACAAAAAGAAAGAAAGAATACCTGAGGAAATAATGTATAGAAAAATAAACTTGCTGTAGCAATGAGCAAGTAGGTAATTAGATTTACCTTAGGATGGTGGTCACAACTTCAGGGCAGTTCATCTGCAAGTTGAGCTTCGGACCAACTAGAAGTCTACAAATTAACAGAGTTTAACGTACTATAAGTCATTAACAGGGAACGTTTAATACAAGTTTGAAGTAATGAAAGAGATTAAAGTGACTGTTACAGGAGTATAAAGTCCAAGGGGGTACTCATTAACTTTCAATACGGGGGTCCATGTCACTATTTCCTTGCTGATAACTCCGTGTTGTAATTCACAGACCCAAATATTGATGTAGTATAAGATTTCGGACCCCAAATATTGGCATCGACCCCCGTATTGAAAGATAATGTGTACCCCCTGGGTTTAAAGTTCTCTAGTTTATTGCACATGGTCTATGTAAAGAGATCCACTGAATCTTATGGTTGGCTTTTATTTTCGTTTCGCAACAGTTTTCACAATAATCAATATTGCGAGTCAAACTTTGAAAATTGCGATTTGAAAATTCTGCCTGCAGTGACGTCACAAAAGGCGTCTGATTCATTCGACTAGCAATCCATGTGAGGAGCCATTGCAGAAATTTCATTCAATCGACAGCAAAAAATATCAATAATGGATGGACTGAGTATTGTGCTAGCGATAAAAAGAGTAACAGAGAAAATTAGACATGGAAAACTTAATCAATGACAGGCCTTTACCTTACGGAAGCTTGGAACTTTGTCTGTGTCTTGAGGACTTGAGGTGGTTGTTTCTCGACAATGAAAGACCTGAAAAGGACAAGAAGGAATCTTCAGATAACATCCCAAAGACAATTTTTTTCAAAAAAATTAACAAATGCATGAAAAGTAAAAGGCAAGGTTTTTAAATACAGCGAGTTCTCGAATTGCCCCCTCCCTCCTCGAATAAGCCCCCGCCCAAGAGAGAGACATTGTTAATAAGCTCCCTTGAATAAGCCCCCACCCATGAAATGTTGATTTTAGCCATTAGGGTCCATATTGGTACTTTATCTAATTATGACAAAAACATCATTCTTCTAGTCGATGATGAATCATGATTTTATGAATAATTTTACATCTGACTCGAGTAGAGAGTGCCTATCCTGGCTATAGTGCTCGATATACGTGAGTATAGAGCAATTATAAAGCAGAATGAACACATTAAAAAACAGACATGTCCTTCTGTAACTCTGAGTTTCGTGCTTACGCACTCGTCAGACAGACTATACCAATGAATAATTTTATAAGCCCCACGTTTAACCCCACCCCCTCGAAAACGGCTCCTTTAAAATAATAAAAATCAAATATGCCCCTCGAGGGCTAACTCAAGGATTTACGGTAGTTCTTTTCGAGCCACACGTTGGCTTGTACCTTTTTCAAATAATTTTTCTGGCCTGCTACCAAAGTTTCGAATTCTGAAGAATGTCAAACGAAAACTTCTGCTACCTTTTTCTGATTTTGATCATGGTATAATAAGAGATATCATAAGTTATTACTTTCAACCCACCTTCGAATTAATGTCGTCAAGTTGCTAACAGACATCTCAACTATTCTTTCCACTTTTTCCTTCTCATCACCCCCTCTGATAATGGGCAAAGCATCGAAAAGAAGTTTGTACTAGAAACAAAACAGTAACACTCAGTTTAAATTGCTTATAACACCAAATTTTCGATATCAAGTTTTTTCTGTTACAGTCATTTCTAGATAAGATACGCAAACTCTGTTTGCAGTCCAGTCCTGGAATCCACACAGGCTCGTTAAACTCTGCCAGAAAATGTCTTATTAATGTCATATTCCGCTTATTGTGACCAATAATATCGGGTCTTTGTCTATATTATAAGTAGGTGGGTTAGTAAAATCTGGGCGGAATACCCCCCAGCGTCATGCCTAATGTTCCCCCCCCCCAGAGTTCTAAATCTTCTAGAATGCAATACTAAATAGGTGGAACCCTCATGTAAGGGACCGTAATCACAATAGAAAAAAAGGAGATTCGAAGTTACAAAGATTAATACCTGTGTGCAAAGCTGATACATAGACCATTGTGTATCTGTCAGAAGCTCAAACCTGCAAAGGAACATGTTAACAATTATTTCGAGCTTGTGAGCTGTAAGATGTTACGCTGGACTGTACTTTATGATAAAAAATCGAACAAGCAAAGATAGGAGGTAATACAAAGCATATACAACAGTAGTGCCTTGTAGTTTATTGAGTATCATATAAGTAGTAAAAAGGGCAAACAGTTAGCAAAGTGCATAAATAAGTGCACGTAATAAGTGAATATGTTACATCGATTCTCATCAAGCTTATATACGGATGAAACTTTATTAAGCTCCCTAGCGCAGAAAAGAGAGTTAACCAGAAGGCTCAGTCAAGCGAATTCCTGTGTCACGCATACAAACGAGGTTTAGTCGCTGTCAGAGGTTTTTCAATAACATGGAATCGAGTTTATGCAGCAGGCAATTGCTTTCTATTGTTTCTTCGTTAAAAAGCCAAGAAATTAAAATTCAAACATTCCGACGTCAGCTGGCTTTCTGCTGTGCCCCTATTCTGGATCCTTACTTTATCAAGCGGAATTTTTAGCTAAGAAAAGCCTCCGAAAGGAGTCCTTTAGCTCTCTCTAAGCCCCCGTCTATAGCATACTAAGCAAAGAAAATTCCGGGGACTTAATGGAGTTTTTAAGGTTTATAAGCTATCATTTATCTTACCAGTTCTGTAATTCATCAAGAGGGCCAGGTTTATCTCCACCGCTAAGAGATTTCTGCTGATTTATCCTCCATACAAATAATTCTTGATACACCTTATTCGAAACATGTTCGATTTTTCGCCCCAGGTCCTCCAGCTGCTCAAAGATGTTCTTCAAGAGAAAACATAAAAGTTTTTAAAAGAAGCATTTCATAAAGCAAACGTTTCCAGTAGACTTACTACATGAGTCTCCAGTTAACGCTCCCCTACTTCTCATTTGCCACTCCACACTGAGCGATTGTAGAAAACAACAACACAATAGAGCGAAGTAGAGGGAGCGAAGTATGTAGTGAGTGAGTCTACTTTTCCAGCCCAAAATTTATTTTTCGAAAGTTTGCTTTTTTACCGCTCTTCCCTCTTAATCTCTTAGGCCTAGTTTAGGCAAGAATTGTTTCGCACCGCCACGGGACGGCACAGGATAGACACTTGGCAATACGATTGGTTCAGATATCGTGTCATGCCCATTTTCTCGATACTGTCTAGGCCTCGTGCAATATCTGAACCTGAACATCTCAACATTCACACATTTTGAGACGAGTGATGAATGTAAAATACAAAAACTTTATTACCTCTCTGTCTTCTAAAATCTTCAGCGCTTTCGTTCTCAGCATATTTTCAACGTCTGCTTTTCTCTTGTTCAATGTAGCCATCTGAAATAACGAAAACATAGCATCAATAACCACTACCGTGAATACTTCGGACTGAATCTACAACCTTAATTTATCTATTGCCAAAATATAATTTGTCAATCTCTTAATTGTATTGACCCTTTTCGACGAACGTCTGTGATTATAGAAGTTTATCACAATTTCGAGATAAAGACCTTTCGATACCAAATTGGTATTAAGAAGCCAAAATTAAGTCTAGGTGCAAAGTTTTACTATCTTAGCGCTTGTGCTATTGATTGTATTAGCGTTCAAATTTCACGATTTTGTAAGGGCTTTGACCAGTTTGGGTAAACAGTTTCACGCCCAGTCACTCTTCACGACAAAGCCCTCATAAAATCGGGAACATTAAAGGCTCAGAAAATCAATAGCACAACCGCTAGGACAGCGTCAATTTGCATCAAGACTTAGCTTTAGGTGTGTTATACGATTTTAGCATTGAAAACTCGATATCTTGCAGTTTTGAACAGTTTCAATCTCGGCGGCCATTCATCAAAAAGGTCTATTTGGAATCCAATTGGTGAAAGATTTTTACCTTCATTTCTCTCTGGCTTTGTGGGAGCTGCAGGGCTTGAGTGATTTCCGCTAAAACATTAAAAACAAAGCTTATAGACCCGTATTTCGGTAAACTGCACCCCCTTTCTAATAAGCAACCGGTTTATTAACAACTAAGTCTGGGAACACAATGTTAAGCAACTTTTAGGGCTCAGGGACGAAGCTGTTAGCAACTACACGATAAAGGAATATTTTCTTTCATTAATTTTTCCAGATTTTTCTTGGATCAAATCGTTTTGTTTATACATCGATTTTAACTAACTTTTTAGCAAGGAAGCGCCAAAATTTGATTTGGTTATAAGTAGGGCTGGTAATTGTCACTCTGTGTATTTGGAGTTAGCAACTCTAAAGACATTCCATATTGCATCGCAGAGAACTTAATCCGGCGCATTCTGGTTCAATTTGACGCGGATAAGTAATCCGGTCATTCAGGGTCAGGTTTCTAAATCCTTTTTCGAGAAAGGGAAATAAATAAAACTGTGCCCTGAAGTGAAACTAAAACTATTTGAAGCAAAAAAAGAATGAAGAATCCCTACCATTTGATGTTAAAAAAGATTGAAGAATTCTTACCATCAACTTTGCAGATTTCTTGATATCTGATGACAAAATCTTCTTGCTGTTGTTTGTAATTCTTTAAATTTGCATCTGTGCTCTGAAATAAAGAATTCCAAACACTGTTTCAGTGAAATTCAAAATGTAAAACTTCAAAATTATAAATAGAAATATATATAAAACATAAAGGAATTGAAGGAAAAAGAGCAAGGGAGACAGAGAGCGACTTATGTGATAGATTTGGAAATGATGCTTCACATAAAATCGCAGGAGTTGATTGGGCTACTGTATACAGTGACAGACAGAAATGGCATGCGGTAGCAGCTAACGTTCGAATCGGATAGAGCAACCGATGGTGATGACGATGATGATTATAGCAACTATTATTCAAAATAAGTAAATAGAAAAAATAAATAGAAAAACCTTTGCAACTTCTTTCAGATTCTCAATGAATTCTTTTATGTTTGGAATAGCTGGGCTTTCTGGTGCTTCGATGTCCATCATTGGTGAAAGAATCGGCGTTGGCTAAAAGACAGAAATTGAGATAAGTATTATCAGAATCATGAACATGCAAAACTAAGAATAACAGGGTGTTCACTTCATTTTTCTTAAAACCGAAAGAAAACACCCAGCAATTTCCAGTTTGCATCAGTCTGTTCAAAAGAAAATAACAAAAAATACTAACATTACAAACTAGCATCAACTAGATAAAATTTCAACGTCCAAGAGACGTCAAATTGACGCTTGTTTTAACTTTTCCATGATTAAAAAACTATACTATAATCTTTTGTACCTACACAGGAATAATATGTTAAAAACACATTAACTTAAGGTATATTTAATACATAGTACCTATAGCACCCAGCAATATACTGTGCTGTAGTATGAAGTTGAATGATAACACGTCTATAACTATAAAAAATTTACTAAAAACTTTGGTACACATATACGAATATTGTGCTAAATAAACAGTTAATAATACACAAAAAATACATAATAGCTATAGAATTTCATACATAATACATTACTTTGAATGATATTGACGATGGTAATATTAACTTTGTAATATTTATATAATATGTATGTAATATGTAATATTATAAATAAGCAACGCTACGCAAACCATTGCAAAGATTTCAGACAAATCAAATATGAAAAGAGCACAGAATTGTCAAAGTATGTATGGTCTATTAAGAAAGATGGAAGGACCCCGATAATTAAATGGAAAATTCTAAAAAAAGTTGTGAGTAAACCAAGAAAGGATTATTGTAGATTATGTTTAATGGAAAAAATGTATATCATTAACTCTATAGGGATCATATGTTGTTGAATAGCAGATCAGAGCTTGTGAGCAAATGCAGACATCAAAATAAATATATTATAAAATACTTAAGAAATTAACATATACGCCACATACGATTGATCGTTCTTTAACGTTCGATCGATTTGTAATCGTTAACATCTGTGGTTGCCAATTTTGTTATTATGCCTGATGATTGATATAATCATGAAACTCAGAGTCGCATAATAAATAGTCTTTAATTTGTCTTAACCTTCGTATAATATTATAAATATATATTTATAATAATATTTACACACAATATTCGTTATTAATGCTATATTCAATATTGCAAAGAGAATAAACAATACATAGTGTTACACTATTGTTGATTCAATTATTCTGAGAAATAGAAACAAAAATTTATGATTATAGAATATGGTATAACTATCAAAAGAAAACAAACTTTACTTTTCTCATCCTGTTCCCGTTTCGTATCTTTCAAGCTCGAACTTACAGATTTGTTCTTTACGCTGCTATAATCTGCCTTTAAACGTAGTCATCAGCTACACGTAGTCATTAGTTAGCACAGTAATAATGGCTCTTTGGCAACCTAGAATTTATACCCTTGCGCATGCGTTTTTTATCTAAATGGCACGTGACATCAACTATGACTCAAATAAGGAAAAATAAAGAAGTTAGTTTCCTTAAACCTTCACTCACTGTTAAATAAACTTCCAACCAGAACAGTTATTATGTCAATCATGGAACAGTCGGTTGGGTCCACGGAAAATCTTCTTCCATTTTAACTTATAGTTCCTGAACTCGTTTTCCAGTTTAGAGAAGCGTAAAGACTTCTTCATATCGAGAGGCAAATCACTGTATTGAAATGTTGTACAGCACTGCAGAAAATCCTATTGTTTTCATGGAAATCCATTTTAACGAAATCTCGTACGCGTATTAGAAGAGTGATTGTCAAGACAAAAAGTGCAGGGGCTTGAAATATGTATTGCATACAAATTTCAGACTTGTACAGGAAAATAGTCACAAACTGTTATTTCTAATGCGTTTTCATGCCCTCTCTTCGACATATGCGTGGTTTTTACTTGATATAAGCAATATACCAGAAAATATAATCGGGGACCAAAAGTGTGGAGGGGAAATATTTGGTCCCACTAGATGGACTAACAGCAAAGGAAAATAAGGAGTATATGAATTTTTTTCAGAATTCTTTCGGCGGTAATTTCTAAAAATTCGGCCATAAATATTCTTCGGTCACTGTCGTTTAAGTCAAAACGTCAAAACAGACCACAGAAGGGCCACAGAGCTACTGTGATTCAAGATCTTGTCGTAAACAGATAATACGAGATGCATTTTGTGTCAGTATGTAGACAAGAGATGGCGTAGTAGCCGGGTTTGGACTTGTGTACTTGGTTCAAGTTACTCGGGTACAAACCCGGTCGCTTTTGAGCAAAAATTATAGAGCGTTTCAAAGGGGATGTTTATCTTCTCCAAGCTCAAGCCAAAGCACAGTTACTCCAGCATTCCTACTTGTGGTATTTTCATACCATTTTTATTTGCCCTCGTTTCTTTATTTTTTTTTTCATTTTGCTTCAATCCAAACTTCAATAATCGGCCTGCCTTAACCGAGTCGTAGTTATCGCTCTTGAGTCGTAGTTATCGCACCTGTTGGACGCTCACACTAGAGCATTACACCGCCCATGATATATGTACAGTACACTTAAGACCTTTAACTATTGTTGTTTGTGTGTTCTAATAACTTCTTTTTCGCAGTATGATTTTTATTTAACACAAAGAAGAATGACTTTTTGAAGCGGAAGAAAAGGTGTAGTTGCTCTCGAACGTTGAAAAAGATTCTAAAAAATAAAAGGATAAAGAAAAAGGCCTAAAAGCTAGCATTAGCATCTAGCTATCGCTATTTTCTCTCAACAGTTTTAAACACAGACGGTTTCTGAAACAAAAAACCTTGTAAACAGCTTATATCTCAGTACATACAAGATCAACGAGAATTTTTGCAGAAACCGCCAAACCAGGAAACTCGATTACGGCGGCAAGGCGGCAAAATAATACCGCCAAAAATACGTCATACCACGGGAAGCTTTGGGAGTCAATCAAAAAACAAGGAAGCAGCGATGATAAAAGCAGAAAGGAAGTCGAAACTAGGATTTCAAAACCGAATTTTAAGCAAGTTAGATCCTCTTTTAGCAACTGACGAATGATATTCATGCGCAGGTCAAAATTATCAAGCTTAATTCATAATTTCATACAACCAGTTTAGGTTGTTGCAGTCGTACAAGCAAATAACAGGTCTCGATAGCTTCCGAAAAATCGAAATAAACCGCTTGAAGTTGAAATTACATTAACTACTTAAGTTAGCAAAGTTAGCTAAAATAAGAAAATTTTAAAAGATGGATAGCTCAAACCAACCTTTTCAACAATCTGAATTAATTCTTGCTCAGCAGCTAATATTTCTTTTATAGTTAAAACAAGCGCCCAAGGGTTTTCTTGATACGCGTCCTATTGGCGAAAGCAAAAATCTCAGAACTTGGAGTAGCTTGAAGGGGTTCGGATGAAGTTAAGCAGAAAAATAAAGATAATAGCTTTGAACATGATTTATAATATAATGCAAAATTATTTAGAATTTTTCTTGCGTTCTAAGAATGATACCTAAAATTTCTAATCTTGCTCGTAAATTCTGAGAATTTTTAGCTAATTCTAAGAATTTCCTAATTCTTCTGAGAATTAACTTTTGGCTGAAAATTTCTACAAAAATTCGCTCCTACACAAAGGGGATGTCCATGCGAATTCATTTGTGGCCCTGAGCCTTGGTTTGGTTATTTTTTCTGTAGTTTACCCTTTTCCCTTTTTCAAACACCCAAAATAAACAATTATATTTGTATTATGAATACACTCATTTTTTTCATAAGAAACCACTTATATGAAACTAAAGAAGCAATTTTCTAGGAAATTAAGAAACCTTTGTTTAAATTCAACTATAATTTAAGAAACTTTATCCTTCTGTAACTTCAGCAAAAATATATTTTTTATGCTGTTTGCAAACATTGGAATACCATACCAATAGTTGTGACTATTTTCATCTATTCTTTGGCTTAAGACAGTTTATCGTGCTCTCAACAGTGAGTTTCAGTAAATAAAAAAAGCTAGTCTTGGCAAGTTAAGAAACCCTAAAGATGTTTGTCTTTTTATTTGTGGAGCTTCATCATTCTTAAAATGTTTCTTAACAGCAAAATAGACAATATAGCATAACAAAAGAAAGTAAAAACATTTAATTTTTTTCTTAAAAATTAATTTTTCCAAAACTCTACTTTGTAAATTCACTTAATTTTACCTTTAATTGTTTTGCATATTCTTTGATTCTCATCTGAGTTATCAAATCATTTGCAGGCTAAAGAGCAAAAGCATATCAATTAATTGTCAATCAATTGTGAAATATTTTATACACAAAAAAAGAAGCTAACATTATTTCTGAATGGAAAAAAATCTTAAACTCAAAAATTGTATGAAGAGAAATAAAATTTACCTGCTGTGATTTTTCTTCTAATTTTTTTACTAAATCTTTGGTTAGGATTTCCATTTGTTCTTTATGCTCAACAAGATTTTTATCGTAAAGGTGCCTTGTAAAAGGAAAAGATTTTAACAACCAACTTTTTTTAGAGCTTTTATAAATCATAGCACAGAAAAATTGATCACGAAAATTATTAAGTAGGGGTTATACCAAAAAAGGTAGGTAATTCAGATTGGTGAAATGAAGGTGAATTGGTGTATCATCACAGAACTTTGATTATTATTCCCCATTCTTATTATTACCCTCTCTAAAACTTTAATTTATATTGCCCCCTCTGTTTTAAATACCACCTTCCAACAATAAAAGCCCATTTATAGGGGGCATGGGCATATGCTTGACAGGCTTAGAGGGACAGAGCCTTCTTCAGACTTTCCCCCATGTTGGTTTTGCTTAGGTAGACTCTTCTTCTGGGTCTAATCTAGATATAACAAAAATAAAACATACACAAATTCACATGTTTTAAATAATGCTTTCATGTGGGCAGTGCGCATGCAAGACTCTACTATTTCAACTGAAATTTGCTAAAAGGGTATGAATTAGGAATCTAATCAGTAATTCCGAAAATTTCTTTTTGGTTGCATAATGTATATTTCGACATTCTGTTCTTCTGGGTCTTATCGACGTGAGCGAACAGAAGTGCGATGAATGAAGTCAAGTGAGGGCGTTTCTTTAGGCCATTGATTCTCTGATTGGGCAATTTTTTTAGGGGGAAGGAGGAGCACCAAATTAACTCCAATTCCTCACTTACCATGACTGACTTTCTATCCAATCTGCAAACAGCCCTCTAACTTCTAAAGGAAAGTTGTACTTTCCATAAATTTCTTGGAGTTTGGTGCGCGCATCTTCGTCCAAGATTTGTAACTTCAGCCAAACCGCCATTTTTCCTCTGAAAACTTGAAGAAGACAAGTCTTGGTCCGGCCGGGAAATAGAAGCTCACTGCGCAGGTGCAGCGGGTTCACAGAATTCGATTACGTCACGAAAAATTTCTCAGACTCGGGGAATCCCCTTAACGAAATTCCAGATAAATTTGGGATAAAACTTTGAGCTTGGTAAAATGGAAAACCCTGACTCACTCACCATGTTAGAACCCTAAAGTGATAACAAAACTCTGTACTGTAAATAGTTAACGTATATATGTTGGACCTTTATTTGAAACCTTGGCGCATAATGTTCCTCTAGGGACCAAAACCTTTATGATGATGATGATTTGAGCTTTGATTTCTATTCCAAATATAGCAACAGAAACTATGTCATATCTAAAATAACAGAAAGTCACATTTGCCTTTATAGCACTGGAACATATAAGACATAAGAAGTTGATGAATATGGAGGGAATTTTTGATGACGCTGATGAGGTTTGAGAGCCATAAATTTTTGCCACTTTCTGCAACAGACCTTTTCAAAGAGACCTGGGTCGGGCGCGACATTTTTCTGGAAAATGGTTGGCATTTCAAGTAAGGGAATCCTCTCCGTATGCAACGACCGGAATTACGGTTGTCTTAGGAGGAAGTTCAGCAAATTTTGGCTTCAAACTCACGAATATGGTGGGATCTGAAGCCTTTCTTTCACTTTTATTTGAATTAAACACATCTTTGAAGTAAAATTTGATCCACAACATCTCCTGAAACGACCGTAATTCCAGTTGTTGCTAGCGGAGAAGATTCCCTGACTGGAATTGTCTGCCATTTTCCAGAAAAATGTCGCGCCCGACCCAGGCCTCTTAAGGTCTATTTTGCTTTGTTACGATACTTGCTTGGAAATACATAGAATTTTTTTGCTTCACCCTACAAATGTACTCCTAAGGTCTTGAATGGAAAGGTTTCCAAAGTAAAGCGTTATGTCATTGTATTCAATGGTTCTACTGAGACAAAAAACGTCGAACAGAAAGCAAACATTCAAGCCATTTAAGCCAAGAAGCAACAGTTTTTCATCATCTAATACGCCCTCATCGTGCATAAAAAGCATAAGAAGGCTTCCATTTCTCAAATGGCGCTCTTTTAATTTTGGCGCCAAATCTACGTCATGCTTCGAAACAACTTTCTGGAGAATCCACAACGTGATGCGGCCCTCTAGAGCACAGGCCTCCGTACGTCCTCGTCGTGAGCTGCGTCGTGAATCGTCAGCTCTCTATTAGTTTATAGACTAGATAGCTAGACGGCCCGCAAGTTTCAGTAATGTGAACAGATCCATTGTCAGATCATACATAGGAGAGAAGAAAGTAGACTTCCATTTCATTCAAAATAAGAAGAACGTGGATATCTACTGCACAAAAATAAAACAAAAAACCATGTATATCGATACACTGTTACACTTAAGTTGCTTAATAAAGTATCTACATCATATTTAACTGCAATTTCAAAATTATATTTAATTAATAGAAACTCTGTCTTTACGCCTTTAGATTTTCGACCAGATTTTACCTCATCTATTTAGTTCTCTTCAACGCTGTCTACATCATCTGATAAAGAATAACTCCAGTAATGGTTATTTCGCAATCTGTTATCATAAAACTATCCGTGTTACAACTACGGGCTTTTTTTCGTTATTGTCCAATTCAGCTTCATTGGAGATTAATTTTGCCCAGAGCAGCTTGGTTCCGTAGCCTCACTCTCATATAGTGTCTCCATTTCATGCGAACCGTGATCAGCAATATTTCTCTGTATCATATGTCTGTCCTGAGCATTGAATATTTTCTGCATAAATGATGTTTTGAAAATAGAGCTGGGTTGTTGTTTTGGCCTAGAAAAGGTTCTCTCTAGATTGCTTTTGGGAAGTAAGTTGTCGTCAGGATTCAGATTCCCAGCATTTGTCACAGATAGATCAGTGTCCCTTTGGGGCATCTCACCAGTTTCAGGTCTTGTCCCTTAGCATTATCCGTCATTCTTTCGCAAACATTATCATATAGTTCCTTTTTACCATCAAATCTCCCTACTTTGTCACCAGGTACAGAATTGTTCTCTAATCGATCACGGCTTGCCTCTGCAATTGTTCCAATTCCCTTCTCATTACAGTTATCATCAAAAGACACCCTTTTCAAGGATGGAATTCCCTGATTTCTTTTATCATCGAACAAATTAGCGAAAATCTTACTTGGAACCGCATTGGGACTAGTATCGGCAAGAACACCAGTCACTTCTATGCTTCTGTTTTGACTTGCACTGGGGTAAACACTATTATCATCGTAACAGTAAGAAAAAGATTCTTTACTATCAACTTGACTATCCAGTATAATTTCCTCCCTTGTCCCTGCGCGTGGACGACACAGATCATCGCCATGAGCCATTCTGTGATTTTGAGCTATATGATTCAACCCGTTTGGAACTTGCAAGTGCCGCTTGCTCTGTGGCTGCGACGCGCCCCGTAATCATCTTTATTCAACAATAAAGGACTTGCAGTCGGCCTAGGCACAGAACCAGACGTTGTTAGACTCCCTCTGCGAAGATCCGTGTACGGTTTGCGACTGACAAAAGCGACAAATTTTCGGAAGTCTTCTTGAAGTGATCGGTGGAAATCGTATTTATGCATCGTGTATAAAAGAGGATTGATGATTGAAGAAAGAAAACGAATAAGCATGAAAATATTAAGCAAAATGTGCGGCAATTTCATAAAAATTTCGGGATGTTTCTCGCCAACCGGTCGCAAAACAATCCATGGTGTCCAACAAATAAGAAAAACTGCAAACATGATACCGAAGATGAGTATCGCTTTATTCTCCCGTTTTCGCCTTACGCTTTGCTTCTGTGTCATTGTCGTTCTTTTCTCAGAGATTCCAAGCTGATGAATCGCGTAGAACATTCTTGAAAATGCAGCGACTAATGCCGATACAGGGACGATGTATAAAAACGCACCGGCGATTGAGTATTTGCTGTCATTGCGATAAACGTCCTCTAGGATGGCGTTTGTTACGTTCTTATCAAACACACGGTGAAGCCAAGCGAATGGAAACATTGAGTAGATAACGGCGATAGACCAAATGATGATAATAGCGATAATAATGCGATGATCAGTAACAAGAGTTACATGTGTCATTGGATGGCAAAGGCGAATATATCTTTCGCATGTAATCGCGCATAAATTCAGAATGATCAAAGAGGCTGACAGTACGGTCATTACGTCGCCCATTATGAACACCAATTTGTACTTCTCATAGCTAATTTGTCGCAATGGCGTAGAAGCGATAAGCAGCGGGACTGTTATGAGTCCTGTGAGCAAGTCTGACATTGCGAGACTTAGTAGCAATAAATTGGAGTTTCGGCGAAGGAAGCGCTTTCGGAAGAAAAGCGATATAACGTAAAGATTGACAATGAAAATGTTGCATGCAATTAATATTAGTATGTATTCAATGTATGTTAAACCTGGATAATTGTTGAGACGTTGTGGCTGATTTGGAGTGTTGTTCATTCTGCTATCATTCACAAAATTCTGGAGCAACATCTTGATATTTTCGAAAAAGGCTTTGTCTACTTGTCTCCTGAATACAATGAATCCTGACCAGTGAGCGATATCCGATGATGCTCTAGAAAAGAAATTTCAAAGTTTTGAAAGGTGGAAGGACCAAAACGCAAGGGGGGACAGAAGTCAGAACAAGGGAAGCGCATCTGCGGCTAAGGTGGGGGCATATTGTCACTATTCAGTTTGGAAGTGATGTCCTTCAAGCAAAAAGCAAAGCCATTTTGAATTCAGCATCAGAAAGTAAATTGTTTTCTATTTTAGGCTTTCTTGTTCCGTTGTCAACTGCTTAGAAATATAATTTCTGGAGTCAATAAATCTATGAGCAAAGCTGCATGCGCAACAGTGTTAAAAAAGACCGCAACAGTTTTTCCAACAAAGTTTTTCCAACAGTTTTCGTCTCTAATTAAATTGATTTAGTCGTTCGTAATGGCGAGGTCGACTGCTCCTCAAGAACCCTAACCCTAATCTAAACAATCGATACAGAAGATAACATATTTGGCTGGCTACAAGCTGCAACCTTTTAACTGAAACCGAAAATTTCGCAAAGGGACATTGACTGCTTGCAGTTTAACTTTTGCGTGGTTCAAGGTGCAAGTGTGTGAAACTTACCTCGCAATGCCGATGCAAGCAAGTTGAAAAGCTGCATCGTGTAACAACGGCTTTAGGTTCTTGGTTCGGCTCTCTCGGCGTTCCAAGCAAGTTATCTTCGTTGTAGACAGCTTAGCTTCTAAGTTAACTGGCATATTCTTCTATCGTTAGGGACTGGCCATTATTTATGACCGGGGTGGGGGCCGTAGAGAAAGTACGGCTTCATCAAAACAAATTTACGCCATCAAAGCATAGGTTATAGAAGTAGATAATGGTTAGAACAAATAAATACCTGAGTCTGTGTTGTTATTTTGTTTATCACTCTTATGACGTCTGTCTTCTTCGTCCTTCCAGCGATCACTAACAGCGTCCAACAAGAAGGCAACTGGGATTATTTCAAGAGACAGGCGAAATTTAATTTCAGTAGATCCGTCACTCAGTCAGCTTACCATCTGCAAAGGATTGCATAACAGAGAATTAAATTGGATTTTCAGCTAATTAACCAGATGTTGAAAATAAATTAATTTAAAACCAAATGAACGGTTTCTTTTCATAAAACTTCATAAAATCACAGCGAAACCTCTATGTACCGGACACCTGAGGGATTCATGTTATTGTCCGCTTTGGAGAGATGTCCGCTGTATGGAGGTTTATTTTTACAAAGAAAGGACCTTTGGGTCGAATGTATTGGTTTGTTATTTGGAGGTGCCTGTTGGATACAGGCGTACGTTACTGGAGGTTCCACGAAATAATACGTGGGAAATTACAGAAAATCGAGATCCACACGACAATGACACGACAAAGGGGAATAGAACATCACATAAATTTCTCTGATCCAACACCCAAATCATTCTGAATCGATGATAATCATAACAACATTTATCTTGATCACCATCATCATAATCATCTAATCACCATCATAATCATCGCAATAATAATAGTGGTAACCATCATCATCACCATCATCATCATCATCGTTCGTCGTCGTCCTCGCCATCATCATCATCATTACCATCATCATCATCATCATCATCATCATCATCATCATCATCATCATCATCATCATCATCATCATCATCATCATCATCATCATCATCACTATCATCACCATTATCTCCATGATCATCGTTCGTCGTCGTCGTCGTCGTCATTAACATCATCATCCTCATCAGCATCATCACCATCAGGCATTTTAAGTTCGAAGCATGTTTCTAGCAAGTTCTTACAATTTTGATTTTCAACTATTTGGCATGGCAAATTTTTTCCCTGTTTCAAAACACTGATTGATTGAAACTTCATTGTCCTTTTATCGTCACAACCAAGCAACAAAGCCCTTACGTTAAGTAAGCCTTTTATACGTGCATCAACAGTTCAGCACAGCTTTTTAATGTAGCTTAATTCCATAAGTTGCTCAATGAACACCGCAAAAATGGTAGATATCTGGTGTTGAAGAATGAAGAAGATTAGCTTCATTCAAAATTAAAAATCTAACTCTTTTAGTTAACACATACCCCCACTTAGGCTAGCTGTAGATTATCTAATCTACTACAGTATTAAGTTGACTGGTTAGACACTTAGATGGGTTAAATATCGGAAAGATTTGTCATTCATTAGAAATACACTGAGCAGATTCATCTATTCCACAATGGTTAGCTTTATTCAAGGCCGAAAGAATTGGCTAATTGCAATTTTTTAAGATAGTGGCTAATAAATCATTTACTGTAGCATAGTAGTCAAATAGCTACTTAAAAGTTTGGTAAAGGTGAAGTTGAAATTGTTTTAACGCAAGTCACTAGGATTTAAGTATTGGCTACGATGATAGATGCAAGGTTGGTTACTGAAAAGGGTTAAGTAGAGAGTTCAGCTGTCATCTAAGAGGTACAAAGGGAGCGTAAAAGATGGACGTGACATTCAGAACGTTAGCATCAAATCACATCCAAAACGGCTCAGTTAAAGCAATTAACACTAGAAGTCCAAGAAGGGAGCCCGAGCCCCCCAAAGAAAGACAGAACTCTTACAAGAGGGCATTCACCCTAAGCAGTGAATTGGCAAGTGTCTCCAGCTTGGGGAAATGAGAATGCGTTCACCCAGCTTGGGTAGGGAGCGATTGAGGGCGTCTCCAGCTTGGAGAAATGGGAATGCGTTTACCCAGCTTGGGTAGGGAGCGATTGAGGGGGTCTCTCCAGCTTGGAGAAATGGGAATGCGTTTACCCAGCTTGGGTAGGGAGCGATTGAGGGCGTCTCTCCAGCTTGGAGAAATGGGAATGCGTTTACCCAGCTTGGGTAGGGAGCGATTGAGGGCGTCTCTCCAGCTTGGAGAAATGAGAATGCGTTTACCCAGCTTGGGTAGGGAGCGATTGAGGGCGTCTCCAGCTTGGAGAAATGGGAATGCGTTTACCCAGCTTGGGTAGGGAGCGATTGAGGGCGTCTCCAGCTTGGAGAAATGAGAATGCGTTTACCCAGCTTGGGTAGGGAGCGATTGAGGGCGTCTCCAGCTTGGAGAAATGGAAATGCGTTTACCCAGCTTGGGTAGGGAGCGATTGAGGGGTCTCTCCAGCTTGGAGAAATGGGAATGCGTTTACCCAGCTTGGGTAGGGAGCGATTGAGGGCGTCTCTCCAGCTTGGAGAAATGAGAATGCGTTTACCCAGCTTGGGTAGGCAGTGATCACCTCCAGAGATCATCCATGTTCAGTAGATAAACTGATGAGATTTTGTCACTGACTGTGAGACAATATCGTGGCACTTGAATGAGGCTTGAACTTCGATCTCACTACGCTGATTGACACAACAAACTAACTCAAAAGGTCGTTTTACCAAACTGATGGCCATTGAGACACTGGAACAAAAAACCCCTAATGTTTGTCCGTGTTTCTCTCATGTGACATTCGTTATGAAGCAAATACTTTTGGGTCTTGAATAATAGGGTACCAAAATCTCTCTCCAAAATCTAATAAGCAGGGATAGGAAAAGGCGTAGGAGATCAAAACGACTAGAGTATCCAGGATCAGGAACCAGCTTCATAACAAAGGGGGTACCCCTAGGGTGGCTATTCAAGAGGAAAGGGTATAACAAAGTGGGCACAATTGTCTGAGAGACAGTAAGGATCTGAACTTTCATTCACACATACGTAGGAGACACCCGAAAGTAAATCGCTTTGAAAGGACGCTACATTAAGGACCAAGGGCTATATCAAGGCTGTGGGTCTGGCTCAGGTTATGGCTCTGGCTATGTCAAGTAGTTCTTCACTAAGTACGGGATGATACGACCAGGATAGGTTTCGAACCTAAGACCTATGGCTTTGTGATTGATGCGACCAAAAAAGGGTGGAACCTGTGACACGAAGGACTAATATTTGAGGAACAGGTAACCTTTTATGTGCAGCTTTAGCCTTGACCTGCTAAAACGAATTTTAACAGCTGCTCGTCGATTAAAAAAACTTATAAGAAAGAAAGGGATCCTGGTCATTGTAAACGAAGTCAGAGTTCAGTATAAGTGCAAGTTGGAGTATTTCGGATCTAGATAAGATATAACAGAAAAAGCTTAACCCATTGGGCATTTGATGTTGGATGTGGGATAACAGTGAAATACAAGACACTTACCAAATGAAGAAGATGGCCTACAGAATGTTCCCAAGAACACTTCTTAATAGATATCTTCAATATGTTTATTGTTATCTTTCCTGGTTGAAACAGATCTCAGATAACTGAATTTCAATTTGTCGTAACCACACCACAATCTTCGTTAAACAACCTTCTGTATGTCGCCAAAGATCTTTAGCTGTAATTCAACTGCTGGTAAATCTCTTCAACAAGACAACAAGAGTCAGTGGTTGGAGGATTATTTCCTCACAATGAAGGGATTTCGACAATCAAATGCTATGGACTATTAGTTTAATTTTAATACGTTTAATTATTTCGGGGAATCTGTTTCGTTTTGTTAAATTACAGCTTTAATTCAGTTGATGAAGAAAGTGGAAATCAAAACTGCAGCAAAAACTGAAACAGATGGGTTCTTGGGTATGTATTGGAATAGAAGGATTGGGAATGTGCAAGTAATTTGTAAAGAAAATGCACGAGACTGATATGACCAGGAACAGGGCTCGAACCTGTGACGATTGGCTATTTCAAGTAGTTAATGGCAACGGGTTAATGCGATCAGACCAGGGTTCGAACCTTTGACCTCTTGTTATGTCAAGTTATTTACTTCACTACTGGTTGATATGACCAGGGATAGGGTTCGAACCTGTGACCTATAGCTATGTTAAGTTGTTATTCACTGCGGGTTGACATGAGCAGGGATAGGGCTCGAACTTGCTGCCTGTGGCTTCTTTTGGTAGTTCTTGACAACGGGTTTATACGACGAGGGTTGATACGATCAAGTAAGATTCATGATAGTGCCTGTGACCTCTCACTGTGCTTTTTAACCCCGTCAATCCTTTGATCTGGAAAGATAGCGACGTCTCCGTATTGTGTTAAAATTAATTTTATAGCAGCTCAATGAGTCATACATGTACAGCAGTGGAAACAATATACGTTAGGGGAATATTTTGCCAATTCAGCAGGTTGATGGTCGGCTATAGACTTATTACCTTAGTCCCTCACTTTGCAAACAGCAAAAAACAACAACAAAACAGACACACAAGCTGTTTGCCCTGACAGGTTTCAGCTGTTTTGAGGTTGGTGGTTAAGGTTAAGGTTTAAGAGACAACAAAAACTCATGTAATAAGTCTAGGTAGGCTAAGGGCAATCAAGGTCATACCCCATTCGATGATTCGAGAGACTGCGAAAACGTTAAGCTCATAAGTTAATTCAATTCAATCAAAAGGACGGAGTGCGGGATAGTATCAGGAATTCATAAACACTTGATTTGATTATCTAGGGCCTTGAGGCTCTTAAGAAAACAAAGCAAATGCTGCCATGCCAAAATCTAGTTAAATAAAAAAGCAGTGCAATTTATTAAAAGATTATGAGATGATGCTATGATCCCAAGCTTGTGCCAAACAGTATTAACTGAATGCCTTAATATTCTTTTTATCTTAATTACCGAAAAGAGTTAGCAGGGAGGCAGAAGGGAGAGCAAAGAAAGCGAAATCTGTAGGGGATTTGGTGATACTCTCAAAATAAATGCTGAATTAAAAGCCACGACGTGATGCATATTAGCATGGAATTGTAAGGGATTAGAATTGACAAAACAACTCGTGATTTAGAGGTATACAAATTACCAACGACTATGAAATGGAAAAACATCGGTCTGAGAACTAGGATGATCATTTGAGATGTTATGACTGATTTCGGATTGCCAATAGGTATTGTTTTCCACACAGTACGTCTAAGGTTTAATCTACTACATGAGTGGTGGTTTGGGCTTTAAAATAAGTGGAGGATGGTAAAAACTAAGAGCCACAAAACATTATTTTGTGTACTTGATGGCTTGCTTGACTGGGGAGCAGAGTGATAGCATTTGGCAGCATAAGAAGCAGTAGATACAGAACAGTAGCTGTAGCCGTATTTGATGTCAATAAGTTGATGATGTTAGTAGCAGTAGTTAGATAGTAAATACCTTAGCTAGTTAGTTAGTTAGTTAGCTAGTTAGTTAATCAGTTAGTTAGTTAGTTAATTTGTTCTTTATTTAGTTAGTTGGTTAGTTAGGTAGTTAGCTAGTTAGTTAGTTAGGTATTTAGTTAGTTAGTTAGTTATTTAGATAGTAAAACAATTGGTTAATTAGTTAGCAAGCTAGTTAGTTAGTTAGTTCTGTTACTCAGTTAATTAGCTAGTAAGTCAGTGAGTAAGTTAGTTAGCTAGTAAGGTGGTTATAACTAGCAAGCTAGAAAGTCAGTAGGTTCTGTTAGACAGGTAGTTAGTTACTTGAGTTATTTAGTTAGTTAGCTGGTTAGTTTTGTTACTTAAATAGTTAGTTAGTTAGTTAGTTAGTTACTTAGTTAGTTAGTTAGTTAGTTTATTAGTTATTTTGCTGGTTAGCTTAGTAACTATTTAGTTACTTAAATAGTTAGTTAGTAAATAAATAAATTAGTTAGTTAGTTAGTTAGTTAGTCAATTATTTATTTAGTTAGTTAGTTAATTTCGTTACTTAGTTAATTAGCTAGTGAGTTCATCATACCATCGTTAAATTTACTGGTATGAAACTTAACTTTAGCTGATTCCTTCAAGCAAAGTCAAGGTTTTTAAGTGAAATTAAACAACTTAAGGGCTTATGATATCTCTATAAGGAAACGGCCAAATGTTCCAAGTATGGGCGTCTTTCCTGTTGCACTTATCTTTTACAAAAGTATTGTGAATATATTTTGAGGGAATTTACCTATAATTATTCCTCACCAGTTAACTTGACCCTTACAAATGCAGAGTCCATATCTTAAATATTATGGTATTAAAATTTATTGGTCATTACACACTTGGATATTAAACAGAAAAGGATATTTGATATTAATCCTAATTCTAATTGTTCTTACAAGCCCTAACGTCTCTGAATGTCTGTCCTGACTTCTTTAACTGGAAATGTGTCCATTCCCAAAGAACTCGAATGATTAAACTGAATAATATAAATTTTTCCTTTATTACAAAGAAAAGACTCTTTTAAGAAGTCTAGGGAGGGGCTTTCCTTATCAGGAGGTTTTCGAGCCTCCAAAGTCTCAGATTTTCCCAACAGCTGTCCATAAGAACGGACTTCGATCTCTTAGAAGCCTCTAGAAAAAGGAGACGCAGAAAAGGTCCAAAAAGAACGTACCCTAAGAGAAATTAGGCTGTCTGAAATCTAACTATATTGGTTTCGAAAATTGGGCCACACTTCGTAAATTGTTGGAGCGCATAACTATAATTGGATCCACCGTTTGGGTAGAATTTTAGCGACTTAGACCCAGTTTACAGGAGAAGACAAGATTCGGATCCATTCGGAGAAGATATGGGTGCGATTTCACAATTTTACGCAGGAACGGACCAGGAACAGATCGAAATGGATCTACTTTTCTGGTGTATTAAAAACATGCGATTCTGTACCCAAAAAGGGACGGATCCATGCGTACCCGTGTAAACGAAAGATCCATCGTGACCTTGAACGTTTAACCGTTCCCCGGGCAAACGGATCTTAAAAGTACTGTGATCGTTTTACGAAAAAGAAAGCACAGAGACAAGGCAAAAGGTATAAAATTTGAAGTGAGAACACATTGAAACACTCTCACCTTATTCAATATCATCGGTGTTACAACTCAATCCTCTGATGCTTAAATCATAAACAACTTCTTCTACTTTTTTCAGGTCATATTTAAGTCCATCAAATTTCTTACGTAAAGCATCGTTCTTCAAGTTCAACAGCCGAAATGCAATGTCCAGCTCTGACAGAAATGTTGATATTTTCATAGGGCGTTTGTAGTTGCCAGCGATAACACTGTTGACTGCCAAACGAGACTAAAAGAAAAGTACGATGATGGTTAACTTATAGCATAGCAATATAGTTGAACAATTATTAACACAAATTGTGAACTATGTTTTTTTAGATGAATAGGCCTCTATATCTGTTTCGTTTATATTGCTTCTAGACATTCAATGATAATCGTTTATTGTATTTAGCTTTGAATAGTGTTTTTTTCTCGCTTTATAGTAGGGCTACTTGGGGCTCATTTCATATTTTTCAATCTGAAAAATTAGTTTCATCCTACATATATTCCCATAACTAACAGTTTAGTAGTATTCACACAGACAAATTGATAAATTCACGCAATTAATCAAATATACGAACAGTCATCTAAATATACGAACAGTCATCTAAATATCACTAAATTTTCCGACCCTACATACCTACATACAACGGAAACATTCGAGCAATAGATGGAGAAATATTGTTCGTCACATGCATCGTTCGTTTGTTAAAACAAAACACTAAACAGATGATAAGTTTCTACAACAGACAATGAGATTAGTGTTCGTTAGTGGAGGTTTAAGCTACGCATTGACGTGAATAACAGCTTTGCATTGTTCAAAATAACGGACTCACAGTATTCAATGAGACATGTAAGAAGACAATTAACTATGAATCCGTTTTCGGATCAATACTTCGATTCTGTATCACTAGTTACTTTGTCACATAAAATAATAAGAAACACTTCAATGAATAAGATAAGCTCCCCACTTTCCGCTACAGGTTTCTTATCGCAATGGTAGCGTTGAGGAGTACCCAAATTTACCGTTTAAGACCCTGTTTATAAGAGAGAAAAGAATATGGATACATACGGTCCGTACCCTTTGGGTACAATTTCATTGGGTTTAAACGGAAACAGATCCAAATGGATCTGCCTTTCTAGCGTGCCTTTCTAGCGTACCCATACAGATACGAAAGAGTCTAAAATGTAAAATGGTCATACCAATTCATTAGCAAGAGTCAAGAGTCCGATGAGATAATCATCAAGATCAATGTGAAAACCATCCTGCCATTTCAGCTTCACTGCAAATAAACAAAAAAAAACCAAATTACAACAACTGATTAAAATAACCGAATTATTGAAACCTCACTAGTACCCGTGAATAACCTTTCCAGCATTAATTTTTTATTTTTCAAGCCAAACACACTATAAGTCAGCATTTCCAAGACTGACTCTAGTGATCCCTGTCTTATAAAAAATTATGTAGGAGAAATTTCTCTCTGATTTTGAAGTTAAACAGACATTGAAAATAAAATCTCACGACTGACCTCCCAAAGTTTCAGCAATATCTTCTCTTGATGCAAGTACTTCTTTCTGAAGATAAATATTGAAGGAAGCAAGAAATGACAGTCTTTGCATTGTGTTCCGCCAATGATCATTATACCTGATAAATACAAACATAGACTGAATCATGATTGAATGATTACGGCTCCAACCCAATGATCAAACATTGTTGGTCAAACATTTGATATTTGCTTTACAAGAAACGTTTGACCATTTTGTCACATGTCACAATACATTGTCCGACGAGCAGAATTTGCTACACAATGTTGGGGCAATGTTTATGAAGCTGATAATTACCTATAATATTGTCCCACTGGTATTTTGGATGCAATATTTTCAATCTGAGATCTACATTTACCAAACTTTTCAGTCATCTGTGAACATATCTTTTAACACCTGCAAAGATATATGAAAAAATCTTCCAAGAATGATCTGCTCAATTTCCCTTGATTAAAACACCATTTACATTTTCAAAATAAGGAAGATGGCCCAGCCCTTAGATTCAAGAAATCAGTCTTGGAGTTTCAAAATCGCAAGAAACAGGGGAAGCATTTTTGACATACTGAAAAGCATTTTTTGTCTGACATTCCTCAGAGTAGAGGTAAACATCAGAAACAGACTGAAACTGTTGAAAAGGGTGGAATTTATACCTAGACGTATATCACAAATCACCAATCAAAAAGAAGCTTGTGGTATACAGTATGACCTAGGGGAGGTGCTGTGGCGTCGTGGTGTAATCCAGCTGACCCGTGGTGTCAAGAGCTCAGTGTGGTCAGGGTTCAAGCCCAGCCACGGTAGTGTCACAGCCAGGGTCGAGGTCTTGATTAGTTAACCTACTACTGAGATCCTAGCGACTGTCGCTAAAACACCATTTCACCTTCACCTTCACCAATAGGAAAAAATTGGCCCTATTGTTTTGAATGAAATGGCACAGGGAAGTTATTCCCTGCGAACAACATAAAATGCAGTCTGGCAGGACAAAGACCCATAGGATTAACCGAGGAGTGGAATTGCCATTGCAAACATCAACAATCTTCCACAAATTCACGAAAATTTTACCCAGCCAGATTCGGTAAGATACACCACTGCTTCATTTTAGAGAGATTTCTACTTGATTCTAAGTTTATTCAAGCTAAAATTGAATGTCTTGCATTTAGAATATATAGCATTTCACACCTTCTTTGCTTGCAACATGGTGTGCCCTTTGTGCCACTGCTAATAACTCTCTTGCAGTTTGTTCCAATTCTTTCACTGCGTCTCTGATTTCCTGAAATAGTTAAATGCAATCTGAAAAGTTGAAAATTGATTGAATAGAATGTTTATGCTAAGATGATGACGTCAGACTGATAGATTGGTTCACATGGCCTGCTGGCCTATCTATTCTATGGCTATTTTGTGGGGGGCCTATAGTTTTATTTCCAAAAGCAGCAAGCAGCCCCAGCCAAGAAGGGCAATTTAATTTGTGAAATATAATTGTTCTGATTAAAAAGTAATTCTCACTTCTCGTTTTCCCTGGTCTGCATCTAAATGCTCTTGAAAAGAAGAAAATATAGATGTTATCTTCTCCAAGCTGTGAGTTGTAGCTTCTGATTTTACCGCCATTTCTGTACCAACACTAAGCACCAAGGTCAGCACTAGAACGTGGTAGATTTATGCACACTTATGAGGCTAACTTTCAACCAAAAACTTCACAATTTCACTTTGGGATCGGCATCTGACCATAAAAGCGCGATAAAACCAAAACCCTGAAAACGGTCATTTTCGGTCAAAAGCGAAAGTGCAGCTTATGCAAAATGGCAAAAGTAAAACACGTCCAAC
Organism: Chrysaora quinquecirrha; assembly: GCA_014526335.1. Classification (NCBI taxonomy): domain Eukaryota; kingdom Metazoa; phylum Cnidaria; class Scyphozoa; order Semaeostomeae; family Pelagiidae; genus Chrysaora; species Chrysaora quinquecirrha. Next base: position 3,355,216 of record JACTAT010000002.1, on the reverse strand, counting down.
TTTCTGGAACTCTCTTGGAGAAGAGTTTGAGGCTGCACGCAGGCTATGCGCCGACAAGTTGCCGCCACTAAAGGGTTGCCAACTAGTTGCTGCCAGCGCGGTTATGTCGACAGGTAAATTGCGACAGGTCAGTTTAAAAAAAATTGATGGTTGCCAGTCAACATTAGCAGGCAACTAGTTCTGGGGCTGGGAAGCAGGCGCGTACATGATAAAAAACAACGTCAAGAATCGCAAATTCAGAGAAAAAGAAAAAACCTTCAAGTCGTAGTTTCTGAGAAAAACAGTAAGACTTTTAAGCAAATTTCATTTCATGATATCAAAATTAATGCCACATTGTTACTCTTAGAGACCCAACGAACTGTTTTCTAACTAAATGTTCTTTATGGAGTCAATCTTTTTGGATCTCTTGGGAACATCGATGTCTTCCTGATGTTGTTTAGGCCCAAATAAAGCATCAATACTCTTTCCATGCCTGTCAAAATAAGATTTCATTGTATTAAACAGTAAAATACCACATAAAAGAATCACAATTTTCCCAAAAGGATTGATGGATTGGTCTTAAAGATTATAAGTTAAACAACTTGAGGCACTGCTCCCCGCGGTAAGGAGTACATGATTTATGGATGGCCGGAGATGTGCCGCAAAGATCCTACATGCCACCCCACTAGTAATGTAGGAAACAGACCCTATATTATGGGTAATAACAAGCGGTCTAGAGTAATCAGACCTTCTATAAATGTTTGAAATTTTAATTACGAACATCTTCGACGCAATATAAACACTATTAGAACTGAAATAAAGCGAAATGCTTTCGTATTCTTCCATTTTCCACCGTGTACGCGGATTTTTACCGCAAGTGTAAATAGTAATTGGAAGTATAAAAGTAAACATGGCACTTACCAATACCTCCTCCGCCATGAGGTGAACAACCATACCGGAATGAATCAATGTAGGCTTTGATCTTGTCAAGTTCTGAAGGAACGAAATATACGTTCAAGATTGCTCACTTAAAAAGCTTGTGTCTTCTAAAACTCCTTTGAGTATAAACGTCAGAAATCTTAAACTTTTCCAGCTTGTTCGTGAAATAAATACTCCGAGGAGTTTCCGCCAAAAAAGCTCAGAAATTATGTTCAAAGATGTTAGCGTCAGGTTAAAGAAGCTTTAAAGTATTTACGAAGATATTTCTGTTAGTCGTCGCAATATTGAAATTTTGTACAACTTCATAAAATGTAGACAACCGGGTACAGAGTTCCCTACCAGTTTCATGAGAAGTTCTGAGAAAATGATAGAGAAATGAGAAGTGGTTCCTTTGGTATAGTGGTTAGCGTGTGGGGATCACAACCAAAGCGTTCTGACTTGTGACCAGTTTTATGAGAAGTTCTGAGAAAATGTTACAGAAATAAGAAGTGGTCCCTTTGGCATAGTGGTTAGCGTGTGAGCTTCACAACCAAAGCGTTCTGATTTGTGACCTCCATCTGTGATGTCAAAGATAACAACCCTGGGAAAGTTCTAAGCAAGAATGTGCGTCCCTCTACCGAGGTATATAAATGGAAAACTGGTTGGTAGCTATCAGCGCCTTGTGTGGCTCTACCCTGCTATATGCTATATGCATTCAAACCAGGGGTAAAATATAACGTCGACAGAGCAGCCTCAAGGGGCATTCTACTACTTCCGAAAAGAGTACAAGATTCCTATTGAAATGAAAGGATCCTTACAATAATCCTAGAAAAACAATGGAGATACCAGCAGAAGGTGTACAAGATTCCGAGGAGTGAAGTGCCCTCGAGCAACCCTAGGCTAGTAACAGGTCATTGTCAGGCTAGTAGCCGCCATTGTCAAGGCATCATCTTTCCAGTTGTGTATCTACGTATCTGAGGAAAAGTTGAAATGAAAAGGAGGCTTACCAAGTCCATGATGCAAAGCTCTTTCTGTTAGCAATTCAGGATCATGAATACGCTGAGCACCAGATAATATTTCTTCGCCTCGCATAAACATATCGTAAGAGTTGCTGTATTTCTGAAAAATTAAAGGGTTTGAAAAAAAATTAATCACACTCAAAACTAGAGTAAAATTAACATATCGACTGCTATGATTTTTCTAATGACAGATAATAAGAACAAATGTAATGTCAAAACCGCAAAAACATTATTGGCCCCTCTATTGTTGTCAACAGGTGTAGGCTAGGCACATAGAGAATCGTATGGCCAATGTTGTGTGACAAGACGTCGTCTTGACGTATGTTGTCACGCAAACATGTCTGACAAAGGTCTGATAAATACCACCTGACAAATATCGTGTGACAAATTGCCTCTGATGAATGACGTCTGAGAAATGTCTGCAGATTGCCGTCTGACAAATGTGCGACAAAATGTCATCTGATGAATGTCGTTTAACAAATGTCCGACAATTCTGACAAATGACACCTGAAGACTATGGACAAATGTCGTCTGACAAATATCTGACTCTGTCGTCTAATAAATGTTGTATGTCGTCTTAGTAATGTTAGACAAATGTCTGATAAATGTTCAGTTTGATAAAACGTACCTTGTCGTGTGGATCCGGCATCGTATAAAATGGCCTAACAGCCAAGGGATATTTGTCAAGAATATAAAAGTCAGTTCCATATTTGGCTTTGACAAGCTTTCCAAGAAACTTCTCATTCGGTGTGCTAGAAAGACAAGATTAATAATACAAAAGTACAAAAACACAGAAAATTAGTTAAAATCGACTGAAAGAATAAAATTTCTTCATGAATAATGAAAACATTGCCCTCGAATATCAATTTATGATACAATCATTCGAGGAAGCAAAGGCTTACGTGGAAAAATTACGGACCTTCTAAAGAACGAGAACAAAACTTGTCGCTCAAAAAGCACATACGAAAGAGTACTTCAGTCACAAAATTATGATCATCTCATCACGAAATCTGTTTTGGAGTTTTGGGTCTTGCGATACAACAAACTACTGGTTAAGCCCCTCATGATACTCTCTCCCTTTGTGTAGGCTGTTTGGTATTCTGTAGTTCAGCATCTTACCTTTCCCAGGCTAGGTTTTCCACATTCTAGATTTGAATATGCATCGATATTTTATTGATAAGAATAAATATTAGCAATAAATATTTTCAAAACAATGAAAACTTCAAGATACCTGAGATCATCCTCGTCTCCCATTTCAATACCATTTTCTCTAAGCATCTGGACACCATCTTTGTAGTTCAAGATAAGACTAGAAAGACAATAAAGGTTGTAGTAGGCTTTCAATTAACGAAAGCAGGCTGTTTTCTGTCTTAACGTCTTGAACAGTTTCCTATTCGGTATAAAGATTTCTACAATGCCGGCCAAATGCTTGGAACGCTAGTTTTCCTTTTTTGCTCCTCGCAACATCTCACCCCCCTGTGAACAATGTTGGTTTATTGAATGATACAACTTTTCATCGCAAAATAACAGTATTTTCGAAGTAAAGGGGGATTGGAGGGAGGGATGGGAGTGAGTGTTGGCTAGAATTGCAGCTACTTTTCATGGGAAATAGCCCGTAAATATTAGGAGTAATAAGCGATATTTTGATGGTAAGCATAAAACTGGTATATCTTCTAAGTACTTTTGGCAGACATTGTAGGGTAAATCAGAAATACAAATGATTTACTCTGTTGCAATGAATTTATGTGGAATAATAGAGCTTTGATATTTTTTACTAGTTGCTTGTAGCTACCAACTTCGAGAGAATCTAAGCTCAGAGATTCTCATAAATAAGGTAAAAAGGGAAATTCTTGTGGATGTAATATTGAAGATGTAATAAGGTACTAATTGAAGCTTCAATGCAAATGTTGATATAAATGTAGCATGGAAATAGCATTTGTGAAAGAGAGAAATTAATTACCTTGGTTCAAGAAACTGAAATGGTTCGGCAGGAAATTGTTTTCCAACAGTATTGATAAGATCAGAATACCTACGAGAGTAATATAAAAAATCAGAAAAATTAACTCGATTCAGATAACTGAGAGGGATTTTCAAGGAAATTAGTGGTTGAAAGAGATCTGTACTGACAAGAAATATGTAGAAACATGATTACTGATCACCTTAAGAACTTGAATAAAAAATACACATTGATTTTAAAAAATAAATAAAAAATTTACTAGAACGTCTGACGATTTAGCCACGTAGCCAAATATTACTAGCTTGCATGCAGCCTCAAACTCATCTCTTTCTGGGCGAAGTGCTTGAGGCTTCACACAGTTTAAACATTGCTTGGCAAACATCTTCCTTGTGACAAGCAGAAATTTTTTGCAAAAACACTGCTGAAAATTCTGCTAGACTATCAATGATTTGCTTGCCAATCTTTTGCAACGTAGCAGTTTGTCCAGATTGATAACATGTGCCATTGTCGCTACTGAGGTGAACTGCTGGACGCTCAAACAACTCTGAACAAATAGCTAGTAGGGCTGTTGTTGCTGTTGTTCTTGCTGTTTGATAAAAATGGGATTCAAGAATTCATGTAATAAGTCTATATTGCCTGCTTTGCCAAATAAGAGCCAAACTGAATTTGTGAGCAACAATGTTTGATCCCTTGTTTGAGCCAAGGTGTTACAAACTTCAAGTAAATTTGCACTCTTAGCTTCACAAGATTTTACTTATTTGATAAATCTCTGAAAAAGTGATTGAAATAACAAGACATACCTATCTCTTAAACCTTTAAACATGTGAACAAAAGTATTCCCTATCATTCTTAATACCTAAGAAAAATAGAGAAATCAATATATAATGTACTGCAGATCACGGTTTTCTCATGAGAATAGTTGGCTTCGATTTCAGCCTGACTGTTTCTTATTCTTGAAGCGATCTTTTACCAACGTATCAGACCCCCCCCCCCCCAATTTCTTCTCAAAATCATATTCAAAATGCGTTTCCAGGGAAGAGATTTACGCTAGTGAACTTTGCTTGTGCGACCCAGAAAAGGGGAAATCATGACATCAACAGTAATTGCTACGAGTAAATTTTCCTCTTGAGCACCTTCAATCAACAGATCAATCGATCAATCAATAAGCCAATCATTCAATCAATCAATCAATCAATCAATCAATCAATCGGTTAAAAATCAATTTTACCTCATGGTAATGTTCATTGAATGTCATTTCAAGATCCATTCCGACAAATTCACAAAGATGTCTATGAGTGTTACTATCTTCAGCTCTAAAAACTGAAATCAGAATCTTGATCAGAACCTTTAGATATACAGTAGCATAGAAATGAAAGCTTGATAAACCTAAAACAATAAGTTCAGAGCAAGGTCAGAACCAGAGTCGTTTATAAAACTCTATAAAATTCTTTGAGGTGATCAATACCTGCTCCAACGGTATAAACTCTGTCAAAATCAGCAGCTAAAGCCATCTGCTTGTAAAGCTGTGGCGACTGTGCCAGATAAGCATTTCCTGAAAAAGCGAAAAAAAACGGTAAAATAGTTATGCAAGGGGAATCATTGCACTAGAATATTAAGGAAATTTAAGGACAAAGACATATATTAAAACCCAGATACAAGCCCTGGTCAAACGTTTCCAACGCTTATCCAACAATGACCGACAGACATGATGGGCAAATTTTGGCAAAGTTTGGCTAGCCTGCCATCATCAAAAGCCAACCAGCAAGTATAAGTTGGGGCTAAACGTTGGTTGGGTGTAATGTTGGTTTAAGATTCACAACTTCAAAGGAGAAATAGCCTATAAAAATATTAAGGAATGGGCTTTTCAAAAGGGCTTTAAAATTGAATAAAATGGATAGAGACTGCTTCATCCAAAAAGTCATTGCGTTTTCTCTAGTTGTCAATTATCATTTCAGTAATTGCGTTTTCTCTAGTTGTCAGCAAACGGTGAAAAATGAGGTTCTCCTTTGTTCACAAAAGCCAATAGGCCTTGGCTAAACGATCAAACATTGTTGGTCAAACATTTGAGATTTGTTTTACAAACAATGCTTGACAAATAAAAATTCAAATGTTTGACAAACAATGTTTGATAGTTTGACAAGAACCTAACATATTCATCTGTCCTCATCAAGTAATCAGTATTCATCTTTTCTTCTTGCGTTTACAAGGAAAAGTCAACTGTCGACACACAATGTTTGATTGTTTGACAAGAGCCTAATACTATACATCTTATACAGAGGCTTTCAATATGATTAAAAGGTTACGGTAAGCGTACCTTTAAAATAGGACACTGTGAAAACATTGGCTCCTCCTTCACTTGCAGCTAGAAACAAAAATCAAAACAGCTATCAGTATCAGAGTTATATACCAACGATTTCTTTAATTTACATGGAATCTTATGACTCAACCAAATAAGAATACTAAAAGGGCCCAAATTACCTGAGATGATTTTCGGAGTGTGAATCTCAACGAATCCTTGAGAATCCAAATATTCTCTGAATAATTTACAAATGGCAGCTTGAATTTTGTACAATGCTTGATTTGTCACCGTCTAGTAAAAGAGAGAAAGTTTCAAACGCTAATTGTTATGTTTATGTAAAAAAAAAAACAGCTTAAAAGAACCAAGTTTTTGAACTCAGCCTGTTTAAGTTCTTATGCGACAAGGTCTATACTAAAATCAGGGTATAGATATTAAAACAAAGCGATTGGCAGGAAAACAAAGCATGGTGCAAGGTTTAGCAGCTTTGGCAGGCCTTGCTTATCATCATTGATATGGATGCAATGCTTTACTTTAAAACAAAGCAATGCAACGTAGATCGAACCAAAGGGTGTATTTTTGAAGAAGTTTGACAAAAGATACGGCAAAATGCACAAAAAACATGCTGAAAGTTTATTTTCCAGACAAAAGCTTCAAGCCTACAGACATTGTTTCAATTTAACTGAAGTAATTTCTGACATAGTAGAAGAAAAACTGGACCGGATTACATCTTCAGCTTTCTTTTCTCGTGTTCATATAAAATTTCGTTTAAGATGAATTTTCGGTCTACTCACCCTTAGGTCAATGATTCTGTTATCTAATCTGGTATCCTGGTTCACATGTGCAAGACTCTACATTGACATGGAAAAAATTAAATGAAAAGAGTGGGCTATCAATTTGAAAAATGGATTAATAAGTAGGGATGTGGTTTTAACCCCGACAGACATTGCTCTTTCTTTTTAAATGAACTACGTGCTACTCAAGTAGTGTTAGAGACACTGTCTTTGAGAAGTAGAAACTTTCGACACTGCACCAGAAAGTTCAGACTTTCTATAAGCTTAAAGCATTATCCGTTATATTTATTGTTTGGCCATGAAAAACACATGAAAAAGGTTGAAATATACTGAAAACACAACTATTAGATTAATGTGAAAAAAGAGAGTTTTTATAGTATCACCTCATCTGTTTCTGGTCTTGAGGCATCCTCTATCAGTAATGGCAGCCTTGGATCAGCAGCACTTACAACAAAGATCTACAAAATATCAATAAGTTTATCTTTAACGAGCAAATTACGACTGTAAGAAAGTGTGGTTACCAGGGGCTATAAAGGGTTTTTCTTTCAGCGTGATTCTTCTGTGAAATTGGCTATGGTTATTTCTAACCAAAACTCTCAGCGCAATAGGAATTAATTCTGTACCTCTCAAAAAATTCCAAAACTTCCATATGCCGATGACTATCTCTAATTGTAGTGTCCCACAAATCCTGAGAATCGTCCTAGAACGCATTTTAAGCCTGGAATCAAGACTATAAATATTTGTTACCATACCTTGTCAACATGAACCTCAACATCATCTTGTGAACAACTTTGAATTTTTGGCTCCACACTTTTCACGACTCCTTCAATGTCAATGATCGACTCTTTGGTGATGCTAAATAATGTCAATTTATACCCTTTAGACATGTTTTACTTTGTATGCTTGCCGCTAGAGGCAGATAGAAATAAAACAAAGTGGAGCTATCAAAACGAAGAAGAAGACTAATGCATTGTCAATTAACGCAATGGTTTACTGTATTTCCTCGATTAAGTGCCATGGGTGCTTGCTTAAAAATCCATCTCAAAGAGGAGCAATTACGTGAAAATTTTTGAAAGAACTAACATTCTGACTAGTTAGAATAATTCAACCTAAGTTATAGAGTTTTAAGATAACTTTGTAACTAAGTAAGAGAATTTTTTTAACAAAACCTTACTTAGCTGAAAACTTGACCATTTGTTTGCTAACAGTTTCATTGGCTGCAACAATAGCCTGAATGCTAAATTGTTTCTGTCTTATCACAATGAAACATTGTTTGCCTAAAAATGCGAGGAAAATAAAATGACAATCAGTCTTCAAGATGTAATGCCTATGCAAACACTCAACTTTCACTGAACAAACCTCAACTTGTTTTTGTTAATAAAAACCCTAGAGCATTCTTACACACAGTTAAGTGATGCCAGAGCTGAATTGAGAACTGAGTGATGTTGAGGAACGTTTAAAAATTGTAGAGGAACCTTTAAAAGTCTTCAAATTTATGGTTCCACTTCACCCAACATTTCTATTGTTTGAGGTGTTAATTTCGAGAGCAGTGGAGGGCATTTGAACACCTCTCCCAACAAAAGTTGACCAGGCACAGGTGCAGAAGAGAGGACATCTGTTTCTCAAGAGGATGGAAACCAAGTCCCTCAATTTCCAATTTTTCCAATCTTTACAAACCATCATTTAACTTCTCTCAACATTGACTGACAAAAATTGAATATTGTCAATGAATATATAAAAGAAATTTCTTACCAGCACCCCTGCTTGTATGCAGTCTTCCTCTAACCAGAACTCTTTGATCAACTTTTGATTTATCAATGTCATCCACTTTGGTCCAAACACGGTCTTCAATTAAAAGAAGAAATATTTACTAGAGGATCAAAACACAGTCTATGATAAAGGAAAGCAGTAATGCTCTAAGAAGATTATTATACCTGTTTTCTTTTGGGACTGGATCAATTCAGCTACTCCATAGCAACCTTTAGCAATATCCTAACCAAACAAGACAGCACAAAGAAATAAAATGATATAAGATGAAAAATTTGAGACTTTGAATATTAAAGTAGACAATGAAATGTTGAAGAAATGATGTTATTTATGTTAAGTCATAATGAAAAATGCAAAATTTATGATAGAATGCAAACCTCTGCATTTGCCTGAGACTCCATGGCAGCCTAAAAATAGAGAAAAATTACAATAACTTTGTGTGATCTTTGGAGAAAAGACATATGAATGATTAATCCCTCCTGAGTCAAAGTAGTCAGAAAAGAAAGAAGGGCCTTTGGGTTTCCTTGTTATATTTTTGTACATAGTGAAGGCCAAACAACCACTACTAGTACCATTGGAGCTATCTAGTATCTATCTCTTTGAGACTGACAAAAAGTCAGACAGGCATTGCATGCAGTTGGTTAGTAGTCAGTTTAGATGCCAATACTGCTAGCAGAATAGCCTCTAATGCAATGCAATAATTGCAATTGCCCCAAGTCCATACCAGCTCTAGTGCCTCCCAAGCAAGTTATGGTAACAGCAGGCTATGATATTCTTTTCAGAGAGAAGATACTAAGAGGGGGAGGGAGTTCAATTGCAAGCCTCTAGTTCTGCTATCTTGCATCGTTATGAAAGTAATCCACTACCCACTCTACATTCTTCTAACTGCAGTTAACTCTGCAGAATAAACACAGGGTTGTGCATATTAAAGTCTTTATCTTTGGATTGAAATACCTGTTTTGCCTGTTTTTCAGCTTTCATTTCAGCTTTTTTCTTTTCCTTTTCAAGTTTCTTCAAGGCATTTTTGGAAAGTGGCTCTCTAACGCAAAAGAAAACAAAGAAAAAATCATCATTAAAATGTGTACTGTTGAGATACATGGGGGGGGCTGATAGCTTCCTGTTATGATGGAGAACCCCGTAAATGGCACAACAGGTAAGAAATGGTAAAACTGACCTGGTATGGTACAAACACGATCTGGTGAATTGTACATTCTTGCCTCGTTTTTTGTATTTTAGGCACAATTTTAAGTGAAACTTTCCATCTCTCAACCCCAGTCTGCAGAGCATGGCATAACTCAACAAGATCTCGTGTGAGCAAAGAAAAATTTCCTGTGTGCATGGCGTGCATGCCTGATTTTCAGGGGTGAAGCTTGCGTTTGACCCCAATACAAGAATGTGGGCAAGGCCTAAATTTGGGGTGCACTTTCTGCCTTTAGCGAATTTCCTTGTGCATGCAGTTGCCACACTGGTCTCAATCTATTACAAAATTTTAGAATTTTACCCCCAATGACTTGGCACGTCAATGACTACCCCCCTTTGCTATGCCACTGGACTTGAAAGGTCCAAAGTTTTGCAGCATCCATTGTTGTGACTTCATCATTGTTTTTGTTCCAGAATAGAATGTGGTTCTCCTCCAACTTGCTTTCCAAACTCCAAACTAATTAGGTAAGGAGTACATTAAATTAAAACCAACGTCAAAAGGCCAAGAAAAAGAAATTTGTTTCATCTTACCCACTAGCTTCTGTGGATGCTGGATTGTCCTCTTTGCTGCTCATTTTCAACGACGGCACAAAAACACCAGTAGTTTGATGACAGGAAGTGAAAACAGGAGATTTGAGCTTTGAGAATATGTGCGGCCTAGGCCTGACTGGGCTTGCGAAGATAAGCGAAGGTCTAGTGCGAACGTTAGCAAATGGTAGTTTCGTTGGCCCTTTATTACATGTATATGAAATCTGCTTTAGTGATATTCTTTGAAAATGTCTGAAAACAGACATAAATTGCAAGAAAACGGCAGTGCTTTACCTGGCTCTAAAGCTCCACCTCTTGTCCTCTTAGCACCGCAAAAGATTTGGCTTTTTCCAGAATGGAAAATTAGCCTCGTTTGGAAAATCACACGTGATTTTAGAATTTTTATGATGAAATGATTATTTTGTAACAGTTTTTGTTGTAATAAAACGCTTGCTAAAATAAGAAGGAAGTTTTCCGCTGATCTGGAAAAACTTTTCAAGTGCAATATTACTTGATTGTCGAACGTAATCAGAAAAGCATGGCTAATAGAGATTTTGCGACTTGACAACCAATGGGCCTAGCCAACAGCCTCTTTATCAACAAGGAGGTACGGGTGGGAGTGTGGGTGTAATCCCACGTGGTCAAATTGTCGGCAAGATTTTCGCTTCTCAAGCAAAAGTGGTTTTTTTAACACCGTTCACATTTTGAAGCATTTCGGTAATATGAGTAATTACGTAGGTCTGCAGCAATTTTGAAGCTTCGGAACAAAATGTAGGATAGCATACATGCTTTTTATAAGAAACAGAAATTTGAAAACACTTTTCTAAAACCTCAAATCTACCAGGTACAAGCAAATCCTAGACGTGAAGCGCTTGCTCTAAACATGCTCTGAAGAAGACCATGGAAACCTGTATTTTTTCATAACGAGAACCAAAAATTTTGGGTGCTTGCTACTTAATCTTAAATCTTGCAATTCATAATCAACTGGTGAACGGTTGTCCTTTATCGTGGAACGAGAATCAAGATCCTAAAAAATCGCGAAATGCGAAGAAATGCTCAGAAGGGAACCAGCGAGCAGAAGGAATAGCAGACAAAAATAAAGATGTAATTGTATACTGACCATTCTATGCAAAGAAACAAAATAAAATTAAAGATGTTACGAAAAGACTAATGAGCTGCAAAAATTAGAATACAAGAGATAAGGCAAGTCAAATAGTTTTGGAAGGTCGTAAACTCTTTCAAAAATTATCTTAAAACTGTATTTTTGTACTGACCTATATTTTTCCTCGTTATCTAAATTTACATATGAGGAAAGGAAGGTCCAAATTGTCCTTGTTGGTATTGTCCTGGTCCCATACTCATGGGAGGACCCCCTTGCTGCATCATGTTCATCCCTTGCTGCATCATTGGGTTATTACCGTAAGCAGGGGGTTGCATAGCTTGTGACATCATTCCCATCTGTTGTCCTTGGAATGCCCCGGGATATGAATACTGAACGGAAGGGTTGTTGCCTTGTTGGTTACCAGTCATCGCACCAGGGACCATCGCATTCGGGTTGGGGTATCCTTGAGGTTGCATCTGAGATCTTCGCTGCTGTGGTAGCCGTTGAGCAGTTTGCATGTTAGGTGCTTGAGAAAACTGCGGCATCTGCATCTGACTGACAGCGGCTGGTTTGCCATCTTGTGGCATCAAGTTTGGGGTTGGTCGCTCATAGCGTTTGCCGCGAACATGGGGTTGCCTTGCTGTGGCATCATTGTGTTACTCTGAGACATGACTGGGTTACCTTGAGACATCACCAGGTTCTGCATCATCGTTTCTTGGGCTTTCGACTGCGGCTGGGTTTGTGCCATGGTTTGATCTAAAATCATATAGATAGAGATTAACATCTATCCGGATCTCTCACTCTTCTCAACATAGAGGAATCCTCCCCCCGGGTTCCGACATCCTTGGCGTTTACTCCTTGGTCGAAATGAAAGTATATACAAATATTTACAAGTGGCATACCACAATTGATGGGATTTGAACTCAAGACTGCATGATCAGAGAGCCAACGACGATTCCACTGAGCTAAAGAGCTCAATGAAATCGTCAAGTAAACTCAAATCATACAGCCCAAGACTCTCCTCCCGTTTGGCTTTCGTGATTTACTGAATAATAATAAAAGACATCAATTTACCGCTCGTTCTTTCAGCCCCAGCAAACGCTTGCGTAACTGAAGTTGGCGCATTTTTCAGTACCTCCGCAGATGACGACGATGGATGAGATTGAAGCTGCTCCGTATCAACCGAATCCTCTTTCGGAGTGGCTGGTTTGGGTGTGACTGACTCTGTGGACGATAAGGTTCCTTTCTGCGATGATTGCAACGAGGTCGGCTCAGTGACTGACGATGCTGTTGCAGTTACATTGGCTAATGTAGCAGCCGGAGCTTTAGGCTGAGTCAATGTGTCATCTGCGTTTTTAGACTTTGCTTCTGATTGTTGTAATTGCTCCATGAAAAACTGTTGTCTTTCAGCTAATAGTTGCTGTCTTTGTTGTTCAAGCTAAGGATAAGATAAAAAGCATCAAGAGCCGTAAGTTCAGATATTTAAGGTACTGAAGAATAAACAATGGTGGTTCAGTAAAAGACGTATACACTGGTATTTGTTATTGTCTCTTTGAGACTGGTTCCTCCTTAGATATATAAAGGGATCAGAGTCTTATGGAAAACCTTCACTGACACTTGGTACGAGGGCGTACGAGATTCCTATCGAAGCAAAAGGATTCTTACAAAATTCTTACGAAAATAACAGAGATTCCAGGCGAGGGTGTACGAGATTCTAAGGAGTAACTTACCCTTCGACTTGGTATGTATGAGGTTAAATACATCTTGCAAGATCACATAATTTTGAAACACAGCTTGTCATAATTTTGAGACTGCTAAAAGAGTACTATCAATGCGGCACCTTGGGTAATCCTAATCAAATAGTGAACTAGCATTACTTCAATTTGATTTTTCAAAACAAATTGTATTTTCAACCCCAGTGTTTGTGCTCGATGAAGGCTCTAAAATGTTGGGTCTCACTGTCCTTTGTTTTATATAACTAACTTGAAATTTGACAACAGGAAAGTGAATTAGAATCCACCATGTAACCCCTTACAGATTTTTAAGACATAAAACACCCAGAACAAACTTAGGGACTACTCTAATACTAATACGGCAAAACACGAACAGGCTGCAACTGCAACGAGACATGAAGGTGCTGTGGCGTCGTGGTGTAATCCAGCTGACTCGTGGTGTCAGAAGCTCAGTGTGGTCAGGGTTCGAGCCCAGCCATGGTAGCGTCACGGCCAGGGTCGAGGCATCGATTAGTCAACCTACTACTGAGATCCTAGCGACTGGCGCTAAAACATCATCTCACCTTCACTCTCTGCTCCCTAGTAATATTAAGTTTCAACTATTCTCCCAACAGCGATAAAAAGATATATCTTTATCTTGGATATTCTTACCAATTCTCTTTCTCTTTCCATAATAGTTTCCAGTTCTTCAAAATGTCGAAGTTTGATCTCCAATTTCTTCATCTGAGTTTCAACAAGGAGTGCCACAAGGCTCTTGATTTTCCTTTCTTCTACTTGCGCCAAATGCTATGAAAAGAGCCAACTTTAGTAAGATGGGGAACTTATGCAAAGACGGAGAAGCGAAGTGAGCTTAACGGTTGAAAAAATTTCCTTTAGAACCTTCAAAATTGAGCGCTAATTGTACGCCACCGGTGCCTCCCCTGTTGGAGCAAAATATGAAATAGGTTCAAGTATCCACTATGCAGCGGCATGCTCCATAGGGCCACTGATTTGTAAAGAAAGAATGTACGAAGTTAATGAAAAATTCAGAGATAGAAAATGTGATATGTCAGCCTTGTCTTTATAACCTGTATTACCTTTATAACCTTTTATGGGTAAGAATCTAATCTGCTAGTACATCCGGCTCTTATTAAAGCTCCCTCTGATCTTCATGTGGGTGTGTATACTACGACACATCCGTCTAACCAAACATTAAGACTACATTCTATTGGGAAGTCATATTTCGGCAGGGGGTTAAAAATTCAACTCACCTTAGCTTTGACAGCAGCAGCAGCCAGTGCAACTGAGGCGGCTGATTTAATATTTCCTTCCTTTAATTCTGCTCTTTTCTTCAGTAATTCATCAGCTCTTTCAGCTAATTCTGGCGATATCTCTTTTGGTTTTTTCTCTTCTTGTTTCTTCTCTTCACCATCTGCATCTGGCATTTCTTCATCTTCATTCTCTTTCTTCACTGCTTCGTCCCCTTCAGCAGTTTCAACACCATTTGTCGCAGCTTTTTCGGAGTCTTTGGAGTTGGATTCTTCTGCTGGCTTTTCCTCTTCGTCTATCAAAATTAAAAATATGAACAAAATTGGTCTTCTCCACCACTTTTGGGTGAAATACATAAGAGTGATGAAGTAATAATGTATATTCCTAAATGTTTTGAATAAAACTCCCTTCCCTCAAAGTAACACGTTGGCAACGTAACATTGCTACATGCTTTAGAAGCTTCTTTTAATCTTAGAATCAAACCAACATTGTTCAGGGAGAGGGAGGGATAGATTCTGTGTGGGTAAACCCTTATCATACACTGAAATATTGTCGAGTATCCAAGAATATTTCCAGTATCATAGGACTTGCAATAACTCACTAACTGGAATGAACACATTTGATATCTTTTATAATCAAGAAATCCTTTGGTTGTCAAGTAAGCTGCTTTGCTTCAGCGTTACAAGGTATTGACTTAAGTCATTCCTCGAGTCATATCATTATAATCAGCTCTCACTAACTCTTTATTAGGCACTCAGTGTAGCAAGCCTGCTGCAACAGTAGTCTTAGGTTCAGGCATAAAAATTGCGCCCAGCAGCACCTCAAAAGTACGAAGAACGCTACCCTGGGCACCAGATCCGTAGCCGCTACGCACGGGGGACGAGGAACTGGGAAGGAGATGAACAAGGAAGGGTAGGAGAACGCATAGCATAAGAAAAATGGTTGGGGGATGAGATTTGTTACCGTTCTTTTCTTTATCGGCGCTTTCCTTCTCGTCAGTTTTTCCATCGCTTTGGGTCTCTGCCTTTTCTGCCTCCTGTTTTCCATGTGATAAATGTGCATCGATTAGTGAGTCTGGGATTTCTTCTTTGAGACGAGCAAATTCCTCTGAAAAATAAATTTCGGTTTCAACAGGAATTCTCCTGCTATTCAATTTGAAAACAATTTTTGAAACCTTCCTTTTTAAAATTTTTGGTTCCAGATTATAAAATTTGGGGTTATGTTATGCTGGATTTCTATATAATATACCCTGCTTGTTTTAGGGAGCGCACAATTAATAACGTTAATTTATTCAGTCTTACTCTGCTACTAATCTAAAACTCTATTGTTAAATAAAAACCATCGCATTTCTCTGTATACTATTACTAACCACTCTCCGTTTTATTACATTGTTTGAATAACGAAATAACCGAGCAATAACTAAATCACATATAATCTAATGGGAGCCAACATCAACGCTGTTACACCAATCAAAGGAGCAATCCATAGGTGAAGTAAATTAATCTTATGCCCAAAACAATACCGCTTATTTTATAAATCCCAAATAAATTCCAGCCTATGTAAATGCGATCCCTCTCCAAAATACTGCAGGAGGCACTATTACTATAAAGGAAAATAATGAAGAATTGAATAAAAAATTGAAAATTAAAATAAAAAAGAAAACGGAAATTACCTATTGCTGCCTTGGCTGCTGCACTTGCTACCCTTGGTTCAACAATAGAGGCAAGGAATGCCACTGTAGACATAACAGGATTACCAGCTTGGCTAAACGGTATCGGCTGATGCCCCAGAACACCTGTTAGGAACAAAATCATTATAATTACTCAATAGTTAGATCAAGAAAGTAACATTTGTTCAAAGCATATTTTCCATTGTGTATCATCTCAGCTTAAGCAGCTACATACCATACACTCTTTTCAGCCAAATTGCAGTTTATCAAGCGGCAGCAGATTTAGTCAAATGGAAAGCAACAGGAAGCAAACGAGGCAGGAGTGCTATAATGATTTTCATTATTGTAATTAAGGTACCCATAAAATGGGGTTTTCATGAAGAATCATGTACAAAAAACGGTTGCCAGATAACTCCTATTCTTTCGAATTACTACAATTCTTCTCCAAGATTGATTTAGGGTCGATAAGTATATTTAGATAATTTCAATAACTTGTGAATGGTTCACTGTTTATTTTGTAATTTTTTCATGGCTTGGGGATGAAACATAGCTCAAAACAAGAAAATAGGTACCACTAAACTGCAGTGGAGCCCAAAATTGAACGTGCTAGACCAAACTATAATAAATTTTTAGATTTGACTGGCAAACATCCTCCCATTTCTGCAAAGTCCGCCGTTCCCAGAATTCGGCAAGTTGAATTCTCAATCATACACGCACTCTGAGCTTACAAGCATGGAGTTTAAGTTTTACTAAGAGATTACAAGAATTGAATAATACCTAGCGAGCTGCCACCATCTTCGAGATAAGGATCTTCAACAGGAAGACGTAGAAACTGAAGAATACATTCATCCTGCATTCGTGTACCAACATGCTCTGCCACTTTGTTCCAATCATCTTTGTGAAGCTCAAGTCCCTGAAGGAAACGGTCCCGTCAATACTATAACTAAGATAATCATTACAGACTACTGATATCCGAAACATGAGAACTGCAATGGAAACTAAAATCAAGAAGAGCAGTTTTAACGAAGATTCGGGAATGTAACCTGTCAAGTCTAAGGGATAGTTTTGATAAAGGGTTAAAAGCAGGAAAAGTTTTTAAATGCGCTTGCTTGCATTGGTTATACCAATTCTTGTATCTTGTAATCTCGGCCATCATACCAAGCACGGTAATAGCATATTGACTTTCAGCTTCTAAAGAACTATTCTCACAATCGCTAATTTGTTTCTATAAAACTACAGGAGATATAGGGATAGACTGCTTCAAAGCAAAAATAAAGTGAATGCAGAAATGTCAAAATTTTGTTAGGAAACCTGAAGATTCGGTCTACGTTAAATTGGGGCAGATTAGGTTACTACGCACTATACAAATGATGTAAATACGAGCAAATTAATAGAATTATTTTGTTTACCTCGAGTAAGAGTAAGGTTTCTTGATCCGTCCATTCTTTGTAGGCTGCAGATTTACTCTATGAAAAAACAAATTTGAAAGATATAGAACAGTAACTTAGGGCAGCCTGCAAGGATGCTTGATATTGTGAAAGGCGAAGGGTAGAATGGACGCATTTATAGCCATGTTATTCGATCAGAAAAAGAGGTCCTCGTAGTAAATAAGTAAAGCCAAATCACCTTGATCTGTTTTTTAGTCAAATAAACATCTGTTCGAAGCCTGAAACGAAAATTAATGCAGAATACAAATCATGCTTACTCTTTGAACACTGGGATATATTTTGACAATCAATGACGACAATCACGTTAGAAAAATTTGCTTTACAACAACAGAGGCATCCGCAAAGATGGCGGCCATTTCTCTAAGTCCCCTGTCTTCATTAAGGATTTTCGAAGGTAATTCTGAGAATAATTTCCTTAGTTACGGGAATTCAACGAATTCTACATGTTTGTGCTCATCTGCGGAAGGAAATCATTCCCGGAATTTCCTTCTAAAATCCTCAAAAGAAAAACAAAGCAAAGAAGCAGCCGCAAATTTTCGCGTAAGGTTCTATGATATAATTTGATAGATAAAAAGAACTAAAGCTGGGCCTTCACTTTCAATCAATCGTTATTTCGCTCGATCTGTTTTTCTTGACTACAAAATTATCAACATACCCAAAATTATTTCCTTCGTTGGTCTTGTTGCTTGTGTTTTCTTTATCAGCAAGGTTGATCAGTTGCTGGGCAGCAGACATCTGATAAAAGAGCACCGGTAGTTGTATACAGTCAGAACTATACAGAAGTTAGATGGTATAAGGGTACTAGAAGAGAATTGCCATAGAATGAACCATCTATATGAATTTTCTTGTAGCACTGTTGTACCATAATTTCTGCTTGACTTTCTAATATACAAAAACTGCTAAGTTGAAAAAGGATTTAGAAATGATGAAAAAACCTAATCCAAAGTCAGAGAGAGAATAGCTTCCATATCAGAAACCGAGACCAAAAAACCGAAATAGCTACTATTACGACTACTACCATCATTGTTCTCACTACTACAACTGATACGATATCCTAACATTACAGTACTAAACCACTGGTCCCCCCACTGCCATTGCACCACTTCTTCCAGAACGTCCAATTTTACAGTTTCGATAGAAATGATTATGTGAAAGTGTAGCTTACCGGTGGTTTTGATCCAACAAGCGGTTGAAGTCCAGATGGCGTATCACAGAGAACATGGAAATGCGACGTAGGAGGAGGTCCCATTGGCAAAGGTCTGTTGTCTGCATCTACTTGATAGTTAACGAGGCCCCATTGCTCTAAGAAGGCATGGACCCTGAAAAAGAAAGAGAATAATTTACACTGACTTATTTTATATAAGTAGATGACAACCGTTTCATGATCGAAATTTTTTATGGAACCTTTAGGTAGGTGAATAACGACTATCGAAATCTGTATACATACTAATGTTTATACCTTACAATAGCACAGACATCCCCAGCTAAGTTTCTTCTACATGCTGTCGCAGTGAAGTATTCCGTTGGGTTAAGTCGATAAGTATCAATCATAAAGTTCCTATATGCAAAGTATCTGCAGAAGAGAAGAGGAAGTTATTCATGCAATGAACAAGAATAGGGAATATGATGAATAAAACGGATTAGAATCAACCCTAGATCGTAATACAAAATTTTAAGTAACAAAATGGAAGTAAAATCTTACACTTCTGCTGTTTTTGATTTGTTTTTTCCATTGAAAAATTCTGGTAATGCTCTTCGCTCAATTGCGTGAATGCTGAAAAATGAAGTTTATGGTATGAATAAAAATTTCTTGATTGACCAATACAAGGGACTCACACTTGGACTGCATGACCAATATTGGTGGTACTCGAATTTGGAATGAATGAACAATACTAATAAGACACGAGTTGGGACTGCATGATCAATATTAATGGGGCTCGAACCTGGATTGCATGATCATAGATTGGACTCGAACTCAGACTGCATGACCAATATTGATGAGACTCGAACTTGGACTGAATGATCAATATTTTGGGGCTAGAACATGAATTGCACGATCAATGCGGACAAAACTCGAACTTGTATTATACGATTAATATTTGGAATCGAACTTGAACTGCATGATCAATAATGAGTCGAACTTTGAGTCAACTATCAATATTGATAGGACTCGAACTTGGACAGTTTGGTCACTCATGGATTCAAACTCGGACTGCATGGTCGTAGTGGGGGAACTCAAACCTGGACTGCATCATGAAAGAGTTGAAGAAAAAACTCCACTGAATCAAGTAAAATTGTTGTCGAATTCTCATGGTGATACAGCCCAAGACTCTTACTCTCATTTCACTTAAACATAACTTCTGGTTATGTCAAACGTTCAGCAATGCCATACTTGTCCTGAAACTTAGATGTGAACGATTTTGAAATAACTGGCTAGATAAGCAATTACTGAGATGCTTACCTGTTGTAATCAAACCATGCAGCATAGCTTGGTATAATGATATGTCGTGTTTGTTCTGGTAGATTATCATCATGTGGGATCTCGGGTTCTCGATTGACAGTTTCATTGATCTTTTTAGACTCCGACTGTTTTCCCGACGTTGTACTGTCTTGTGAGGGTGCAGGGGAAGCTGAAGTCATCTATGATTAAAGGTTTTTTATCAATTGCGGAAACGTAAACTCAAACTAGATTTATTACACGTGTCGTATTCTTCGCAAACAGCAACAATCACCTTTGAACAAACAACAAAAACCTAGTTGCTGTTTGCTTTAGAGTAGTTTGAGGAGACAGCTTTTTGTTGCTGTAGTTGTAAGATGCTGTTTCCAAAAGAGTGGGAGGAAGGTTATGAGTCTTCCCACAAACTGCATTAACGAGAATCAACAGTATACATCCCACATTATCTATGTGTAATACTTTTGTATTTGAAACTAAATAATCAACCGAATTAAGAAGATAATCAAAGTACCTGTTGGTCTTGATCTTTTGCATCTTTTCCTGATAAAACGAATTGAAAACAAAGTTAAACAGGAATAAATTATTCCGAAAAAAAACTAGCTGACCGATGACTGAAAGCTAAAACTACCCTTTAGAATAACAAGAGTTAAACGTGATATAAATTTCTACAAGATTTCAATGAATATATAAATTTACCTTTTGCAGGTGTGTTGCTTGAAATATCTTCCAGTGTATTCATTTTGTTAATATTCGTAACTAGAAGATAAATCACGTGATGATAAGCTTAAGACATACTGTATTAATGCATGCTCGTGACCCAGCTACAGTAGAAATACCAGATTAACTTAGAACATACCTACGTTGCCATCGAGTTCTTCTTTGGAAACCTACAGATAAAAATCAGCAGCATTAGAAATTGTAAAATGAAGAAATTAACTCCTTATAGTTATATTCGTTAACATTAAGCAACAGTTGTTGTTTTGCAGCCACATATTAGCCATTTGTTGATGAAGATAATCTATGTTTAACTTAGAAATACGCTTTCGCTGAGAACTAGATTTTTATTTTGAAATTTCTAAACCAAATCAATCATGGTTTGGACTCGTTACACAAGCCCAATACCAATAACAATCTTAGGAACAACAACTATTACACAACGAAATTTAGTATTTGACTATTCCATGAGTAGTAGTTTTTGCTCCTTAGGCCAATCTGATATAGATAGCTCGCTCAGAACCATTCTGAGCATTTGACTATCCTGTTGCAAAAGCTGCTGTTACCGTTTTCGAAGAGTGGGACTTGTGTAATGAGTCTAATTGAGTATAATTACCTAAATGCTCATGTATCAGAATTGGCCTTAGAAGCGAAAAAGCAACTCGTGTAACCAAAGTCTTATCATGGTTATCGTGAATTCACAGCTTTACAGCTTTATGCAAACCAGGTACGGTACATCGATGAAATATATTGTATTTGGTTTCTTGGTTTCTTGTATTAACAAATCGAAGCGAAAAATTTAATTTCCATAACTGTTTTGATTTATAAATTTATTTATCTGGAAGTACGAATGAAGTACCAGGTCACAGGAGAGGTAATTGTAAGAGATTAAGTTGTAATAAATGGTCTTACATTCGGCACAGGGTCAGGATCGGGAAGTTCGCTGGTTGTGTCATCTCTAAAATTAGAAAAAACAGCTTCTGATTAGTAAGGCTATATCATAAACTTGTTAGTGTTTAAGTTACATAGAACTTCAGAAATAAAACCAAACCGACAAACAGTATACTTAAAAGCCTTGAAATCTGAAAGTCCCTCATAACTAATGCCTTTTGGCAGTGGCGTAGTCAGACATCCAACACTGGAGAGGTAACAGGGCGTGAACAAGGTAAATAAGGGCGTGGTTTTAAAGACAAATAACCAAGTTTCACTCTGTGACATCTTTACATCAGATAAAGCCTATACACTCCGCTCACTTCTCAGGATTTGCCAGTAATTTTGTTCATGATACTTAAAAAACAACCCAAATGGGCTTAAATGTCAAGTCAAAAGAAGGCTAAAAATTCGCTCTCACTGCATGCACAATGCACGTAAAAACCAGCTCTATTAAAAACAGATTAAGTTTCCACTAATCAAGTCATTTGAATTTGACAAATCAGAACGAAGTATTTGTTAAACTGGTTGTGCAAATGTGGTATATGCTTTTTTAGGGGAGATAATCAAACCTTTAAACCCTTTCAAACTCTTACTCTTCAATGATTTATCTATGTAATGATATAATTCACTTACAAATCTTCGTCTCTTTCTGATTTTTCCTCATCCTTTTTCTTCGATCCCTTCTTCTTCCTTTTAGCAGGTTCGGGAGATGGTGATGGCGAAGATTTTCTTTTCTCGCAGAACGTTCTCCTAATTCTCTTCTTTTATCTGAAAATGCGAAAATCAAAAGTAAGAGATATTTATTCAGCTCTTTGAGACATTTCCAAGGTCAATTTTCAAAAATATTCAATATATCAATAAATTCTATTGAAAGAAACTGAAATATTAGCTTACCTTCACTATTTGCCTGCAAAAGAAAGATTGAAAACAATTACATTTCTTTTTTCAGACAACAGGAATACGTGACATGTATAACAAGGAAAACACGCAAGCAAGAAAACTTCTTGAGGAAAAACGAGAGGAAAAAGGCTAGTAAGATTTTTCAACATATCAAATAAAATAAAATCTCCCCTTACATCTTCAGAGCATGATTTCCCTTTAATGACTTTTCTTCTTGTTTTTCCTATTTTCATACAAGAAAACCCAAAAGTTGAATACAGATTTTATTAATAAAAAACTGGTGGATGTGAAATATTTGAGTAAAATTACAAGCAATAACAAAAATATTCCGATAAACAAATCAAATAGCAGTTATTTATTTTCTCAAACCATATCCAAGTGAAAATTTTCGCATCATACCTTGCTGGAAAGAAAAGAAAAAGAAAATAACTAAGTTCATGACATGAACTAATTATTTTAAAAGTAAAAAATTAAAAATTAAACA
This sequence comes from Chrysaora quinquecirrha, assembly GCA_014526335.1. Lineage (NCBI taxonomy): Eukaryota > Metazoa > Cnidaria > Scyphozoa > Semaeostomeae > Pelagiidae > Chrysaora > Chrysaora quinquecirrha. The sequence continues at coordinate 3,332,072 of JACTAT010000002.1, read as the reverse complement.
GTCTCTGAGCAGTACAAAATTCAAATTGAAGAGTGTGTCCAAAAATGTTTCTGCTTTTCTTGCAATTTTAAAAATCAAACCAGAAATAAATACCTTTCTATGTTGGTAATACTTAATGGCTGCCCCCCAAAAGAATTAGTGAGTGACCGACAAAAACAACTTCACTAGAAAGCGTGTTTGAAAGTGGGAAACCACCATTCTATTGGAGATGTGTAACTAAGGAGCTATACGAAATTGTAAAACAACCAATTAACAAGCGAATCAACATAATGACCTTGCTTAGCAACAGGAGTCGTCCTTTTGGAAGCTAAGTCATTTCTATGATTTTCGATAACTCAGTTGGAGCAAATTTGCACCAGAACTGAGGCAATGAAAACTGTCATTTGACTAACCTCCGTGTTTTCCATTTCATAATCTTCTTCATTCATCCATTCGTTGAATATCTCTAAGTCTAACAGCCATCTGCCGTTAACCTGAAATAAAAACAGAAATTTCGCACTTAGTACAAAGTAAAATTAGACTCCTTTAATATATGAAAAAGAATTTGCTTCAATTTGCTCAGCTTAATCAGCCCAGTCCAACAATTATCTATATATATATATATATTTACATATCTCTTCATACCTCCCATGGTTTTTGTCTTTCTGGGGCTGGTTCTGGTTCTTGTGATACTTCAGATAAAGGAAGCCAGGAATCGTAGCTTAAAAACAAACAAAACATTTACGAATGAGAGCCAAAGCAAACAATATTTGACATGACCAAACAACGTTGCTCCAAAAATGAATTCTTTCCGTGCTTTGAGACAGTCAAGATGATATTTGTAATGATAAGCTAACTAACTTACCTATCAGGATGGTACCACCAGTGTACTAGAACTTGTTTATCCTTTCTTGATATAGGCCTTAGCCAATCCTCTGTCAAAATCAATCATAACAACAATTTATCCATTTATACTAAACTACGATGCTGCAAATAGGACTTTGATATTTATTGCATTTTCCTTTCCAACATTCCTTGAAGCATGTTATACAGAAAAAACATAGAGTGAGTTAATGGCAAAAGAAATTTCAGAAGCTGCAATGATGTTTTAAACTGAAACTCGTTCAAAAATTAGCAAAAATTACCATCAGGACATGGCATAGGAGTGGAATGGACGATGTGTGTTGCTTTATCTTTTGCGTCTACCAAGGTACCCTGTAGCAAAGACAGGAATTTATCAATACAGAATTTTTCATATATACGGTCAATATATCACGGAACAACTGGAAATTTAAGGCTGACGATTATTAAGATGTTAATTACATAAAGACAGAGACCTTCCAAGCATCATTACGCATAGATAGAAGACTACAGAAAGCAATAGATAGATGCTCTTGTAGATACCATCGTTTAATTGGGAAGAAACGTTGAATGTTTTCCAACATGAAAACAGCAGCACATCACGGGGTTTACTAATTTTTTATAATCCAATATACAACCCAACCAACCCAACTTCTTTACAGACTTCTTTGCAGACTATGAAACGATAGAGAAAGACAAAAAACTATTCAAATTCGATATATGATGTAAGTCCAGATGGGAACAGAGAAAGCCAGTGACAAATGTGAATACCCTGATTTATAATCCATCCTCAAGCCTGATACCCATCATTAAATCGCATTCTTCCATTAGATATCATTTACACGTGTCTTTTTTATAAGGAACCTTTGGTCTGAGTTGAGGCTGGAGTTCCTTAATTTTTCAACGAAATGAGGCTGAAAGTTCCTTATAATGTAACTTGTCGTGGGATATGTATAAATGCTAATTTTACAGCAAATCCATATAAACTATTCTTCATTTCAAACTTTAGCTAAGTATAAATGGAGCCTTTTGGGAAAAACGATGGGAAATATATTGTACTTCTGTTCCTTTTTGGTACAAACCGTCTTGTTCTTTAAAAAAGAGTTTCTTAGTTTTTCATCCGAGTCTCGACAGTTCCTTAAAGTTCCTTAATTTTTTGGGAATTTTCAGCCTCGAGTTCCTTATAAAGGTGTTCCTTATAAAAAAACGTGTAACCGATAACCCAGATAGTGAGGAACGTTGTACAAATGATTCTGCTCGAGTGATTGGCAAACCAACTATGTTGTTTCATTTAAGCATTTAAAAATTTCTTCATACAAAACCAAAAAGCTGGGACGAAATTGTAATGACAAAGTGTGGGACTGAAGAACAAAGCTAACCTGGTGTCTTTTAACAATCTCTCGGAGTTTATTAGCAAGTTTTGTTTCAATGTCTGGCAGTAGATATACCTTGGGTCGTTCCAGTAATTTGTTCTGTGTGAAAAGAAATAAAAAATTGTCAGAATATGGTAGTATAAGGATTCTGCCGTTATACAAGCTGCATTTAATATATACTGATTGATTTTTCTAAAAATTTTATCAAATACATGGCGAGAGTATCTTCCAGTTTGTGAGACTCGTCTAGTTAGAACTTTGAACTACTGAGATAGAAAATTTCACCTCTCGTAATGTTTTTTCAATCGTCATAAACAGTTCAACATTTCGATCCATTCTAGATGGAGACTGAAAATCAAACCTTCTCCTGAAAATAAATATAAAAGAAAAATAAATGAAGATTCTAAGTCAAAATATGTTCAGTAATATTGCAATTCCTATGAGGAAAACAAAAAGAGGAAAAGAAAAGGAACTTTTCGTTCCACTGTTTGTTAATGTCTCCTGCAAAGTGCCAAAAAAGAAACATCTATTCCCTTACCATTATTATTGCAAAAAACAGTGGAAATACTTTTAAACATACTTACAAACCTTTATCATCTGACACTCCTCAGAGTATAAAGGTCAGAAACAGACTGAAACAATGGACTAAGGCAGAATTTATACCCAGATGTGCCAATCGGAAAGTGAGGCAGCTTGCAGGATACATCGGGAAGATCAATAGAATTAACTGACAAGTTCCTTACCATCCTTGATCAACTTTAAATTTGTACGACGCTGCAATGATTTGACAGAGAGAGCCACCAAATGAAAAATCTAACAGCTGTTTCATCTAAAAATAGAACAGAATATTTAGCATTTAGTACATAGTACACTTACTTTGCGCAATTCAAGGGATACAGTTCAAAGGGTAATAAATTAAGGTCCAGTTTAAGGATAGCTTTCTTAGCATCTTCATTTTCATACAAGATAATATCCCAAGTAGCAACTAAGGGCCAATGCAAATAAACCCTTTTTTTCTAATAAATTCTTTCTACACAAAAATAGCAACAACCTCCCCTTAATGAACAGAAGGTTAGAAAGGAAATACTGTATTCATACTTACTGGCAGCCTTGTCAATGCTGGTTTGCTTACATTCTTTCCAAAGGCTTCCTTCGATAAAAAAAGTACAGTATGTCATGATTCCATACAATCAAAAGTATGCCCAATGTTCTCGAACTTTTTAAAGAATCATTGATAAATTTTTGTCATTTTAAAACATTAATTACAATAAAGCAGAAATATTTGTTTTATCATTTCTCACCTCTTGAAACTGAATAAGCTGTCCTGTCAGATGAGACAATGTTTTATTTGTTGGAGGATCTGCTTGAACATACTGAAAAGAATTCACACCTTTCAGAAATAAACAAAATTCAAGACTCAAGATAGTCTAAACTTATTAAAAGTTGCATGACGTAAAGCAAACATTAGTGCTAGTGGCTAGAACTGTAGCACCAATCATGACCCTAACTCTAAAATCTTACCCCCTAAACTACACACTTGGGTGTCATTTTCAAAATTTGGGTATACTTTCAGGTAGCATTTTTGTCTCAGGTATCCTATTGGGTCATATTTTAATCATGGTATCGTTTGGGGTTGATTTTCTATTTCAAATACAACTCTCTGCAGCCTCGAGTGAGCTGCTGTCATAGATAAAAGTAATGACATCCGGCTACTGTATATGAACATTATTTCAGGCCAAGTAATCTTTTTGGGGATTTATTTGGGTAAGTTTTTCACAATCTGCAGATATCCATTCAGATGTTTGTTTTGAGTGACCTCACGAAGACTCACTTTTGCCCTATTTTCTGGAAGAACTCCCTGGCGGAGGTCCTTGTCATGGTTAGAATGTATGTCATTTATTATATATTGATACATTTAATAGCTTAAAAATAAGCTAATCCAAATTGATAATTACTTCTAGAATAACTTCTACTTCATTTAAAATACCTTTTCCTTGTTTCCTGTTATAACAGCGGTTTTCTTGTTCATGTCTACTGCTTTCCTCTTGGGGTAATACTTTTGCTTACCCCATTGTGAGGAAACTCTGTTGTGTAGACCAAGGAATGGCTCAGGTGTGTAATTTTGGCAATAACAATAGAAAACAATGTCTCTTTTGTTTCAACCAAAATAACCTTCGGTGGGTGAGACTGATGAGAGGTCCGCACAAATTTTCACCCATGGTGGTATACCTATAGGCCTAGCGTTTTAAGTGTCAAAAAAGGTACCTGGCTGGATTTGAAAGCTTTTGACTTTCTCAAAAGCTTTTCTTGCTTAATACACTCCAACAAATTAGACAAGCTATCATTTATATTAGAGAAATTAATTTGGCCTAAGGCCCTTGCTAGATGCTAGGCCCAAATTTCAAACCTCATCATTTGGCCTTACTTTTTTGTGGTTCTTCAGCAGATATTGCCTGACTGGTTCAAACAGTTCGATGGTTTCTTGAGATTCAAAATACTTCCAGTTCGTTCCTCCATCTTTCTTTCTAACAGCCATGCTAATTTGTCTCTACAGTGCCACGAAACTTATTGTTGAAAGGGCCAACTGAACAACAAAAGCGTGCACTTTTCACTATTTTCAAAGCGCCATATTCTTGTTGCTGTAAAAGGACTGGGTCTAGCTTTGCTTTTTCTCCACAAAGACGTGACAAAGACAATTGATGAGCAACAGCAGCTTTTTCAAGGGTTTCTTTGGTTTCCTTTCTTGTTCACCCCAGGTTACACGCGTTAACCACTGATCATTAGCGGTAACGGGGCGGTAACCAGCATTGGGCTATCAACTCAGTGCAAAACCATCGTTATAATACTCAAAACCAAGCCACAAAAATTAACTCAAACCAACCGAAACGTCGGAGAGTGACACGATCTGTTTGTTTGATGTGGTGGTATTTTTTGCGTACTGTGGTGGATTTTGTACCAAAAAAATACCACCACAGTACGCAAAAATACCACAACAGTACTGTAATGCGACAAAAATTAACATGCAACAGATACAACAAGAATTAACTTGAAGTAGATACACGCATTCTTTTTTATAAGGAAGTTCGGCTCAGGGTCAGTAATGAAAATTCCTTAACTGATGGTGAAAATTGAGTACTCAATATTCCTTAGCAATTCCTTAACTTCTTGATTTGTGATTCTTAAAAACAACCAATGGTCAAGGAAATATACACGTTTTTTTTATATAAGAACAAAGTATATGAACATAAGGCTTTAGAGGCTGAAAAGTTAAGAACATGCTAAGAACATTACAAGGCTTTGTGAAGCTAGAAACAAATTAGAAGTTACTTTTTAGTTGTGCTGTCCTGTTCTCAACTCTAAAAAACAGGTGAACTATCAATCATTGTGAATATATGTGACATTTTCACATGTGCGTCCCTTTTCATAGCAATTAATTTGAAGAACAACAGTTTTTCAAAAAGCAAGAAAATTAGAACATGTTAAAAACATTTTGAGCCTTCAAATCGGAAAAATTAAGAACATTGCATGGCTTTCTTCAATTTCAGTGTTCTTATATAAAAAAAACGTGTAGGTCATAAAGGTTTCAGAAGACGAGTAGAAATGAATACTGATTTACAACCATTGGCGATAAGTTTTTTTTAATCGAAATGCTAAGTTAAAGAAAAAGTCAGAATTCCTTAGTAGTCTCCGGTCCGGTACTAGAAATTCCTTAAGTTTTTCCCAGCACGAGTACTACCTTCCTTAAGCAATTCCTTATAAAAAAATGCGTGTATGTCAGGTGTGAAGCAAGCTCAAGCAAGTTACGCAAAAACGAACCTCGGCTCAGCAAGCCAAAGGCTTCGCCGCATGAAATAGGATCAGAAATCACTTTGAACAATGGAATAATATTTGCAGGTCGGAAGCAGGAATTAAATTTTTGACGCAGTCGGTGACTCACATGACATGATACTATTATTGTGTCATAAAAATAAATACTGGGAACGGTGTTCTTCTAAACTAGACAAAGTTTTATAAGTTGGAAGATTTCTGGCCAGGAATAATATTCAAGAGACATGAAGCTCGTCATTTTGAGCGCTCTTTTAGCTGCTCTATTCGCAAGTGCGAATTCTCATGCTGGATGGGGCAAATTTGGCTTTTGGGTTCGTCGAAAGTTTCAAAGTGGGTAGCTGTAGCTTCTTCTATTTTCATGTTTTCAATTTTTGTAATGTTGTAGCTAATGATTTTTAGTTAGTTTTCATCATATTCTTCCGTTTCTCAATTGGCAACCCCATTTGTCGCATAAAAACTCTATTCATATTCATATACACTCTATTCATATACATTCATATACATTTTTTACAAGAAAAATTTTATAAGAACACGAGCCTGGATTTTGCCCAGATTTTAAGAACAAATTAAGAACACCTTTTCAAAAGCCCCAAGAATATCAGCTAAATATGTAAGTAAGACAGTCAGATTGAACGTAAAAAGCAAGCAAACAAAGAAATAGACAAGAATAATTCATTTTCACCCTACCACCCTAGAAATTCATTGAAAATATAGATACAGTATCTAAGTAACCAAGGAATTAAGAACAGAATAAGAACATTTCAGGCTCAAAAACGGCAAAAATTTAAGAACAGCCAGTCTTAATCGAAATTTCCTGGTTCTTATAAAAAAAAGAGTGTAGTTTGAAATACTACTTCAAATATTAAAGTTTAACGCAATTTTGAATAGCTTTGCTAAATCTAATTTCTAGACGTAAACTGCCGTATTAAGCACGGAAAGTCGGTTGTTGACGAACGTGGTCATGTGACCAGATGCGTACGTAACTGTGAGCCTGGGTATGAAGAGAAATATTCCTGGAAGTATGGTCACTACTGCAAAAGTAAGTTAAACAATTTTGTTTTTTAACTGAGTTAATTTGAGCAATAATCAACACAGATCTTTGACGAGTCAGAGATTTGAAGAAACGTTGCATTGTGGGGGGCTTTGGGATTTCACGGGTTGCGGCCTTGCGGCCTTGCGGGTTTGGCTGGTTTCACCTCGGGTTTTTCGGGTGAAGTGTATTTAACGGGCAACGGGTTTTTAGCTCGGGTTTCGGGTATTGTAGTAAAATGTGCGAGTTTTCGGGTTTTAAACCTCACAAAGGATATCAATGTGCAAAATTCTTAAAACAGTCGTTGAAACTAAAATCATCCGGGTTTTCGGGTTTTTCCCAATTTCTTCCGGGTATTCGGGTTTTGATACCCCCAAAGCCCCCCTCTTGCATTCAGTATCTTTTTCGTTGTCTAAGCTCGAGAGCCAGTTTTATCTTGTCGTGACAATCCGGCAGTACCAGAGAGAAATGATCATTATCCTTCACCTTTATGTTAGCCCTACTTTTTCACGTTTCATGGGGTCTAATTCGATAGGATCATGTCTGACCCCTGAAGATGTAGAGATGCAGATGATTGTTTGAATATCACCCTTTCCCCATCACTCTGGCGGCCCTGTGCCCTACAACCTTGATTAGCGATTTGCACGTTCCATTCATCCGGCTCATGCTCATCAATCCCCCTACCCCTATATAATTGCCAAGGGCGCCGGAAGCAATGCAGGGCGGCAGGGGCAGAAGCAACAATTTTGGGGCAAAACAATAGGAAAATAAAAGAATTTGACCATTTTTCCGAGGGCAGGGGGGCAGCTGCCCCCGTGCTTCTGGCGCTCCTGATGCTCTGTCTCCCCATCTCACTTATAGGCCCCCTGGGACCACCCCTCCCCTTCTCTTGTTGTCTGATCTGAATGCACTTTCTAGTACGTACGTACAAAGCGTTGTAGCCTTTATTTCGCTATTGTTGGACACGTGATGGCGACTGAAAATAACATACAGAGGAGCAAAAATAACAAACAGAACATTAAGAAAATATGAAACAGAACGTCCTTTTAAGTTTCAAGAATCCAGTGTTGAACTTTCTGAAGTTGTTAAGATGTTGAGCACTACTTTCTTATAAACCAATTTGTTATTTAAAAACGTGTATATGTATATGGATTGATTTTTGTAACCAGAACTTCCAGATGGATGCGCTGAACGAAGCTGCAGACGCTGCTTACCTGGATATCTGGAATTAAAACCAAGCTATTTCAGAAGTAGATGCGTGAGAAAATGCCCTGGAACATTTGAAGAAAAGAATGGAAAATGTCTCGGTAATGCCATTTACCTTCGTTTCAAAATAACTTGCCCTTTATGTTAAAATTTGCTTCTTCAATCTAAGAGCGGTCTCGCCGCCAAGTGAGCTTGAGAGGACACGTTAGCTGATCAGCGCAAGAAGCGAGAGGACGAAATGCAGAACACGTTGTCCAATTGGATATGAAAAGAACAGGAAAAAAAATACATGTGATCGTAAGCTGTCTTTTGCCTATATACCAACGCTCCATCTCAACGCCTTCTTGTGATTATTCGGATGTTAATTCGTCTTCATCTTCTTCATCATCTTCTTCTTTTTCTTCCTCTTTCTTTTCTTTATCCTTCTTTCTTTTCATTTGCTTTTCCGCTTCTTCATCTTCTTCTTCATCTTCTTCTGCTACTTCTTCTGCTTCTTCTTCTTCTTCTTCTGCTGTTCTTTCGTTCCTTCTTGTTTTTCCTCTACTTCTCCTTCTGTTTCTTCTTCTTCTTCTTCTTCTTCTTCTTCTGCTTCATTTTCATCTTCTTCTTCCTCTTCTACTTCTTCTGATCTTTTCTTCCTTCCTTTCTTCTCCTTCTGTTTCATCTTCTTCTTCTGCTCCTTCATCTTCTTCTGCTTCTTCTGATTCTTCTTCTTCTGATTCTTCTTCTGTTTCTTTTTCTTCTTCTTCCTCTTCTACTTCTTTTGCTTTTTCTTCTCCTCCTTCTTCTCCTTCTGCTTCGTCTTCTTCTGATTCTTCTTCTTCATCTTCTACTTCTTCTTCTTCTTCATCTTCTTCTGCTTCTTCTTCATCTTCTTCTGTTTCTTCTTCTTCAACAAGGAAGGTTGCTTGGATTATTTCTGCTACAGATGTGCCAAAGGATACTACAAAATGAACGATAGATCTTACAGAAATAAATGCGTCGCAAAATGTCCCAATGGATATGGACCAGTCAAAGGAAGTTGCAGAAGTAAATTGTCTTTTTTCGAGAATAATATAAGCATCTTTATCCACGCATTTTTGCTCGCCTGGACTTTTCAAATATACATGAGAGCGTAAAGCAATATTACGCTCCGGCCAGACGATCAAACATTGTAAAAAATTTGAAATCTGTTTATCAAGCGATCTTTGAACGTTTGGCCTGAAACAGCCATTCCTTGTCTATGAATAGTCCTCATGCACCAATACCCTTCACATTAAGAAAGATGTAGCTTTGCTCCCTTTGAGCCTTAGAAGTTATCGCTGAATCAATTCGAAAAAGTGCTTTGCAAGCAGGTCTTAAAATTCATCCAAAGAACCAAATCACATGGAAACTTCCTTAATCTAGAGAAAATTTAAAATTCCAGCACAGTGCCCTACAAACCCATTTTGGAGCATAAAAAATGCCACTGTTTTTGTTCTAAGACATATTGGCTTATACCGTGCGAACTACAAATCTTTGAGATGTGTGATTGTTTTTTTCAAGGAATTCCATCAGGCTGCAAGTATGCGAACTGCACTGAATGTGTGGATGGGTACTTCTATTACAGCAGGAGTGTTTATTTCCAATCATGTCGCTCATCTTGTCCAACTGGATACCATGAAGACACTGAGAAGAATGCATGCGTTCGTAAGTCATCTCAGGAGGATAAAGATTTCTTTAACATACTGTAACATTTTGTATAATTCTTTTCCTTGTGGTAGAAATGTGGAAATATATCTTCTTTGTTTTTGCTGTATTATCAGATTTAATACCCAAGTCATTCCCAAGTCACGCCAAATCTTTAAAAGTGTTTCAAGTGCCAATGAATTTCAATGTTTTCGACGTTTTAGCATACGTAGTAGCAGTTTCTAAATTCGCCACAGCAATTATATTAGCCAGGTGCCAACTTAGCCTTCGACTCTGAACTGTCTGAACTACAAGGATTTCCAATGACCCAATGAAGCTTTGATTTCAAAGTATTTCTTTCCCTTCATCTTGGGATCTTCAGGTGACTCGGCTAATAACAGGATGCCTTTACATTGGCACAAATCTATGATTGGCACTTGTTGCCAAGTCAAACCTCCCGGTGCTGTATGGCGTCGTGGGCTAATCCATCTATAGCTCGCTGCATTATTAGGAGCTCAGTGAGGTCGGTGTCAGCCCCAATAACAGTAGCATCGTAGCCACGATCGCGGGGTCTCGTTAGATTATCTGAGATTCTAGAGTGACTGGCCTGGCGCTTTAATCGTCACCTTCCGTCTTATAAAAAGTAAGGGTCATTGTACTTAAGCCAGGCCTTTATGTTTACTTTTAGCTTGCAAAGTCGATAACTGCCTTGAATGCAGCTCTTCCTTGGACTTGTGCGACAAATGTCAGAGGTTTAAAGCATTGTTCGTCGAAAAGACAGCTAATGGAACATCAACACAATGTGTTTACCGATGTCCTTCTGGCTACAGAAAGATATTTGACTATGCGAGAGTGATGCGTATTTGTGAAAAGATTGGCACAGAACCAACGAAAGAGGGTAAGCTATGTAATAATTGATCACGAACTCTGTCTTCGATTAAATCGATTAAATCGTCTAAAAGGCAATGCCATCGACATACAGTTATCCTTGAGACGGATAGGTCACTATGGATAGATGCACATCCAGGTATCTGTGAATCTAAGAAGCTTGTTTTTAGGCAAGCTTTTAGCCTGCACAAAGACAAGGACACGTCTGCCTGATCAGAACACGGCCTATTGTCCTTTAAACAGTAGCAACGAACAGAAAGCTTGTTAATGTCCTTTAGGTCACTAGCCCTTGTTATTCCAGTGGCCCAAGTGCTCAGTTTTAAAGTAACCACGAGAGTCAACTAGTATTACGAAAAAGTATTTTGCTTGTGCTTGTTAGTGAGCTGTAGCACTACATGACATTTCAATCTGTCGTAGTTACCCCCGAAGGATGTGAAGACCGCAGTTGCTTGCAATGTAAAAATGGCTACTATAGATTGCTCATTGCCTCGGCTGGCTCGAGTTGCGTGAAGAAGTGCCCAGACGGATACTACACCGGAAGAAAAGACTGCACACGTAAGAATTGTATTAATGTCTTTGGAATGGACCCGGCTGTAGTAAAACGTAGTAATAACATTCTTCTTCAACTTTTTCATTGTCTTAGTCAGCTGCGTTGATTGCTCTCTTCCACCTGTCTGTGCCAACCAAATCCCTTCATTTAAGTGTTTTCATCCAGGTCTCTTTTGATGCAGTACCACACTCTCAGTTTTGTTCTGTCTTTGTTTACCTTGACTACGAGATCCGATGCTAGTTCACGTGGTCCCTCCCCTTCTCTTCTCATCACATGGCCATACTTCCTTAGTCTAGCCTTTTGTATTTTTTCTACAATGTTTGTGTCGCCACAACTTGTGGAAATATCTTCTTTTCTAATCCTTAGCTTGTCTCTGAGGGATACATGTAGGATCCAACTCAGCACTCTCATTCGTCTTCCTCGCTGCATTCACTTCTTTCTTTCCAACTTTAAACAACATTCTGCTCCATCCAACAGCACAGGCCAAATAAACGTCTTATATATGTTGCACTTCAATTTTCTTGGGGTTTCCTGTCACATATGACACAAGTAACTTCCCTCAAATGATAGCAATTACCAATATTGTCCACTTAGCAAAGATGAGAGGTTTAATGCAGTAATATTGCTTAGCTGAACGTTTGATGGTTACGCTGTTGCGCTAGTAAAGTCAATACTTTATCTGATACAGCTAGTGCATGAATCATGCTTAATAAACTCTCCTTTTCACATTCCAGTTTGTTTGGAAGCAAGATGCGCCGTTTGCAGTGACAACCCTTTCGAATGCGAAGTCTGTAAGCCAGGGTATTACTCAGTTCAAGACAGCCTGAATGGGACAATGAGATGTGTCACAAATTGTCCAAAAGGATTCTCACTCGTCACACAGAATGGCACTGCATCATGCAAGAAAGACCCTGAACCAGGTATGTCTATTTCCAAAATATCCATTCTACAGCACTGGTACTTTCTTTTTGATGCAAATATAATAAACAATATTATCAACACAGTTTCGATTGCTTTCTGGTCAAGATAGATGCAACTTGCTGAAATTGCGTCAAAACATGTTTTCTTCTTAAACACTCTTAAGCTGTTTGTTTTGTTACCCTACAGCTTTTACCCAAAAACGTTTCTCCTGTCTCGTTTGTGCAGCTGATCTGTTAACATTGAAACAATTCACGGCTCATTCTACGTATCATAAAGTTCTACAATTCCATCGTTTTAATGTTGTTGGAAATCAAACGTGGACACTGTGTTGTCAATGTTTTTTAAACTGCACCAGCTAATTTATTATTGTTCATCTTTTCAAGAATGCACCATCACGAACTGCGCGAAATGCACAAACTTCGAAATACACAGTCACCATGTAGGTTGCTTTCAGTGCAAGGATGGATATTTACTGAAACGCAATGACTTCAAAGATGAATGTGTCTTTTCTTGTCCGAATGGATTCTACAAAGGAGTAAAACCTGGAACCAACATCAGCGCTTGCCTTGGTAAGACATAAGCTTAATTCTTAGACTACCGGACTGTATCACAGATTATCACACTTTACTGGATAGATAACAGATGTTTAGGTCGATATCATTAATTCACACGATGTCCAGTTGCAATCTCTAGCCCTAGACTTATTACCTGAATCGTAGTTATCGCTATTGAATTGAATTGCTGGACGCTCAAACTAACTGAAGCGGACAACAACAGCATCAATTCAATTCAATGTGAGCGAAAGTTAGGGACTTGGCTTTCTACAGAAGAAACGATTCCTTAGCTTTCTACACTCATTCTGCCTTCAAAAACGATACTGTGGTTGTGCTTGTTGAAGTATGAAAAAGAACTCTTTCTAGCAGTAAAAACCGGTAATTTTCTTTCGAACGCAGGATGATCCCAGTATCGTATAGAGCGAAGCCTTTAGGTGCTTTATCGCCATGGTATTCCTTTTGCATTATGCCTAGCTTAGAAAACTCTGAATTTCGCTTATCAGTCATTTGACTAGGGTACAGTGAGTAATTTCCTTGGTCTTTACTTGATTCCGTATTCTCTTCGTATCACGTTCGTCGTAATCAAGAAGTGAAATAACCCAAAATTAACACATTTTTCCTGACTCTCCAGTAACCAGCAATTTTTAACTTTGTTTCTTTTTCTCAAGCCTGTGGAACACCATTCTGCAAGAGCTGTGTAAGCCGAAAGAAATGTTCTGAATGTTATGAGCCATTTGTTATCGATTTCAAAACTGGCAATTGCAAACTTTGCAAAACTGGAACGGTTTACAACAGAAAGACAAAATCGTGCGATATCATTCAAGTTAACAGTGGTAAGTGAGTTTGCTGTGTTTTGCTGTAAGGGTAGTCTCTCAAACTATCTCTCAGGAGTCTCGATCAGCTTTAAGGGAAAACTAAAAGGAAAAATCAGCTATCTGAATCGTTTCTCCAGTATTAACAATTTACACAATTAAGAGAGTGGTAAAGGGGTGTCAGGATCACGAATCACGGGGACAAAAATATTTACCATTCACGATTCACATTAAAAAGATACGGCGTTTCACGTTTCCCGGTTAGAAAATATGGTCAATCACGTTTCCCAAAATACCCTTTACCACCCTCAATTATAACCACGGAAAAATTTGACAGGAATGAGGAATCAGCAGAAATACCACTTACCAACCCTTAAAATCCAGCAAGCGTGCGCTATTTCCTCACTTTTTCTCAGAACACGCTCGTACTTTATTCCTTTGAAACCACACTGCAAAGAGAAACAAACCAGCTCCGCGATAACGTTTTGCAAAACATAAATATATAAAAGAAAATATTCATACATAATCAGATACCATAGTTTTATGCATTTACCTTTGCTGCAGACTATTGACTGTGTTTTCTTTTATCTCATAGGAATCAAACAGTTGCCACTGGAATCCATCATCAACAAATGAGAAGACAACATAAACCCTGAAGACTGAACTACATTTAGCTGATTCTAATCTTTATCTTCCGTTTTTTTGTCTTTATTAACAGTGTTATTGTCTTACTAAAACGTGATTTGTTATGAAAAAGACTTGTTAAAAAATTAGCAATGAATCATTTTTGAACATCAGAGTTCAAGGAAGTATTGCTTAGCTACGAAAACATATTTTCCAGGGACGCCGGAGAGGGGGGCACGGGGGGGGCAAGTGCCCCTCCTGCCCTTTCTTAAGGGGGGCAAGGGGAGCAAAAGTGCCTTTTCAATGTAAAACAATAATTGACTTTGACAACGTTAGATACGATGTTTCACCATTATTGTGCCATTTTAAATGGTACATGTGGAGACATGGCCAAAAATTGTAGTATAAAAACATTATTTCCTAGGGGAGTACCACCAAACCCTGCTAATTTTTTATCTCAATTGCCCTTATGTTCCTGCCCACCCCTTGCCCTACCATCGCTCCGGCATCCCTGGCTATTTTCCTTAATTTTCTTGAATTGTGCAACGGTGCAATAGTGCAATTCTAATAGTGCATGTGCATTTGTGGTGAAGGATGTTACTAGCAATCTAATATGAGTGGGTGTAAACATAAGTTTGCCCTAAACATTTGCAGGGATGGTTGTGTCAACCATATTTTTGCCCACTAGGCTTTTTCTACTTTCTCCCTATCAACAATGGTACTGTACCATTTACCGTATCCCTATCTGACATAAACTGGTTGGTATTTAAGGAATGTATCACACCCCAAACACATCCCACCTAGTAACAGGTCTGTTTATGGTGCATCAACAATTGAGTTTGTCTGGTAAAAATTCTTATTTCAGGCTTCCAGAGATTCCAAATAACCAACTGGTCCTTTTGGGATTACTTTGTTCCAAGTGTTCCCAAAATACCCTTGCTTCATCTGATCCAAGGGGCACTCTTCTTTCACCCCAGGGGAGGCATACATGTCACGTAGCCAACGCCATAGATTAGGGAGCTCCTTGATGTACCTATGATTCAATTTCATTCTCAGATAGTACACTGGATCATGTCTGAAGATAGTTGGAAACAAGCGGATATCTGTCAGGGTCATTTGGTCTCCACAGACAAACTTATTTTTGCAAGCATACCATCCAGTTTATACAATGCCTTGAAATATGCATCAAATGCTGCATCATAAACTTTCTGGGATGAAGAAAACCCAGCTTTGTAAGCTCCATTGTTGACCTGATGATAAATCCACTCATTGCACTCATTCATTGTTTCTTGTAACTGCGCTGGAATGAGATTAATTTGATTTTTAGCAAGAGGCAAAAATCGCTGTTGCAAACATCTGAATTATCTCCGAGCTTTCATTGTTCACAATGGTTTTGGTCTTCTTGTCAAACAGAACAGGGACACTTGGTCTTGATGTGGAGAGATCTGCCCCAACCATTTTGTAGATCTCCACAATTGTTTTCTTTCCATTGATGGTGTCAAGAGTGCATTGATCAAATTTCACCTTTGAAAAGCAAAAGATAACAGTATAATGGAAAAACAAGAACAAACAAAAGCCCAGAAATGGTAAAACTGATTTTCAAACAATAATGCTTTGGTTGGGGAAACAAAAGGGGCAGGGCAGTCTGCAGGTCTAACATTATGGGTGCCTATCCCCTCCAGCTCAAGTATGCCTGATCACAGGGGAAAACATACCCAAACCACAGTTCAATAAATGGACAACAAGGTTGGGGACTGGTGAGTCCATCCGCTGCAAGCCAACAACACCTGGCCAGTGACCTACCCGCCCTGCCCACATCTCACAACAACAGTTTCCTTGATTGCCTCGTCTGAGATCAACAGGTCAACGCCCATACTCACCCTGACCCCGGTAGGCCAGTCTGCACCTTCTGGCAAAATTGCCAAAACCCTGCACCTTGTTTGTGGCCTTCATCTGTTCGACTCGGAAAGCAAACATCCATAGAAATAGCATCATTCAAACCCAATATGGAACGCGTCAAAATAACTCTATGACACCATGGGCAGTTGTAGGCAACGTACAGATGAAAACGATTAGGCTCTACTGGGTATTTGCCATCTTCAGCACCAACCCAGTCCCTAAAAGCAGCTTTTGCTCTGACAAACTCGCCTGCCTTCTTGCGAGCAGCTACATCAGTTTGATCTTCTTCAGACATCTTTTCATGCAACCAATGAAAGTCCAAAGCAAGCAGCAGGTATTTCAAGATTTGAGCATGTGTTGATTCTTCACTTTTATGGCCTTGTTTTCACAAAAAGTCCCTTGCTGTCGCGGGCTCCGCCCCGCCTTGGCCTGTGTTGTGGGTGTGGTGTCTCTTTTCTTCCTGTCGTGCCACGCCCCTTATTTAATTGAATGTACCAGTATACAATGCACAATGCGCATGCCTCTGTATTCAGCAAAAATTAAGATGCACTGCTGTGGTGGATACGCACTACTGTGGTGGTACTTTTTGCATGCCTTGTGTGGTGGTATTTTCTGCGTACCTATCTATACCTACTGTGGTGGAAACGCACTGCTGCAATGTTGGTTATTGTGCTTGATGTGGTGGTATCTTTTGCGTACTGTGGTGGTAAAGCATCTCGTGCGTTTACACCCAGAAACACGAAACACCAGCAAGGAAAGACCTTTAAGAATATCTCAGGAAAATGAAACGACCACGAGGAAGACCAAAGACGACCTGGATGCAGACAATAAGGCAAGATTTGGCCAGCATCGGAATCAAATTGGATCTCTCAAAAGAAGCACAAACATTGAATAAATTATCTGAACTGACACAAGATAGAAAAAACTGGCGTGGTATTGTGAGACGCGTTGTGCAGTACTAACTGCGTGTGACGTCTTCGTAGTAGTAGTGGGTGGTAAAGCACAACTGCGTGGAAGGTTATTATCCTTCAAGTTATGGTGTATCCACCACAGTAGTGGCAATGAACTTGCTAGCGTGCGGAACTGAAGTTGAAAGTCAGGGAATATGTGCCAGCGAAAGTGCTAGGGGCAATACAAGAAATGCATTCCAGATGTGTGATGTGTTGACTTTATACAAATAACATTTTCTACTTTTGAATATCAAAACACGTAGCTTTGTTACAATAAACATCTATCTATACGAGGGCGGGTTGAGGATAAACGCTATCCCGCTTGATCAGGCTTGCCATTAAAACTACGTTAAAACCTATATGTCAAGAAAGACTAAGACTATCGTTTGAACTAGTGTGTGTCTGAATACCTTCAAAATATTGAAGATGTTCAAATGAGTTATTAAAGTTAGTCGAATAGGAGATCCTTGTGATCAATTTGACAAAGTTTCTGTATCTTATCCATGGTCGCAGGGCCATCTGAAAATAAAAGATTTCTTTAAAAACCTTGTCGAAAATTTGATTATTGCAGTGACATGATTTCGTAATGCAGAAAACTATATAGGTCATAAAAATTGCTTCATCCTTAGTGTAGATGTATGCATTTAGCCTCTTAGCAGATGTCTATAACTTAACTTAACTTACTAACTAAGTGACTAATTAACTAAGTAACCAGCTAACCAACTAACTAACTAGCTAACTAACTAACTAACTAACGAACTATGCAATTATCTACTAATTAACTAAAAATAGCTGCTAACTAACTACTTTTGCTGTGCTAACTAATTACTGACTTATAACAAACAATTAACTACAAACAGGATAGTCACTAACAAATGATTACTTACCTAAAGTAAAATATTCCAGAGGTTTTCCAAGCTCTGTTCTGGCAGCTTTTATTGCATTTTTGGCAGCAAAGAGGCAAGATGCAGACATGCAGATAGCTGGCTCACCAACAGCTGCGAAAATGAAAAAGAATTTCGATAGGAACAATCGCCATATACCTCATGTACCACCGTGTACCATCTTTTGCAACAGTTTGTAGTTACTTCCATGTAATATGATTAGTAGTTAGCAATTATCGTCTATTAAGTAGTCAGCTAGTCAGTTAGTTGGTTGGCTAGTAAGTTATTTAGTTACTTACTAGGTAGGGTAGTTAGTTAGACAGTTAGTTACCAGGTAGAGTAGTTAGTTAGTTAGTTAGCTAGTTAGTTAGTTAGTGAGTTAGTTGTTTAGTTAGTTACTATTAAGGGTAGTAAGTTGGTTAGCTAGTTAGTCAGTTATGTAGTTAGTTAGAAAGTTAAATAGCTCGGTAGTTAGTTAATCAGATAATTCAGTAAATAACATTGCAAGTCAGTTGGTTAATTGGTTAATTGGTTAATTGGAAAAGTGAACATAACATGAAAAACTCTTACTGTTTGCCTGATACAAGCAAAGCAATTAAAAAGAAGATGTACCTTTAGAACGAATTAAACCAACAGGATTTGTTGCATCATGTGACAAATACACTCTCATATCAATGGGAATATCTTTTGACATCGGTGGTTTATAGTCCTATAAAGAAAGAGGGTTCGTATTGAACAATCTCTGAATAAGACAGAGCATTCCCTTAAAAGGGGCAAATTACACGCTGACGAGACTCGAGCAAACAGCACTAAGGGCATCAATTCAAATCCTGCAGTTACAGAGCTCTCGCGTATCTCGCGTCACCTTTCGTGCAAATTTCGATAGTGCTAGCGTCGCAGAGTTCCATGCACTAATTGGTATATCTTATTCTGCATGTGTTTTGTATGAGATTTTTTACCACCTTGTGACATTATTCGAAAATAGAATAAGTAATGCTATCGAAAACAGATTTGGTTCAGATACAAGAAAAAGTGTAAGATAACAAAAGTGAATTTTGATTGCAATATCAGGATGTTTCAGAGCTAATGAGAAATAACTGCAAATGTTAGACAAAGACATACCCAAGTGCTGGTTGTTAATTTTTGTCCATTTTCCTGATCAAATACAACTTTTTCAGTCAACCAATATCCCATTCCTTGAACAAATGCTCCTTCTATTTGCCCAATGTCTAGTCTTGGGTTTATGCTATAAAATGATTATCGCATTAATTCAACATGCACTCACTATCGGACAACGCGACTAGCTATAACAATTTCCTTGTCCTATATATCCTGAGCTCAGAAGGTATCTAGGATCTTTAGTTTAAAACTGGGCCAAACGATACCAAATGGACCCCTCGAAATCAAAGCTGCAAGGATATCACAATGAATCATAATTGTGTTTGTCACTGTCGCATATTGCCAGTGTTTCAACAACTATACTCTTTAGATGGCACGACGGTTGATCAATATGTGTTTGGCTAAGACCAACGCTGGAATCAGTAGGCTTGGTAAAATTGGAACTCGTTACTGACTAGTACTGGATTCCCATAGAAGTACGTTGGGCAAGTTTGGAAGTCCCTCTAAAGGAACTCCAGAAGGAGGTTAGACTTTAATTGGGCGGAAATTATTCTTGTCATTTTAACTTTCGCAACGGTAAAACGAATTCGATATGAATACGAAACACATTCGAATCTGTCTAAACGCTAAATATACAACTGAGAACGATGTATCGAATGGGTATCGAATAAAAGCAGGAAAAATAGCCAAGATCTCCTAGTGGAGAAGCTGATTTGGAAACAATTTCTTTGCAAAGTCTGCGAATCTTTCAGCTCTGGAGTTGGGAGAGTTTGAAGTCTCCAAAGTCCGAATTTCCTGAGAGTGGTCCAAAAAAGGGCTTTCGATCTCTCGGAAGTCTTGAGCGAAAGGAAAATGCAGAAAAAGGCTCATAAAGAACACACTGTTAGGGTAGGGTTAAGGTGAGGGTATTTCTAGGTCAACCCAACCTTGACTGCTAAAAGACTACACTTAATGTTAGCTATACTAAGTAGTTTTCTAACACACCTTTCTCCACAGTCATAAATGATATCTGATCGTAAAATGTGAGTTTCTCCAGTTAGAACATCGATTTCTGCTTCAGAGCAGGCAGCACCGTAAACAGAGTAGGCAAATTCGACTTTCTTAGGATCTTGATACCTGAAAAAACAAAAAGACAACCGTTGTCAAGTTTATATTGAATGCACTCCTGTAGTTTATATTAAATTCCTCCCACTCTTTCGGAAACAGCTACTAACAACTACAACAACATAATTGCTGTTTCCTCAGAGTGGAGCGGGGTGTTGGAGCGGTGTGGTTGAGTGTGGAGGAGCGTAGACTACGACGAATGTAATAAATCTACTGCTGTAGTGGCAGTTATAAATTACCATTAGATCAAACAGTGTTTGGATTTAATGGATACAAAACTCAATGGATACAGAACACAAAACTCACTGTAGCTGAGCAGACAGGTCAACTTTCAATTCAGCACATTTTCTTATCAGATCTTTCCAATTCAACCCAGGAAACTTCTCTTTGACTGGGGCGATTCGTTGACATAGAATTTCACAGCATTTGTACACTGCCTAAAACAAATGCACGATTCAGGTATTTAAAGCAAACATATCACAAGGAATTAACAGTAGTAAATATGTGCTCCCAGTTCTCATGAAGGCATGTACTGTTGTCCTACGAGTATCCTTTTCATTTATTTTTCATTTCTTTTTATTTCTTTAAATTGACATAATCTTCTAGAAGTAGTCAATTATTTTTTTTAGACGTTTATGTAGAAGTAATATTGCACTGATAGGTCATTGAACCCACACATACAAATTAGATGAATACGATATCTGTCCTTAAAAGTACATACAGTGGAACCTTCATCAACGGACATCTCTATACAACGGACATCGTCCGAAAAGTCATTTCTTTTTAAAAACGAACCTCCATACAGCGGACACCCCTAAAACGGACAATAACAGTGGTTCCACGGGTGTCCGTTATCTAGAGGTTCCACTGTATTCAGTTTCTGTAATGTGATTTGCTTCTTTGCATAAGGTAAGAGGAAAGACTTATAACACTCGCACATTGCCACACAGTCCCAGCTCAAATTCAATTCCTCGGGCCAGGCGAGATTTGAACCTGCCAGCATCGTATATCAGTCCCTTAAGTCTTTCAGCTGAGTTAATGGGCCTTTAGGGAAACATGTACGAATAAACAACGAATAAGTTAGAGACACTGGCATACAGTTTCATGCAGGACTAAGAATGATCTCAATAAATGCATAAAAATTTTTTTCTCACCAAGCAATTCATTTCTGACGTCACGCTAGCACCCGTCTCAAATGCTAGAAAGATGAGAGAAGACATTATTAGCAAAATTATACTACAACTTTTGTTAATGTCCCAATGCATCACATAGAATACAAAGTCCCACGAAAGCTTTTTGTACATGTTCAAATACTGCGGCTGCTATTTTTTTTAAAAACAAGGTTGAGTCATCTAGACACGTCCCACTCTTCGCCAAGAGCAACGGGAACCCTTGGCAAAAAGAGAAACCTATCTATTTGATTGACCTAAAAAGCCAAAAAATCGACTCGTGTAGAAAGTCTGGATTCTATCCATAAATCAAAACTTTAGAAATGGTGGCACAAATAGTATCGAATTTGTGTCGATTTTCAAATTCATGTAAGATTGTAGATTAGAGATTGTAAATTGTAGGCAAACATACAGTTGGCAGCGGTTATTGTCGAGTGTGGCTTCACTGATACATCTTCAACAGGTATGCCTAACTTGGCAGCAGCAACAGTACGAACCTACAAAACGAGAAATGATTTGAGCATCAGAGGTACGATAAAAACATAAGTAGTAGTAGTAGTAGTAGTAGTGGTAGTGGTAGTGGCAGTGGTAGTGGTAGTGGTAGTGGTAGTAGTAGTGGTAGTAGTAGTAGTAGTAGTAGTAGTGGCAGTAGTAGTAGTGGTAGTAGTAGTAGTAGTAGTAGTAGTAGTAGTAGTAGTAGTAGTAGTAGTAGTAGTAGTAGTAGTAGTAGTAGTAGTAGTAGTAGTAGTAGTAGTAGTAGTAGTAGTAACCCAATTAGTACCCTTGTATTTATTCCTTGACCCATTTCAATGCCACCATGAGAAACTGCAACCGTTCCATCTCCATAGTAAATTGAAACGAGGGCTGGGAAGCTTAGGATAAAATAGTTAATGTCATATTTCATTGGCATGATTGACAATCCTCTTTTCTTCCATCTATTTTCCTAAAACATAAAGATTGATTCTAAGTGATTTTTTGCATCTTTTCATTTATAGTTATATATTGTTATGTATAGTTATGTACTTATGTAACTTCTCCATACAATTCAACCGTTTGAAAAATTTCAAAAACGTTCTGACTTTGTTTCAGCCACGATTCTTCTCATTTTCGAATGCTTTTTACCATCGTATCACCCTCGTATACTTATACTTAAAGTTTGTTTGCGAACGAAGGCTTTATGCGTGCAAACTTTGCCTGTACTCAATACAAACCAGAGACGGACTGGCAGCGAATCTTAAGGGTTGCTATTTCCAGCAAAAGGGGCCTGTTTCTACTATAGCAGTTTTTCTTGTTAGTTGCTTCTTAAAAAATCAATTGGAGGCAAGGGCTACTGTTCATGTAAATACTTCTTTTCTTATTTTGGATATTTAAATGGCAAAATCGTCTCTCTTTATACATATTTTCGCACTTCTATATTTTCTTGCTTCTATATTTTTGTGCGCATATGCTGATAATCTTTTTTATTAAGACCCTCCGTCTAACAAGAAGGCCCGGGTTGCAACCCTGCCAGTCCGCCCCTGATACAAACAGTAGATCAGTGCTTAAAACATAGGCCTACTTTCGGATGAAGAGTAACAATCAAATTATCACTAGAACCACAAAACAAAATAAAATATCCTATTTATAATGTACTTTGCTCATAACATACCGAATACTACGGTCCCTACAGGTATGTGATGGCGAGATTATGTATGGTATAAAATAGCGTGAGCATAGCCAACCTTATTAAACTTTGCAACTGCAATTTGTCTCATCTTGTAGTCAGATTTCAAATGTATATCTGCAAAAAAGCAGAAAAACTATTCAGTCTTGAAAAGACAAAACATTCAAGACGCATGTACTCCTTCATCTAATAAGCGAGTATGTCACTTGAAGTCTGCTCGTCGTTCGTTCGCTGCTACCTTAGGGGAGTGAAAGGAGTGAACGACCCTTATCCAGATCCGAGGACTAGCTGAATGTGAGAACAACTTTTAAGTCTTCGGTATGACTCGACCAGGGCTTAAGTCACGCTAATTGTGGACAACCAATCTACTGCTTAGTCACAGGAATGCCTGATCAGAACAGGCGCAATCTTAGAGTCACAAGGAAGCCCCACAGATATACTAGCTTCTCCTGCCTAGCCTTATCACGTAGATTTTCATTTCAACAAGTCACAGAGAAGACATAAACAGAAAAGTGCTTTACCTGCCCATATGCTATGCAATAGACAATCAGAGACTTTTATTCCTCGCAATGACATCTATGAAAAAACAAAGGAATGAAGAAAACACAAGCAATCGGTAGAATAAAACTTCATGCTGTAAAGTTGTTAAGCTTTCTGTATCGCACAGAAGACAGTTCAGTTTCAGTTCCTTATCTGTAATTTCAGTGTCCAACAGAATTTATTCTTAATCTGTGATGAGCTAAGTGTTTAAGGCGTTTGGTTATGCATGGCAATGCATGAATAAGCTCGAGTCACTGCGCTGTTGTAATCATGAACTACATGACTCAAGACAACTCATCACGAGTTCACTTCTTAAGTACTTAGAGTATAGACTCGCTACACAAGTCTCTGTATTGCTCCTCATGACTAATAGATCCTTAATGTCCAATCATAACAGGAACAGCAACAACAATAACAACAACAACAACAACAGCAACAATAACAACAACAATAACAGCAACAATAATAGCGAAGGTCAGGGATTGGTGTAGCCTTTCTATTTAGTGTATACATTCTAGCAGATCAGTCTGTAGGAACAAGATGCAAGTCCCAGCAGCTTTAAAGCTGCCTCAAATTACAACTTGCACTAGCAGATAAAATTGCTTACTTGTTTGTTTTTAAAGCCATTTGTATTCGCAAAGTGCTTTTTCAAAAATTATCTTGTATTACAGTATAAGAAAAGAAAATAGTGAAAATCATTTCAGATATTACCTGACCATTTCTATAGAGATTGATCTCCATTATGTCCTCAGCAGATTCTTTCTTCAGGAAAGTTGCGACATGGTCAAGAATAGTTTCCATAACGAAAACACCTTGAATGTTTCCTGAAGCAATTAGAGAAAGTTGGTACATACAAGTCCCATCTCTGATTGGGGGAGGGGGGTGCTGAACATCAGAAACCTATTTGATGATTTGAGAAATGACTTCATGTCATTCATAATGTTTTAAAATTACTTAGCAGCCCCCTGAGCCACCCAATTTCCGATGCACCTGTTACTATAAGATGAAAAACACTTGAGAAATTGGAGCAAAATTGCAGTTTGGCAGTTGTTTTGATTATTTCCCTAGCTTATGGCAATCAAATTTTTCCAACGCTGCATGGTTTAGAGAAGTTTGTAGCTTATCAAATTTTGGCAAAGTTTGGAGGACATGGACATGTACGGATAGTTGACAAAATTAAAAGAGGACTTTTTGGCGTTAAGAACAAGACCATTTGATAGAACGGCGCTTTCGTGATGTTAACTGGAAATCTTTGGAGAAAAGCACTCTGTGTCCCTCCCAGTTCAGACATCTACGGGTTAACCGAAACTATGTTCATTTTCATTCTTACCTGGTCCTCGGAAAAACGTGTTGAACGGTTTGTTTGTTTTGCAGTTGGTGACGGAAATCTTCCAATTTGGGCAGAAATAGGCTGCAAAGATATATTTCACGGTGAAAATGCTAGCTGGTTGTGGTTTCTGAAAATGCATTAATTTTTGGATATGAATGTGGATTTTGGATATGAGAAATGAAACAAGATATCTACCATTATCCATCCACACAGATGCTCTTTCACCATCTGCACAATGAAGAGACTTTCCAGCATCAACGAATATGCTAATATCGCAAGCTTCGAGGTATCCTTCTTTAGAAAATCCAACCTGAATATGAAAGACGCGATTATCAAGAACTTCGCCCTCTTAGATAACAAAAGTTTAACTCAATTCGCTGGGGTCAAGATGACTTACGGAACTCCAGGGGTAAAAATGAATCAGGAAGCAATAAAAAAGTTTAACTATCTGAAACTGGGGAGATATATGGCAAAAATGAAACAGTATTATTAACCAACGGCACACCAATCAAGGGGGCTAGAGCATGCTCCGCTCCCCCGGTAAATCTTGAAAATTGACGTTGTTAGAATTGAAGATTCCGCAAAAAATGGTGTCAGGGCATTTGACCATAATGCATTGCGTTATATAACGGAATTTACGGTGATTCTATTGAAATTCAAAATTTAAACGCAATGCATCATGGTCAAAAGCTCCCGGACGCCATATTTTGTGGAATCGTCTATTTTCACGTCCATCTAGTTCCGCCAACGGATGCTTTTTTATCGCTATTAAAAAAATATCCAAGAACTCTCAAATAAACTCAGTCTTAGTTAAGGAGAACTGCAAGACATGTTTAGTATACCTTATACTTGGTTAGAAAAGACGGCCTCATTCCGCTCACTTTCAAGTTGTCAGTTAGAGTCATCGCCATACGAATAGGCCTAAAATACAAACAATAAGATGTCGGAGACTTACACTCTGGCTGCAGTAAACGTCAAACATTCAGATTTGTTTTATAAGCAATGTTTAGCAGCAAACAATGGCTATCAAACGTAGATTTGTTTCACACATAATGTTTGCCGTTTGGTTTGGTAACGTCACAATGCAAAGCTTGACAAGCAGAATTTGAAAAACGCTCTTGAAAAAAATTCGAAAACATTGCTTGTCACAAGAAAAATTGCTTTACTAGCAGTTTTTTGAGACGTGGCCAAATGCTCAGACATTTGTTTGAGAAGCAAATTACAGATATTTAACCAACAGTGTTTGATCTTTATGGCCCAAAGAACGGTAAAAATGCAGCGATAGCAATGCAGAAAGTCAGTCCAAAAAGTTTTGTTGCTTAGGTTTCGATATAAATCAATAGTACAGTCTCAGCCTGAAGTAGGTATTCGATGGTTCAATGATGGTTCTTGAAAAAATACGCAGATGGCTTCTCTAGCAGCAAGTGAAAAGTAATAACAACGGAATACCAATACCTACTGTATTTTTTCTAAAGAAATAAAATACCAATAAACAATGAATACCTATCCAGGGCTTTAGCAGCGACGGCAGTAGCAGCAGCAATAAGTGGTGGATATTGGTATTTTCCTCCGAATCCTCCACCAATGCGAGTCACTTTGACATCAACACTACAATTTTCAATAAGAGAGTACAGCACAGCCAGATTGGGATTACTACAATTTATTCGTCTGCTACGGTAAGCTTTGAGCAACACATACAATCCTATCGATAAAATCCATGAATGGCGAACGCTAGGATAGATTTTTTCATGAGTGGCATACCCACAGTATGCCTTCATCATCATCGGGGTCTGTAGTTATATTATCATGCAGTCCATAGGTTAGAATCCTATCTACGGTGGTGTGCTACTCGAGGAAAACAATGGCATATCCCCATCACCTAACATATACATACTGGTCCGGGGCTCGAGTTAAGCGAGTTCGAATAAGGGAGGTTTGACCAGTTCAACTTTAGCCAGCTGGCCTGCAGAGCCATGTATTAGTTATCCTACTACCACGCTAGCGAATCTATAATCACTACTGTGGTGGATAATCACTACTGTGGTGGTACTATTTGCATACTGTGGTGGCAGTTTTGGCGTACTGTGGTGGATAAACACTACTTGTGGTGGTTTACTATGCTTGCGGTGGTGGCAGTTTTGGCGTACTGTGGTGGATAATCATTACTTGTGGTGGTTTACTATGCTTGCGGTGGTGGCAGTTTTGGCGCACTGTGGTGGATAATCACTACTTGTGGTGGTTTACTATGCTTGCGGTGGTGGCAGTTTTGGAGTACTGTGGTGGATAATCACTACTGTGGTGGTATTATTTGCGTACTGTGGTGGTAGGTTTTGCGTACTGTGATGGATAATCACTACTTGTGGTGGGTTATAATGCTATATGTGGTGAATACGAAATCATAGCAAAACTCTATAGATCAAGCAAGAAAAACCACAAAATCCACCACAGTACGCCAAAACTGCCACCACTGCAAGCATAGTAAACCACCACAACCACAGTATGCAAATAGTACCACCACAGTAGTGATTATCCACCACAGTAGTGATTATAGATTCGCTAGCGTGACTACTGAGATCCTAGCGACTGGCGCTAAAACACCATTTCACCTTCACCTTCACCCTTGTCTAGTTGGAATTGTTGAGGGAGGTATTTTGTTTGCTTAAGAGGTCTGTTAACAATTTAACCGAGCTATTTCAGAAATTGAGTATATACTTAAACTGAAATTTAACTTTACCTTGCAATGTTTACCGCAAGAGCGTTAGAAATCGCAGCTTGCACATCCATTGTACTTTGTGTTGAACAAAATACTTTGTAATCGTGTTCTTCCCGCACAACATAGCATGTCTGAAAATCAAAGTAAAATCCTTAGTTATTATCGAAAATGAAAAGAAGATAGGTTACAGCTAGACTTTCAGAATGGGAGGGCCTTACATTGGAAAGATGTGAACATTTAAATTATAGTGAACACACGCTTCGCATGCAAGGCCGAATGGTGTCTTTTGCTGACGAAACTGCGAATTTTCAGTTATATATTGTTATGTATTGTTATCATAGTTATATATTGTTATGTATTGTTGTGTATAGTTATGTAGTTATATAACTTCACGATACAAGTTAATCGTTGCTGCTGCTGCTACTACTACTACTACTACTACTACTACTACTACTACTACTACTACTACTACTACTACTACTACTACTACTACTACTACTACTACTACTACTACTACTACTGCTGCTGCTGGGGAGCTATATTATTGCTACTGCTACTCTTGTTATTTGGGGGGTTGTACCATCCCAAAGATCCCCGATCAACCACATACCTGGATGATATTAGTTTGAATACAAGCACGACAATTTAAGGCTTGTTTTTTCCTTCAAATTAAAAGAAGCCAGGTTAATTGTAAAAATAGCGTTCCTCCTTACCAGAGGCTCGATGTAGAAATGCTGCTGCGCACCAGATTTGATTTCCCCTGTTATCACATGATCACATTTCGGAAAGGCATCTAGAAGAAAAGACTGACTTAGTTTTCATGATTATCTAAGATCTTTCCAGATTCATCCACATTAAATCTCAGATTAGTTCAGATTACATAATCATTATTGAAGATTGGAAGAATTATGAATGTGTTGCCTCACCTTCTGTATTTCCAATTATATTGTCAGGAATATTTGCGGTATGGAATTGCTTCATTGTAATGGCCTCTTCAATCGTAGTGACTGGCTTACGAACATCAGAGTATTCGATCGTCACGAGTTTAGCGATTTCGTTGGCTGCTGCTTGTGAACCTGTTAATAAAATATTAGGGTCAAGTTAAGACAGAATATAGTCAGGAGGAAAGCTCTTGAAGTCCACTTACAGACAACGATATGGATAAAACTACTTCTATACGTTCATATGTAAACGATATACCATTTACACAACTATACCAGAGCTATACAAATACTTCTTTAGGAAATAAATCTACATCTACTGTCGACATCTACCAAATACTTTTCACCTTCTTTGTAGAACGATTCTGACAGGTAGCACTCCAGAGTGGAAACTCAGCTCCAATACGTATGAAAATTAGACTTATGGTAGGCAAGGCAAGAGTTTGATGGCTTCTAACTAAACCACTACAATTTGATTTGACTATGACCTATACTGAGGGTTCTACAATAAAAATCATCCCCAAATATATCATAATCACAAATAATCTTGAAGTAGGTATTATATATGAATGTAAATTAACTATAACTACAAATAAAACAATAACTATAGCTAAGAGTACAGCTATAATAATAACTGAGATTATGTTATCAAAGAGCACGCTATCTTCATAATGCTATCAGAAATATAAATTAGAAAATAAAAAGAGAGGAGGCCATCTAATTAAGCTAGAAACTTCGCAAACTACAGAAAATATGACTATATAACCGTAAATTCTAATCACAGCAATATTAGTTGCTATAAGAAAAGGCAAGTCAGCAAGTCTCACAACCTTGAAATATGTATGTCAGACTTACTCGCTACGACCAGTGCGACTGGCTGTCCTGCATACTCGACGTCTTTACTTGCAAATATCTGAAAAAAGAGAACAACAAGTCAATTTAATGACAAAAAAATTTATAAAGTCAAGAGTTATGGCGTAAAATATCTCTAGTTGCTTTTCATAGATCTCTTTTCAAACATACCTACATTGACAAAGAGAGGAATATTAAGTATATGTTAAAGGCTTATGATGTGATTTCGACTCAACACAAACAGCCAGTAGTTTTGGACCCATTATTCTCTACTTGTAATGAACGAATCAATAAAAAAGAAAAAAAAACTTAAAAACTAAAAAGAAAAACTTAAAACTAAAAAGAAAAGTTTTTATAAAAAAGAAAAAAAACTTTTTGCATACCTCTTCATGATTCGGTCCCTTGCCATAAAAATTGTTGATCCCTGGGATGTCTTTGTCAGTCAACACGGCGATGAAGCCAGGACATTTCTGTTATTGCATAGATGGAAAAAACAAGCAGTATTAAGATAGGTATGAAAACAAACATTTCACTGCTTGATTAATTTCCATTGGCAAGCTTTACAAATCTCGTAAAAAGCAAAAACAAAATTTGATATCTCAAAAAAGGAGTATTACCTCAGCCTCCTCGAATTGATTCCTTTCAGTGTTGCATTTCCCTGCAGACGGTAAAAACAGGTCAAAAGGAGGTTTAAGTAAAAAGTGAAAATCAAACCTAATTAACCCAGTAAGGTAAAGTTAAAGTCTAGTTTAGAAAGTTAAACATAAATAAATTATAGTAAAGCAAAGCAAAGCAAAAAATACAAGGTTAAGGATAGTTAAGTAAAGTAAAGCACAGTAGTACAGTAAAGTAAAGAAAAGTAAAGTAAAGTAAAGTACAGTAAAGTTAAGTTAAGCAGCGAAAAGCAAAGCAAAGTACAGCAAAATTTGACACATGCAGAATACAAACTTACCAACTCAGATAATACGAAGGCAGCATATGCTTCATCTGGATGTTTTGGCAAGTCATCAACAAATAGAACTTCTCCAGAAGCCTATGAAACCAAGATATTATAGTAAGCAAAACAAGTAAGTCTTGGCTTAATGTCAATGCAACAATTTTGAAAGATGAGGCCTGGGGATCAAGAAAGAGGCTCTTAAATTTTGCAGGAAAGATGAGTGGGAGGGGTTAATAGATATGCCAAGACAAAATTAGGAGTCATTTCGATGGATCATGCAAATTTACGAGAAATATTTTGAGGAAATATTCGTATTCCGTTTCATTTCTTTTATGCCCAAAATACAAATAGAATAGCTTCACGTTAGATCAGCTATTGAAAAATATTCATTCTAGCTAATCCTTGCCCATGCAATTTTTCATCTTTTTCACTTGGGCTGCGAATCAAATTTTAAATCTCAAATCGTATATTCTATACCTGCAATTTCCTTCGATTCTCTCTCGTGGTTGATTGAGCGGAGCAGATTTTTCCTCCACATGGAAAAACTGCTGTCCAGAAGATACTGGACGTTCAAGTGGTTTAGTAATGCTAAGTAGCCTTTTGTTTATTCTCTCTCCACGAAGAAGGGTAACAAACTAGAATGGAAGAATAAAAACGAATCAGTCAAATACGTCTCGGTTTTCCATCTTGAGGAAAGATTTTTGGGGGAAGGGTAAAGAAAAGCAAAATTATATCTTTTATAGCCCTAAAATCATTTAATATAAAACATAAAATGATAAGATATTGTAATAATAATATAATTAAGTAACACAATTATATAATGTGTTACTGTAAGACTATCAAATATATTCTTAACGAAATAAAGTAAATAACTAATAGTAGTGGTTTTCAGAGAGATAATAACAAATAACAAATGAAAATATATTTTAGAGAGAACAATAACGATGAAAGGGCGAATAATAAAATAATACACCAATAGACTGACAAATTGCAGCTAGCTCATAACAAGAGTCTCGAAGGATAAAGGAAAGATGAGGATGGCAGATATAATGTGGTCTGGTTTGTTGTCATCGGAGTATAGGAAAGCAAAGGCAAGAAGGATTAAGAATTTATGTAGCATATGAACAAGAACAAAGAAGAGGAAAGAGACAAAAATTTTAAGGAAAATTTATGAAGAGAGAATTTTAAATTTTAAATTATTGCAAAGAAAGGAGAGTTTATAAATATATAGTTTTGAAGAGAATTCTGGTGAAGCAGCTAAGAGGTTTTCAATAAATAAAATGCTCAAGAAAAAGGTTTTTATTGTCAATGTTAAAATTGGAACTTTCCAGCGATACTTATGCTTTTGCCACAGGTTTGGCTAAAAAAGTGAACGAAAATCACTTTAATTTGATATTTAGATATTATTATACGAAGAATGCATTATTTCGAACAAGATGCCCCCTGAAAGATACAAAAATTCAAGAGGTCTTTCTCACAGTTTTATCTTTAGTAGTTTAAATCGAATTTTCGCTCATTTAGGGAGTCACTTAGGTATGACTCTTCAGTGATTTTGATAAGCCTTGCTAAGAAAATTAGTTCATCAAGATCAGAATAAAATACCGAAGGAACCTGGTAAAGTTGCTAGAAACTATGATAAGGTTTAGCTTATTATAGAAGAAAAACCTTAGTTAATCAATGAGCGATGTGCCAGAATTCAGAATCACTTTGTCTATTTACATTTTATAGTATTTTAATGAACAAAGATTCATATTGTTTACATCTATGTTAAAGATATATTCAATATTCATTGTTTAGTTGGTTGAAGTCCGTTTGAGGCTTTATTAGCTGAAATTCCGCGCCGAGGCTAAATGATTCGGTTTAGCTAGCAATCATATGTTGATCCTTGATTTTAGCAGTACCTATGAAAACGCCCTAACAGCCCTAACAGTTTGATCAGCTTTTGTAAAACCAAAATGAGCTTAGGTCATGTTTCTTCGTTCCAAACCCAGAGGGAACAAGATGGCACTAAAAGCCAGTTATAGACGGAGAATCGACTGGACAAGGTACAGACACTCTGATAGCTTCATCTGTGCGACTGGGCCCCTCCCCAAACGAGCGCTCAAGGCGAAATATAAGAAGGTTATAATTATCCTTGCCTAGCTTAGAGAATTGTGCAACATAGTATGTATGCAGCCGAAGTATGAAGCAAAGCTATCAGCTTTATTCTTATTACGCTCTCTTGTGTTGGTGCAGGGATATTTTCTGTAGTTCTATCAGCTATCGATACAACTCTGAATAAAATATGTTTACCGTAGAATAACGAGTTTATTTGCTGGCTAGAATTAAGTCTGTAATATCATTGCTAAATTGTGCAATAATGTCGCGCCAGATGAAGATCTATCAGAGCATTTTGTAGTCTACCTTTATGTTTTCGGATAGCCCTCCTCATTACATTACTCGTTTCATTAGGTCTTTCCTCCACTGTTCTCTGCAATAGTTTCCCAAAACTACAAGCTGAGCCATCTACGGAAAAGGCTTTTGGATAACAGAATAGATAAACAAGCTAACAATAAATAAAATGCCAGCTTCGTAGAGGCAGCTTATCTCAGACATAAGCCTTTTTCACGAAAAAAAAAACATTTTTCACGAGTCCTTGACAGTCTGCAACGTTTTTCTCATGCTTTAAGTTTCTTATACTTGGCTTTTAAAGGTGTTCGTTAGTTATCACTATGGCAACATTGGAAACTCGAACAGAAAGCCATAATATTGAATATTAAATAGTGCCATAAATGGCAAGATAGTGTAGCTGAGGCTACGTGATTCGTCGATTACCATTTTCAGCAATCAAGCTTCTTCCGTTCTAGATCTCTCTATTTTGATCCTGGTTTTGAACCGTACGAATTTTAAGTGAATAGCAGGACCAGAAGAATCTGGGTCGCTTCCACGAAAATTAAATGGTACTCATGATATGCGTGGCTAACTGGTGAAAGCATTCGGTTATATAGGTTGTGGGTTCTCATCTTGTCGAGAATACTTTACAGAAGCCTGCACTTAAGGTATGAGCACCAAAGGTATTGGTTCTAGAATATCAGTAGGTTATTGAATGGTACTCATGAGATGCGTGGCTGATTGGTAAAAGCATTCGGTTATATACAGTAGGCTGTGGGCCCTAACCTTGCCGGGAATACCTTACAGAAGCCTACAGTTAAGGTATGAGCACCAAAGGTATTGCTTCTAGAATATCAGTAGGTACGAGAGCCCCAACATGCGTAAGCGAATCATGATAGTTTGCCTCTTTGTTTGGATAATCTTTTGCAGATTTGTCAAAGAATGAATGTAAAAGAAAGATCATTCATCAGGCTATTGTCTAGTGGTACGGATTCTGAACCACAACATAATCGACCCAATCAGAACATAATCATATCTGATTATTGATTCGAGACTTCTGATTAGTGATTCAGGACCTCAGGCTTTTGGATATCTTATTTCCTTCAAAGCTTCAAAGATTTAGAGAACTGCTAACGTAGTACACGATCAAAGAATTTTAGAATCCCTAAACGTTTGAAGTCTGATGTACTTGAATTAAACTAGTTAAAACAAGATAAAAGACTTTCGCTTTAAACATATTCCATTGTGACATGTGTCTTCGAAACATGGGTAACATGGCTATTCTTTGGTAACATGGGTAACATCTAACATGATTACTCCTTGGTTATATGGGTAACACGATTTTACGGATTCAAAGATACAGAATATTCATTCCTCAGGTGCGATCCCAGTTGCCTTATCATGGTATTTTATAGGTGTCAGTGTAAAGGTACCTTACCTTATAAAACAAATTGGATGCAACATTCTTGCAATAGGCGAAATCAATAAGCTTGTTCTCTGGATTTGGCTGCAAGTAATCTTCTAGTAATTTCAAGGCATCTACAAAAATGAAAAATTCGACATTCAATATATTGCGTAATCAACAATTATGACGCAAATAGCTTTTATAAAACATATGAAGATTCAATCCAAATTATCATTGAGGAAATTTGATGCTTAGGCACCGGAATGAATTCATATTTGCACTGGTGAGGGATTCAGCCGATGTTATGAGGGAGAAGAAGGTAAAGAAGCAGGAGCTATCTATTTTCATGATCAATTTTCAGATTTTTCAGGAATCGAAACATACAATCAGCGACAACGATATTCGGAAAGGAGGACACATCTTGTTAGATCAAAATAATAGATACCTACCCCTCTAAAGATTTTGATAGCAAAAACTGAGGCCGAAAGTTTATTCACTTAAACAAGAAAACATGTAGGCTGAAACTGGAAATATACCTTTAAAAACATGTTTGGCTTCCAAGGACTTCTTATACAAATAATCCTCTACTCTGACAGCTCTGACCTGCAAAATACGAAATTTAAGTTAATTTGCATCATACCATAGGAAGAGGTAGAGGTTTCAGGGATAAAGCTTGACACTCACCATCTGAAGGCCTACTCCTCCAAAGATCAAAGTTGGCTTTTCTTGAAAAAAAGGCCTTCTTGGTTCAATGTTGCTCGAAATCCTGCGTTCACGTACGCATAGGAGTTCTAGAAATCAAATGACAGAAAACAATAAATGCTAACGAAAATATTACGGCGGAAAAAAACAACGTAATGTAAAAAAAGACAACCAGGACATATAAGAAAGGCCACTTTCAGGCCCTGGGCAGACGACCGAACATTTTAGTCCAACATTTCTGATTTCCTTTACAAGCAATGTTTGACCGTTTGACCACATCGTTAAACATTGCTTGAGAAACGTTCTATCACAAGTAACCAATGTTTGGCAAAGAATGTTTAGCGACGTGGCCAAATGGTAGAACGGTTTATTTGACGAACAATGTTAGATCATTCGACCAGGCATTTACAGATCAGATACACAATTTTTTGGAAAAGACTTTGAAATTCCATCCCACCTGTTTTCTTGGCATTATTTTGTACGTTTGGAAAACCTCATCAGATTGAGTTAAGGGAAGAGACAAATGCACGATAATCTGCAAAAAGAGGAAAGATATTCGTTAACAGGAAACAAGTTTGTACTTCTTGATATACTAAATCTACTAAACTACTACAAACCCTACCTTTCTACTACAAACTGCGTAGTAAGGACATAATAATGATGTTCCAGACCGTAATAGCAGAGATGTAAACGAATCAATAATATGTCAGAATAATAAAAATCTAACCTTCGAAACCATCGGTGTTTGCAAGAATTCCCCAAGTGTGCAGTACATGGTATTGCCGTTTAAATCAGCTATAAAGAGGAAAGGATAGAACAAACTAAATAGAAAGCTAATAACTTAGATACACCAGCGTCATACTTAAACGTCGTATTAACGAGAGAAAAATCACTGGGAATCATTCATTAGGATTAACTGGTGATTATTTGATCTCATGATTAAATTGCCCTAAAAATGAGAAATACAATGCATACACGATAATTCCAGCCACAGGAACGTTTGTGATCAACGATGAAGAAGCTTTGTTAGCTTAATTAATGATCACTTTGATTTATTGTGATTTGTGATTTCGAAATTGCCATAACATTCAAGAAACTTTAAGAACTACGTTACCTAAAGAAACCTTTGCTCCAGCAGCATCAAACATAAGGTATATATCGGATGGGAAATGCTTATGTGCATGGATTAGCATCAAATTGCCTGACCATGTTGCAACCTAAAATAGTGCAAGAAGACAGTTTAATATCAATACAGATATCAGTCGCTGATCTATTTCTTACCAGCGATTCGTACGCCTGAGGCAGTGGAGTGGAAAGTGGAAAGCAGTAGAGTAAGCAAGGCAAAATCAAACGTAGGGAAAGATATTAAACAACGAAAAGGTCATCGAATCCTGGACGGACAGGACATATCATGGTTATAACCCTTCTCGAAAACGATTTTTATCGGATACAAAAGAAAAGCTTCATTGCTAACTGTATCTCCGGTCATATGAGGATATTTTAAAACTAAGCAAAATGTCTTATGGCATACAGGCTTTTTTTATAAGGAACCACTCTATAAGGAACCTACATGTAGAAGGCCCAAAAAATTAAAGGACTTATACTACTAGAGAGAAAATAACTAAAGAACTTTTTATTGTTTAATAGTTTTATCACCGCAAATAATCAAGAATTAGAAAGCCGGTTCCATTCATTTGCAGTCGAAAATGACATAAATTGTACGTTAAGCATGTATCAAATGTTTCCATAAGTAGTCTCGAGCTTTGCTCACTTGCAAATGTCTCTCTTTTATTGTTAAGAACACTGTATATGCAGTTAAAATTAAGGAACTATTAAGGAACTTTTTGAACTACGATTGCCTCAAAAGAGGTCCAAAAATAAGGAACTTTAAGA
Source organism: Chrysaora quinquecirrha (assembly GCA_014526335.1). NCBI lineage: Eukaryota > Metazoa > Cnidaria > Scyphozoa > Semaeostomeae > Pelagiidae > Chrysaora > Chrysaora quinquecirrha. Next base: position 3,295,328 of record JACTAT010000002.1, on the reverse strand, counting down.
ACTAGGCCTTTAGGTAGGTTCCTTATAAAAAAAAAGCGTTACAGCAAATAAAGCCTTCAAGAGCCCAGTCAGAGGTTTCTGGTAAACTTATTTCTCATTCCTATTTCTTTTTTATGAGATCTTGGTCTTCGAAAAATTGTTCTAATCAAGGTAAGGCATTTACTGTTAGTTGAGCTTATCTAGATTCAGTTAGAAGATTTTTAAGAATGAATTAAAATCTTACGTTTCTCACGGGGACATTAGCAACCTGAAAAAAGAAAAATATTATACATCTTCCATTATCTTCAATAGTTTTACCTTCATGCTGTCGTTTTAGCAACTTTCGAGTATTATCATTCACTTATAGCGATTCTGGTTACCTTTTTGATATGTGAAGCTAAGACAGCAAACGACTTTGACTTTTCAGTGTTCATTTCGAGAAAATTAACCAACTGGGTCAGTGTTACAGCTGCACCAATTTCCAGTGTTTCATTTTTTATCTAAAAGAAGAAACATAATCAGTTTGGAATTGTCCCTCTTCATTGGAACCATAAAGAATGTTAATCGGTCGTGAAATACGTTTTAGAAAAATCGGGGGAGAGGGTTGATTTTGACGGTCAGAGCAGGTGAGTTAGAGATTTTCTCGACAGTTTTGTGTTTGTCTAAGATTGTAGTTGCATAGGGGCATGAATTCCGACTGATCTGTATTGGAGGTGCAGTGAATTATCGTCATGTATCATTAGCAAATTATATAATAATCATAAAAAAGCAAACCTCAACTCTTGCAAGCTCCTTCATGTCTTTAACATTGATGAATCCATCAAAATATCCTTCGTTCTTGAAGACTCCAACTCCAGTATTTCCAGATATGATTTTCAATCTCCTACCCCTGTTCCTTTGAAAGATGTGGTATATCTCTGATAGAGAACCAGGTGAATACCATTGCGATTCTGAATTGGGTTCGTGTTGGTAGTCAATAGACCTTGCTTTTTTGCAGTCTTTCTTGCAACCTTTGCAGCTCCTCAACTCCTGGAAAGATAAAACAAGTTTTTAGGCCCTGGCCAAACGATCAAACATTGTTTGTCAAAAATTTAGGATTTTGCTTTACAAGAAATGTTTGACCGTTTGGCCATATCACAAAACATTCTTGGACAACCTTCAGCAATGTTTTTGGAAGACTTCAAAAACATTTGATGCTTGTGCCAATCAAAAATGTTTGACTCGCAACGTTTGTGATGTGACCAAGCTGACAACCTGTCGAGCATTGTGTTTGAGGACCAAATCCCAAATGTTTTAAAAACAATGTTGGATCGTTTGCCCAGGGCCTTAGAGCTCACTCAAAGCTCTCGGAATAAAAACAAACAAGAAAACTGTATAAGAAAAACAAATCAAATAAAAGTACATGACAACCATCCCAATCCACAGTAAGGAAGCAATAAAGGAGCAAGAAGGCAATAAGGCTTCTTAAGATTATAGAACTTTAAGTGTACATTTGCTAGGACTTGCATCAAGAAGTGCGTCACCTTACCTCAATATCAGCAATATCACTGCCTTTCGCAAGTGATTTTACAGTATCCAATATTGGACGATAACCTAGAAATAGAAAAATTTCGCTAAGAAACTTATGCAAGTAATGTATACCTTTTGATATATTTCATTGACTTTCTAACGCTTTATTTTCAAAACAGCGGTAGTCAAATCAATAAACTATGAGTGGCTCACCTGTGCAACGACAAATATTTCCATCGAAACTATCTTCCATTTCTTTGGTCGTTTTCCCATTTTTGGTAGAGGCCAGCAAGCTATTGTTAGAAAAGATGACCTCACTTAAGAAAACAGCAAATAGATTGGAAGGGGGTACTGTATATTCAAGGTTCGATCTCTTGAAGGTGCTGTGGCGTCGTGGTGTAATCCAGCTGACTCGTGGTGTCAGAAGCTCAGTGTGGTCAGGGTTTTAGCCCAGCCACGATAGCGTCACGGCCAGGGTCGAGGTCTCGATCAGTTAACCTACTTCTGAGATCCTAGCAACTGGCGCTAAAACACCATTTCACCTTCACCTTCACCTTCTTGGAAAGCGTTACAATTTGATTTTAAAATTTCGTTTGGAGAATAAGCAAGTAAGTATCATTTGAAATGATTAGTTGTGTGGTATGCTTCTTGTTGTAGCTTTTGGTTTGAAAATATATAAACATGTATGGTACGAAAGAAGGATCAACAAAGCCAAATGTCGTTGGCGATCAGAACATGCAGCACATGTTCGAGTCAACAGAGTCACAGTGGCAAAGAATGCACGCCACAAAACATTAAAATTGACTTGAAAGCTATAAACTGAAGCCATTCTTACCTAAAGCCATTCATAACAAACCCAGGAGTGCAAAATCCACATTGACTTGCAAACTTTTCAGCAAACCGTTTCTGAATAACGTGAAAACCATCTTTTTGTCTAAAAGTAGCAAAAATGAAATTTGCAAAATTGTAGGTTCTGCTCTTATACACTGATGTTAACTGTAAGCATTATGCAGACCCAGATGGCCCAGATGCATCTCTTTTTGTCACAATGAAAAAATTTTGAACAAAAACAGAGACAAGCTAAATGTACGTACCCGCCAAGACCTTCTACTGTTATAACATGGTAACCATCCAAAGAGAGAAGAGGGCACAAGCACTAGAAGTTGAAGTACCAATTTTAGAAAATGACCATGATGTTAAAACTAATATGAATAGACACTACAGTCAGTGGCTTGTCAATAAATTAGAGAAAACAATTCGTTCTCGAAGCTACGCGAGTAGAACAATTTATACTTGCTTGATATCGCAAGCAACTTGCATATGTCTCAAGGCCTTATTTACAATCTGGGTGGAAAGACCGCTTTTCATACCCAATTAATTTCGGATGGTCGAAAGCACAAGGACGATCGCCATTACCTCAAACGCGTAACATAATATGAAACATTTTTTGAACAAAGGAGACGGTAAATTCAAGACCTTCAGAGGGACTACGCAACTTACGGAATTAACAGCCGTAATTGATTCCGGCTGAGTCAAGGGGTCGTCTTTTGAAATCGCTACAACACAGCAACCACACCCCCCTTCTGCGCAAAGTACTTTCGTCCCTAAAAGATAAAGTCACTATTATAGTAATCAAGACACAGATATTGACCGAACAAGTCCGAATGCAGGTTAATGTCGTTACAATTGGTATATGCCGGCTTTAGGAAACACATTGGGGAAGGAAATAAAAATAAAAAGATCGTATCTCTTTCGGAGACATATTCTGACTATTTTTGTTCTCGTACTGGAAGAAAGCACAATAAGCGATTGCCATTGTATCTTTACGACTGTATCACATCCAAAAATAAAATGCAACCAAATTGATCTGTTATTTTTACTGTTTTTACCCATGTGTAAACAGGATCGTAACGAGAATTCCAAATCCGTAGATTTCCTTCCTTTAAGTAGACAGAACTCTGATCAAGCAGCATTTAGGATATACCAATCTTTTGAAAAACCTTACCTTTTAAGTGTAAATGATTTCTCAGCCAATCATTGAGGAGCATTTTAGGATCAGCATTGGATACCGTATAGCTGATTCCATTGACAGTGAGATGGATTGTCCTGACATTGTCATATGCGACAGTCAGTTTAACCTTCTCTGTTTTATGGCTGTCTTTATTGACTGGACCTTCAATCAAATCGTGTACTGATGCCGGCATGTTTTACTTCTGGTAAAATAGCCTGAAAGATGACATGTATCGTGAATTAATCATAAATTCATTTTAAGTCAATGTTACGTGCATAACTGCCTTAAACCCTTCCAGGTTAGGATCTTAAAAAGAAAGCTGCGAAAGGCAGAGGCGCAAGAACCAAGCTTGGAGACACGCTTTTTCAGATTAAAATTCCCGGACGATCGGCGCTTCTTCATTTCACGAAAACCACCTGCGTGAACCTCAGAAAGTCAACGAGTCACCCCGTGCTAAAAACTCAAGAGTGAACCAAGGCATTATAAAGCAATTTGGTAACCTTTGCAGGGGGCATCAGGAAATTTTACAAGCCAGCAGTGCGAATTCGTGTGTGGGATGAAACGAGTGTATTGTAATAGCTACCATTTTACCACAACTTATAGCTGACAGCATGATCAAATTGAATCAATTTTTGAATTTCAGACCGTGAAAAAGTGGGATGCAAAAACTTAGTGGCTATATTCAAAACATGAATGAGGATATTGGAATTGTATAAAACTCTTGAAAACAGCAAATATTGTTTCGGTATTCCAGCATTCCAGTATTCCAATATTCCAGCATTCCAATATTCCACATTCCATGTTTTGACGATGGTCTAAAATTGAGTACTGTAGGCGTAAAAAAATCCGCAAATTTCAGATCACGTTCGTTAGTCGATTTTCCCTATTGCTCTTTGCAGTGGGAAAACAAAAGAACGCAGAGTCAACAACGAAAATTTTGTTTCCAATCAAAATATGAATTTTCACGTCACAGAATAGGACGCCACCACATAAATCCCTATTCAGTGGTGATTTTCTTGTTCAACCGCTAGATAATTCATGTTGCACACAAAAACTAGTTTCTACAAGGGACTTTCCCTACGTATGCCTTTCAGCCAACAGAATCCTCCGTTAATAAACGCCAGCTTCTAAAAGGTACCATATTTATGAGTTTGATAAGTGACGCTTGCTTATAGAATCCTGCAGTCACACACAGTCTTTTTAAATGCTGCCCCCAAATAAACTCGCCTACCAATTTACATTAGGACACACCCAACGAGTTTCGTTGCACATCGAAACAGTAAGAGAGAACCCGTTTATATTTACACGGGAAAGTATCCGAGTGAATCCGTGAACTTCCTAAAAAGTCATGATGTTCCTTTTTGGGAACGGAGTCGTGTCCATTCGGGTACACTGGATCCATTTCTATCCGTTCCCGTGTAAACGCATGCAATGAAATCGTATCCATATCGTATCCAACCCGATTCTCTCGTGTAAACGGGGACCAGACTGCCTTTGTCGGGAGGGTCAAAGAAACTTCAAACACCTTGGAATAAATGATATCTCTTTTTGTCTCGACGAAAGCAATCTAGCAACCTGCCATATTATCATTGTTTTGAGAAAACACGGTATCGAATAAAAGATTTTTCATTAAGGACTGATGAATATCTGGGAAAAATGAAAATTTAGGAACTGAAGAACAGTCGCAAAACCTTATGGTAGATAGATTGATAGATAGTTGTTTCTTTGGTTGTTTCAACAAAAATTGAATGCAAACTTCAATTTTAAGACCGGGATAAAATTTTTTAAGTTCTTCAATGCAAGTCGTTGCTTGAGAAAAGTTCTAAATCTTGTTTAAATGACAATCGCATTTAGTTTTTGCGCAGGTAGACTATTACTTGTAGCAATGTTTGCTGAAAATCGTGCAATCCCGTTGCACTTCACGCAACAATACCTGCCAAAACTGAGAAAACCTGCATGTTCTCCATAACATGAAGCATACCTGCAGTCCCAGTTCCAGTTTTAAAAATTTATCGCAAACAATCTTGAAATCTTGGTCATTGACAAAAGCAAAATTTTAAAACTATTTTATTCATCTTGGCCTAAAGGCACGATGTAAGCAAAAACATTCAATAAGACAATTTGCAAGTTTCAATACGCAATACTAAATAGCTAAACTTGCAAACTGCTAGCAAAAAAGCAACTTTGATGAAAAAATGAATAGATAGCGGAGCTTATAAAACGTCAAACTCAATACGTTTTCCAGCAAAAGAGTGAGAGACTTACCAAAATTCAAGAGAGTCCAACCCGGCTGCCTTCAAAACTTGTTTTTGCTCTGGTGTTTTGCAACTAAAATTATTTCATTGATCGTATTTGAAATAATAGGAATCAACTTGTAAAACCTGTTTCATGAAAATTAAAGCAGTTGCGGCTATTTGACTTGTCAAACCAGCACAACCAGTACTAAGGTCATTCCCAGGCTACAGCGCCTTTGTGATTTAAGACAGAGAAAAACAGGGAAAAGAAAAATAAGAAGTAGCCTCTGTGGAAATAATGCACACGATCCAATTCAATCTTTTATTAATGTTAGTATGTCTGGGAACGTACAGTACAAGAACGTTATAGAAGTGGGAGCGTGTGGACGGTGTCGACCAAAAAAGGTATTGCTTGCCTTGGCCGAATGCTGCCAACACTCAACATTTCACGAATTTCTTTGCGTACGTTAACTGCTGGTTGTGGCAGGGATGGCTAAACGTTGCAAACATTTCTTCAGATATGAATGTTTGGCATTGCTGGGTGGAATCTTGGCAACGTATGGGGGCCTATTATAGGGGGTCCAGAAGCCGCGAAACCGCAAAAAATTTAGCTCAAAGCCGCAATCCGCGATGAAATTAATCGCCAAGCCGCGGCCGCTAGACTAAAAACTTTCCGTTGATATAAAAATAGTTTTAAGAGCTATTGTTTAGACTTCCACTCCTCTTCGTCAACATTAGCTTGTCAATCGACATTAATCCGGTTACTTGGTTACTTCCTGGTTACTGTACTCACCCATTAAATTTTCTAGCGACACAGAGCCCTTTTCAGCCCAATCTGATGTGAAATTCAGAATATAGCCGCTGGCCTGTTTATTCGGTAACAAGCCGCAGCCGCATTCACAAAGCCGTAAACCGAGGCCAAAACACAGCGAAAGACGCAAGACGCATCTTTTTCTGAAGCCGCAAACCGTAGCAAAATCATTGCCAAGTCCGTAAACCGCACGCAAAATAGGGGTCGAAGCCGCGAAGCCGCAAACCTATAATAGGCCCCCACGTATGGCTGGGGCTTGTGGGACGGTACGACTTCTCTAATTCGGGTATTTGAAGCGGTACTGATTTTCAGCATTTTTGAAAAGTGAACGGTACAGATTTCCTATAACAGATATTTCGATATGTTCCGGGGTTTTTTTTCCTAAGATTTTTAAGAAAACTCGTGTATACTTTTGCAAATAGGTTTAACGCCGGGTATACGTTTGGGCAAAACAGGTACACAAAAGGGCTGGCATGTCCTAACAAAGGTTCCGTTGCAAGTATCCCAGATAGGCCCCCTAGTAAGCTACAGCCAACTGTCAATCTTAAGAGCTTTTTTAATCTGGTATATTTTTCAAATTTTCCAATTCAAAGAAGTAATTTATTTGGTTAGTTAGGCACATCAGAAAAGCCCAAGACTTATCTAAGTGGTGCCACCCCAGTCCTTCCTGTCGGTGTGAAGACACCTTGTGATTATGATTCCTCTGCCTTTTGCTTTCCATTACAGAGGGCTGGCAACTTTCCTCACTTTTTGTGCCAAGTTTGACCTTGGTGGGAATCGAATACATAATCATAGATTGCGATGTGAGATACTTGATCATTAAACGAAATGGGATCCACAAAAATCTCTTCAAAGTCTTTACTCTTAGGACTTTTGAAAATTTAAGAATTTTTATCAGTAGCCATATCATTGGAAAACAGGTTTGAGAAGCTTTCAAAATAATCACATGATTCTCTCGACTCAATCAACCCATGATACAATATTTGAAGAGTTAAGATGAAAAAATAATCAATGTAAGATGGGAAGATAGATTTTATTCTCATTTGATAAACAGAATACAAATAACTAACTGTACAATTTCAGTGTTCCATAAGTCTGTGCTGAGCTCAATAGTTCTTTATCAGGACAAGGTATCTAAAAGAAAAAGAAAGTATTAATAAATAGAATAATAAGAAGACACTGTGCTGTTATGGTCTAATCAAGCTTGATCATAGTGTCAGAAGCTCAGCTTGGTCAGGGTTTGAACCAAGCTACGTTAGCATTACAGCCAGGGTTGAGGTCTTGGTCAGTTAAATTAATTCGGAGAAACTTTAAACTGGTGCTAAATACATCATTTCATCTTCACCTTCATCAATACAAGAAAACAAAATGCGGGACTTGTGACACGAGTCCTTGATTTCCGGTTCAAGTGCTGGTATTTTCCATTTTACTAGCATTATAGATTACGATTTTATAAGAGCTTACACCTAGTACAGGGGGTAAAAGTTTCACCAACTTTATTCTTTGTGGTCAAAGCTTTTATAGAATTGAATCAGGGACTTTAAACATGAAACCTTGTACCTAGAATACGTTTCGAATGCTCAATACAATTTTTGCATCCAAAACTCTATATCTTGTGATTTCAAAAAATTTCAATGGCAATGCTGTTGGTCTATTTTTATATATTTATTAGTTATATTTTGTTATTATTCACTATAACAAAAAGTGTGCTGTTAGTTATATTTTGTTATTATTCGCTAAACTTCAAAGTTGTTTTGCCTCCGATTCTCTTATACAAATTTATATATGGATGTAGGATGAAAACCTTGACAACTTGAATCGAACAATTTTCATGTTTAATTTTCAACCTGGTTAGGCCTAGTTTTCTGAAAACCATCTTGCACGAACGCTTGCATGAGTATTTACTTACTGCTCACATTTTTACTCCTTTTTGAACAAAATGCACAGTCACACACAGATAGAGGTTGGTTTGATAAGAGAAAAATTTAAGTAAGATGATTAACAGATGATTTTGATGATAGGTACCAACCTCATTGGACAATTATGTTGTTGATTGGAATGTGAATAAGTTTTACAAAGAAACCAATGAATCCCATGATGGCAAAACCGATTGCAGTTGCGACAGCAATTTTTTGAAACTCTAAAAAAAGATCAGACTGTATACTAAAAACTTTATTCTTAGAGGGTTAATGATTAGATCCAAAGAAATTTCGTTTCAGAGATAATTTCTGATATTTTAAAATGCCATTTAAACTTTCTTGAATGCTTTATAGGCAAAAAATTTCGTCTTTACAGCCAAATTTTTCAAATTGGCCTAAGCGTGGGCCTACCTTTTCGATCTGGCTTGGTACACCTTTTGACCAATCTGACTGAATCTTTAACGAATTCCTTGCATGGTTCTAAAGTTTTTTGAACTTGATCCATTGTTGAATCTACAAGAATAATTTAGATTTAGAAAAAGACTTTATATTAGCAATAAATCTAGTAAAAACACAAATTTTTCCACTCACAATTTCTCTTGCTATGCTACGTCAGTGTTTAGATCTTGAAAGGAAGATGTCGAAAAGAACACTGGTGACAAAGGAATGTGAGAAGTCCGCTGACCGTTGATCTGCGGGCTGATCTGACCAGGCGCATGCTCGAATTCCTTCCACTTTTAATCTTTTAGGTGCAGATGACTTGATCAAAATTCAAAAGCAGAAGTCAAGCAATCATCATGTCTTGCCTCAAGTATTTAGGAGTATTTTCATTTCTAGCATTATTAGATTTGAACAGTGCTGCACAAAGCTGTCATCCGATCGATCAATGCTCTTGCAAGCTGGACAATGGAAAAATTATCAGCCTTTGGGAACTTGATACTAGAAGTAACACAAAAGCAAGGTTGGCTTGGCTTGGCAATTAATTGTTGCATTGTATTTTGCAGAAATACGTGCAAGTTTGGTTCTGCTACAGTTTAGAGATCCCTATTTTCACGTGTTGTTTTGGAGTTCAATATTGCCTATTGGGTACGATTGGGGCTCGGACTGCCACCCCCAAACCCTCACCCAAGGGCGCCGGAAGCAATGCAGGGCAGCGGGGGCAGAAGCAACAATTTTAGGGCAAAACAATAGGAAAATAAAAGAATTTGGCAATTTTTCCGAGGGCAGGGGGCAGCTGCCCCTGCTGCCCCATGCTTCCGGCGCCCCTGCCCCCACCTGCCTCAAAGTGTGGTTGCCCATGGTGCATTCCATGCATACATCAATCTTAAGAATAAACAATAGAAGGTATACATAACGTTTAAAAATAGAACAATAAGAAGAGCAATAGAAAATCGCTCTTCTATGCTGGAGATCTTCACAATATAGATAGTGCATGGAATGCAGGCTTGCATATTGCAAAATTATCGAAAATCTTCTTGTTTTTGTATACTAGGGATCCCTAAACTCGTTCTCACCAAAATTGCACCTGAGGAGCAGGAGCATAACATTATTTCACTCCTGAAATAGGTGCCTGAGATTTCTAAAACATAAGGATTCTAAAGATTTCCATGAAGAGAACAGAATTTTCAGAAAGGGTGTGCAAGACTTCCAAGGGGCAAATAAGAAAATTATTAAATTAATTTAATGCCCTTGCTGTTTAATTGTTTTTAGTCCCTTTTTTGTTTCACAGGTTTAACTTCAACGACATACTGGTAGACCCAAACTCATATAGTTACAACCCTTGCACACCAATCACAATACCTAACAGTGGATGCAAAGATGCCTTGGTAAGAACACTTTTACTTTTTCACCATAATCCAGGGTTGATTTTAGGTATCTTCTGAGGAAGAGGCTATGAGCCTCTACCTCTGGGCTTAGTTTTCTGGTTTGGGGCTACTTGTGACAAGTATCTCTTCAGAAGATTTCATGGCCCTTCTACGGCCATTCTTATATGATAGGGATTTTCTTATTACTTAAATGGGATCAGCCTTAACAAGCTAGGTCTCCTTTTTTTAGATGTGTGAAATACCAAAGAAAGGTGGACAAACAGCTTCAATACCTCTCGCTTACCCAAAATATCCATCAGTCACACCAGGAGTGGACAGTAGCTACACCTTTGCTTATACTGGAGCTAATGGAATGTTAGTATCATATTAAGGTATTTGATTTATGTAATAATAGAACAAATCAAACAAGAAATAAATTAGCAGAATCCGACGCCCGATGTGTTTGAAAAAAGTTTACATTTTAAGAAACGTTTTTTGCCTGACACAAGCAAAATTGGTTGACGAGCATTTGTCTTGCAATGTGGCCAAACAGTAAAACTTTCCGTTGATAAAGAAGATTTAGAAGGTCTGACAAACAATATTTGATCTAATGGCCAGAGCCTAAAACCTTTGTTGCGCGATAGCTGGCTTGCAACGGCGTTCAGCGATGGCGAGCATGCGGCAAAGGAAGAAAGATATGTTCTGGGGCCGTTGAGTGTTGTCTTAAACAGAGTTTTTCTTGTAGGCATGACTGCTACCTTCTAAAGCCATTCTCTTTTTTCCCAAATTCAGATCGACGAATATCATCTTGCAATGTGATGCAACAGCAGAGCAGCCGACTATTTTGAACATGGTGGAGCTTCCTCTGAAACACTTTGTAAGACACAACCTCGTGAAGACGAAACTAATTATTCTTTTTACGGTTTTTCATTTGATTGTCTTTATCATACACTATACTTACTTCGTTGTTTGTGACTTGCATGTTTGAAACGTTGCAGCTAATCTACAAGAGAGAAAAAGGTACGGATCCAAAAGATCCGTGATTTTCTGGTACGATATGGGTACCGCTCCCGATCCATTCCCGGACCGTTCCCGATCCGTTCAACGGGGTCTTAAAATCGACAAAATTTTAGAAGATCAAAACCCTCCAGAGTTGTAAGTCGCGATCGACACTCTTTTTTTTTCCAAGAATACTATATCCTTTTTGTCCAGCCTCAATATTCTTAAGAAATGTTTGTTTTGAGCCTGAATATATTCTTAAATTGTTCTTATTTTCAAACCTTATGCGTTTTCAGGGGAGCATAGCTAAAAGAAAAATTATCTCATTATGAGGAAATGGTCGAGCGAAATAAAAATTCAACTATTATAGCAATAAGAATGTTGTTAACAATCACGAAGTTTCGTTTTAACATTGCAAAACAGGCAACTTCTGAAAAATGAGACCGAAATAATGCGAGCTGAGACTGAGCAATATTCTTACAATATTCTTAAAAATTGGATGATTCTGAGCCTCAATATTCTTATAAACAATATTCTTATAAAAAAAATGACTGAGAGTAGTAGCATATTAAAAGAATGTTAATTTCATACCGTATTCTTCAGCTTTATTAACTTCATGCGACTCATGCACCATATTCTTCAGCACGCTGATTTCAAGCCTTACTGATTTCATGCCATTTTCCTTATTAATCAGCAAATTCATTTCATTTCCTACTCGTAGTAATGTACATTTTCATTTCATAAATTACCAGTTATTTATATTTTCAGCCTTCTTGTTCTCGTCTTCGTATACCTTGTTGGTGGTTTATTGTTCTACAAGTTTCATCTCAAAAAGGAGGGTTCAGATATTATACCAAATAAATCATTCTGGTCCGATCTGCCACTACTGGCCAAGGTAAAGTGTTGACTATAAACATGCTGACGATGATGGTTATGCTGATTTTCATGATGATGACGATAATAACGATGATGATTATGATGACGATGATGATGATTTTGATTATAGTGATGATGATGATGATGATGATGATTATAATTATGATGATGATGATGATGATGATGATAATAATGATGGTCACTAAAATGATTATTATGGTGATGAATAATGATGATGATTATTATGACGATGATAATGATGATGATGATGATGATGATGATTATGGTGATGAATGATTGACATGAAGATGATGACGATCATGATCATGATGATTATTTAATTCTTTATTTCAGGATGGAGTCGTATTTACTTATGGTAAAATTAGAGGAACAAAAACTGAATACCAGCCAATTTGAGTGTCCTTGGTTGTTTATAAGCAACAGCAGACCAAATACAATAATATGAGAATAAACATTTTACGAAAATACTAAGCTATGTAATGTGATGAAGATTTAATAGATCATGTAAATCATTGTAAATAAGTACATTCAGGATTTTGATGAAGGTTTAGATACAACTTTCGAAAGAATAAATAGATAAATTGTAACTAGAATTCAGGTACCTATCTTTTATATTTTGGATGTTAGATTTTGTTATATTTTCATGTTTTTTTTGCACTGATTTAGATTATAATGAAAAAATGGAAATATAAGAAAACGAAATCATTACTGAATGCGTATTACTTGATTCGATCTCTTTTGCTAAGTACTCGCGATTTTTTGCAACTCCGACGGGAAATTTTTTTCCATGAAAGACGAACTTTTTACCCAACAGATCAATTTAAACGTGAATGTTTCTTTTCATTTTTGCCATTATCCAATTGTCGCTCCACTGTTCCCAAATCCGAAGTCAAGTCTTTATTCCCCCTTCTCCGAAGATCCTAAGCCCCGAAGCTCCTGTTTGCCCCTGTCTCGTTTTGAAACCTGTCGTCACATGGTAGCTGTCACAGGGGCTCAAAGTTTACCCCTTGTTTGAGTGAGCAATCATGGCAGGAAGAAGAAGTGAGCTCTGGATTAGAATATTTTTAATTGTTACACTAATAAAATTGAATAATGCTGCACAAAGCTGTCATCCAATGGATCAGTGCTCTTGTAAGTTGGGAAATGGAAAAATAATAAGCCTGTGGGACATCGATACTAGAAGCAACTCGAAATCTAGGTAATGTTCGGTTTTCGAGTTAAGTTTGAGCAAAAATTCTACATTACAGTGTTCTACTGTATCAAACCTGCCAGGGTGTCTTATCTGCATACAGTATAATTATGCTGAAATAATAATCTGTTTTCTTCTAGGTTTGCATTCCAGGCCACTATGTATTTATTTAATTACAATCCCTGCACACCAATCACACTTGGTGACGGATGCAAAGATGCCTTGGTAAGATGATATCATGATAACATTGACAATGATATTTACATAAAACATGATGACATATCTATAAAATCTCATTTGAAATTTTTCGAAATCACAAGATATCGAGTCTTTGATGTGAAAATTTTATAATGCATCAAAAACTTAGTCTAGGTACAAAGGTTCACTGTCCTAGCACTTGTGTTCTTAATTTTATGAGCATTCAAAATTCCCGATTTTATAAAGGCTTTGGCCGCAAAAAATGAACTTGGTGAAACTTTTTACCCCACTCGGTCAAAGCCCTTATAAAACAGTACACTTTGAATGCTCATAAAATCGATAATACAAGTACTGAGATAGTAAAACTTTGCACTTTGGTTTGATCTTGAATTTTTTGATAAAAAATATATTTTTAAGCCACTGGTTCATGCAATATCTAGAATAAAATCTTTTTCCTGTAGATATGTGCCACAATTAGTATGCCAAGTAAACCTAGCCAGGCTGAGTCAATGGTTCTTGCTTACCCAAAGTATCCATCAACATCCTTTGCTGATGGGAGCTACAGGTTTGCTTATACAGGAGACCAAGGCATGTAAGTATTTTTGTTAAATTGCATACTGTATTGCTTTGATGAAAAGCCTGAATTTTGAAATAAATTTCCCCTCTTTTAAATGCCCCCTTCTTATTAGGGGCCTGGGGGCACTTGACTTTCCGATATATGGGGATGTGCCACTAGACTTACTACATGAGTCGTAGTTTTCGTCGCTTCACCGCAATTCAATTCATTCAAAAATGTAATGTGCCACCAGGAAAATGCCAAAGTCACCCTGTCCTGGAGTCAGATTATAAAAAAAGATACACTGCCCTAGAGTCGGTTTCTAACAATGATACCCTGCACAGGAGTTTTCTTTCAAATGATTACTCGGAAAACTAATGGAAAAGGTTTCTGATGATGCTAGGATGAACCGTGCATTGTCTGCAAGGGGATTTTCATCAGAATGCAAATTTGGCTATTCATATTGTCTGAATTACACAACCTTGATCTGTTGCAAAGTCAAACCAAGAAAAGCAAGACTCTGTCACCCAGTCAGAAGAACAAAAGTGATACCCGGTCCTGGACTTGAAAATCTGAAAACGATACCCTGTTCAGCGGCATGTCCCAGTGTGTCAAAACGTATGAGTACCTACCCGGGATTAGGGGGCTGAAATTTCAAGAAACTTTTTATCAATGGACAAAGAGGACTTAGACTTCTTCTATTGCCCCCTTTGACAAAATTCTTGTTTAAAGTGCATTAGATACTTAATCCTTATTTGATTTTTTGTCTTTTCTCATGATGCTGGAAGAGCAACAACAGTCATCTTAGAATGTGATCAGAAAGCAGAAACGCCCAATTTACTGAGTGTGGTTTCATTTCCTCCAAGTAGCTATGTAAGATAGTTCGTTACTATTATTATTGCCCACTCCCTTTGGCAACGTCCCTGAATAAGCTGAATAAGCACATTGTGCCTTATGCCATCTAAAAGATGCCGTAATTATTGAAAAATTGATAAAGTGCTTAGAAAAATCGTACAGTGATTCAATCCACCGTGTTTTAATGGAAAAAGTTTCATATGCATAAGCAATGACTTTGACTATATCCCGTGCAACCCCTTGATTTTGTGCACCCATGAATACAATCTCTCACAATGTATCTGGTTACAAAGGGTGTACTATGTAAATGCTTTCTGTTTTTCAGCGATTATACAAATCCTGAAAACGGTTTACTTAAGCAGGACCACGTATTCTGTAATAGAAATAACACGGCCACCAAAAACGTAAGACTGGACGAACAAACGTATGTCCGCTTGTTTTGAAAACTGAATTACATTCCCTGTCACTGACATATTAGACTTATTACCTGAAACGTAGTTATCGCTATTTAAGTCAATCAACTGCTGGACGCTCAAACCTAGACTTATTACCTGAAACTAGTTTGAGCGATCTCTGTTTGATGTAGTCTCATGAGCGATAACTGGGACTCAGGTAAAAATCTAGAGTCTAAAGCCAGGTAAAAAGTCTAGCTCAGACTACCGATTTGAGCGATCTCGGTTTGGTGTTAGTCTCGGTTTGATGAGCGATAACTGAGATTACAGCTGAGAGGCAATAAGTCTACTGACATATCTTTCAATTCTGCAGATATTTACTCTGAAATCGAAATGCGCGTGTCCTGGAGGTTGCAGCTATAGTCCTCATGGTTCTGGATCATCCAATACAAAAAAGAAGCTAAGCACTGGTTCAATTCTTTGCATTACGTAAGAATTCATATAAGTTCACATCACATTCTTTCAATTTTTTTCTGAAAATCATGGGATACGAAACAAGCACGTTCAGAAGGTTTACGCCACATCGCTCTTACCTCAACGCTATACCGCCCTGAAGTCCAGGTGTTTTCCCGTTAAACTTTAGAAATCTTGACTAGAAACTTAAGCTATGGCTAAACTAGGAGACTTTTCGCGCGCGACACTGTATTCGCCCAGTCTCCCATTGTATGCGAGTGACAAGCGAGCAACATGTCTCCCGAGTCATTTCATGTCGCAGAGACAAGAAATGTTTCTGTTGTCTCCCAGAAACATTTCCGTGTCTCTAGCTACAAATTTTGTCGCGCTCTGCAAAGTTTCCGAGGTGGCTAAACTGAGAGACACCGAGGGGACATCAATGTCGCGCGTGACATGTCTCCTAGTTTAGCCAGGCCTTTACTTGTTCAAAACCATATCCACAACCATACCCGTTTAGACATTCTCTCAGCCAACCAGTTATTAAAAGGGTCTGCATTTCATTTAAATTCTCCGTTTACTTTTGCGACTTTAATTGCTTATACCCTTCTTGTTGCTTTTCAGGCTTTTTGTTATTGTTCTCGTGTACCTTGTTGGTGGATTAGCTTTGAATAAGTTTCATCTCAAAAAGGAGGGTTCAGATGTAATACCAAATAAATCATTCTGGTCTGATCTTCCACTTCTGGCTAAGGTAAGCTGTTTGCAGTTTGCTGTCAGAAATTGTTGGGACAATGCAGAATACACGTATTTTTTTTATAAGAAACTAAAAAACTGATCTATTACTGAACGCTTCTTAAAATTCTCCGATTTTGACTATTGAAAGTTTCTTAAGAGTTTCTTAAATATCCATATTGGCAACATAGTTATTCTATCTGAATGATGTCCCAAGCCCATTTATTGATCGTATTTGAATGCATATGAGTTTGCTGTTTGTCTGCTTGTCACAGAAATGCTTTACACTATTCCAGAAGAAACACGTGAAATAAAAGAAAATTTTTCGCTCTCTCAGGTTAAAAGATTCCTACGTAAAAAATGTCTAGTACTGGAGTTTCTTAAATTTTTGGCCTTTCGAGAGTCTGGGTTTCTTATAAAGAGTTTCTTATAAAAAAATACGTGTAGTCAGTTTTATATGAACGCAGATGAGCGAAGGCTCCTTCCTGCGCTAGGGACCAGCTTCTGGGATACAGCGGTAGAACCAATAGGATCTCTTGAATGATGAGATTGCCCTAATTCCAAGGGCACTGAGATTGCTCCAATCCCATACTATACTTTAAGGATACACGTATTTTTTTGATAAGAAACTAAAAATCGATCCAGTACTGTGAGTTTCTTAAAATCGAGTACTTTCAGAAAGTTTCTTAAGAGTTTCTCGAATATCCATATTTGCAACATAGTTATTCTATCTGAAAGATGTTGCAAACCCATTTGTCGATCGTATTTGACTGCATATGGGTTTCTTGTTTATCTGCTTGTCATAAATGCTTTATTGCAGACGGAACATGGGAAATAAAAGAAAAATTTTCGCTGTTTGAGGTGTTTCCTATGTAAAAAAATTCCAGTACTGGAGTTTCTTAAGTTTTTGGCCATTCGAGAGTCTGGGTTTCTTGTAAAGGGTTTCTTAAAAAGAGTTTCTTATAAAAAAAATACGTGTAGTATAACGTGTATGTCTTTTGAGTCCAATGCTTTTTGCTCTATTTCTTAATGACTTAAATTCCACAATATCATCTAATTCGAATGGCGTAATGCTAGGCCAAAACGTATTTAGTACCCTATTGTATGCAGACGACTTAGTTCTTATAGCAGAAACTGCAAAGGACTTACAATGTCAACTTGATACATTGAATGACTTTACAGGCACTATTGAAATGGAACTTAATGTAAAGAAAACTAAGGTTATGTTATTAAGAAAAAACAAAGGAAAGTCTAAAAAGGTAACTGAATGGCGTTTTGGTGATAAAGAGATAAAGGAATGTGAATCCTACAAGTACCTCGGGGTTACCATAAAATCAAATGGCACATTCAATGAGCATGTTGATATCATCAAAGAGAAGGCTAGTAAGGCGTATTATGCCCTAATAAGTAAATGCAAAGAGTTTGACGGATTGCAACCTAGTTTGTTTCTTTATTTGTTTGATCAAACAATTCTTCCTATTTTAAGTTACGGTTCTGAAATTTGGGGTTTTGATGATTTCATTAGTCTAGAACGTCTACACCTTTCGGCATGTAAGTATTTACTTGGTGTTAAGTCGACTACTAATTCTGACGCTATTTATGCTGAACTGGGCAGAATTTCCATTCAGGCACATAGGCATATCAACATTCTTAAATTCCTAGCTCGTTTATCTTCCTTAAGCACCTCTGAACCAGATCGTTACGTTTGTAAAGCGTTTCTTGCTCTTTGCAGTGAAGCTGACGCAGGTAGCCTTAACTGGGTCTCAAAAGCACGCGGTCTACAAGAATTATACGGAATGACCCTTTTTGATGATAATTCATTGGTAAAATCTAAAGTGAAATCTTATTTCAGAAATTCCATAATGTCTAATTTGAATGAGCAATGTGAACAAAATAGAAAACTTTGTACATATGCCCAGATTAAGACGGTCTTTAAATTTGAAAGATATTTAGACGTTATCGTTGATTTTAAGAAGAGGCAGTGTTTATCCAAATTTAGAATGAGTGCACACAATCTAGAAATCGAAGCTGGAAGATTTGGAAATAACAGGATTCCTAGAAATGAAAGATATTGTAAATACTGCACCACAACAGGGACAAATATCTTAGGAGATGAAATGCAATTTTTAATGATTTGCCCACTTTTCGAAATGGAACGAAATGTCTTCAACAATAAAATAGAAGAAAATTTCCCGTTTGTAAGACACTTAAGTACTTGGAATTTGCTTAGCCAAGAAGATGATAAATGCCTCAACATGTTATCTTCGTATTTGGCCAAATGCTTCAAGATAAAAGGAAATTTCCAACCTTAAGAACAACTTTCGCATGGTTGCCAGTTCCTTTGTTTTTCCTTTCATTTTAGATGTATTTTCTGTTTTTAAATAGTTCAAACTTCAAGGCTTCTCTTTTCGTGTCATTTATGTACTTTATTATGTATTTTGTGTTGGTAGTTTGGTATTTTTTTTTAGAAATTTGTATTTTACACTATAATTGTTATCAGGTTAGAGGCCATTTTGGCCTAGATACCTTGTTATAAAAAAAAAAAATAAATAAATAAATATGTTGAAATATTTAACCTCTTAGCCATTAGCATACAGTAATGTTTTACTTTCATTTCTCTTGTTCTAAGTTGTTCTAAATTTCTTTCTACAGGATGGCGTTGTTTTCAGTTACAGTAAAATTAGAGGAACTAAAACTGAGTACCAACAAATTTAAGTTTTTTTAGCTATTTAGCTGGCAATGCAAATTATAGGAACATATATATATATAGATATTTGGTAAAACAGATATACTGAAAACTGGAGGTCGGAGGCAAAGAAAATCTTGTAAAATTTTTTGCCTTCAATTCTCTTTGGTAGGTTGTCCAGTTGTATAATAGAAATGAGATGTATTATATATCAACACTTAATGTAATAAAGTGATATTATATTAATGCATCTAAATTTTTGCAAGACACCTATTTAAAAATCAAGTTTTTCTAAATATGATTTTGATAAGATTTTGTTGATTTCCTACATAACATTTGTTAATTTTTGTAGGTAACTTTGAACTAGAATCGTACTGAAAAGGGTACGCTAATATGAGTTTTTCTTTTTCGACTGCTTTTTATGGAAAAACGAGTTAATTTTGTACAGAACCTGCTCCTTCGTCGCGCGCAAGAGTTTTGATCACCGCTTTTCCCGTTATAAACAACTTCCGTTTTCTCCTGTGGGGACTTGTCATTATTTTCTCAGAAGAATATTGTCAAGTTCGTAGAGATTCCCCGTCCTGTTTCGTGGTGTTTACTTAATTTCCTTACAATCCCATAAGCACTGCCGGGGGGCATTTGTTGAGGAAATAATAATCTGATAAATCCAATATGAATGTCAAACAAAACTGAAAACATAACTCGTGATCGTGACAAAGGTCGGCCTAAGATATAGTATGCTCTCATTTCATCCAAGTTAGGCCTAAAAGAAGATAACTACATCAGGAAGCCTAAAAATCACAGAAGATATCTGAAGAACAGCGTGTAAAGGCAAACGGCACCGGCCAACAACATTGGAAATACAGTATTTCGAAGTTGAACAATGTTATCAAAATCCGGCAAACATTTCTGCTTAATTTCACTTATCGTCGTTTATTTGTTCTCAATAGAACTAACAGTAACTGCAGGTCTAACTTGCCATCCTGTCGACCAATGCACATGTAAAACACAAGATGGAAAGTTTGTAAGTCTTTGGGACGTAGACAAAAGGTAAGATCAGACATTCTAGACGCGTGATTACTGTTACTGTAGGCTACATAATTGTACAAAATCCATGAAAATTACTTCCGTGTTGTGTTGCAATGCTGTAAAAAAATGTATGCAGAACAAGATGGAAATGAATAGTCTTGGCTGGGTGAAATGGAAGACCTTCTTAGAGGTCAATCAGAGAAATCCTACTTCCTAATCGTGTACAGTACCAAGGTCAAAACCTAGGGGGTAAGAACAATGTTTGGAATACAGTAAGTGGATGAAATTATCGGCAGCACAAAACGTAATTAACGAAATTTTACAACTGATTTTTCGAGAGTGCCGATACAATTTCAATTTTTATTGAAGAAAAAGATAAGACAAGAACTTCAAGCCAGACTACAGTATTGTGCCAGGCACAGCACATGGACGCATCCATCACATTTCCTGGGATCAAAAGTCATGTGATCGTGTCATGAACCTGATCAGATGGACTGACGGATTCGGGAGGCTGTAAAACATGGAACATGAAACGGTGAATGAAGAGCAGGGAATGAGGAACAGGAACTAACCGGAACTGAGGAACTTACAATAGGCTTTTTCCAGAATTAGTCTGCAAGGAACAGGAAAAGGAACTTTTTTGCTAGGCAATCAAGAAAACTAGGCCCATTTTTAAGATGTTGGTTCTGTTTTTTCTTAGATTCGAAGTTGGTGATGAGGAACAAAGAACAGGCTTCTCATATGTTTTGAGACCCTGTACAGCATTCACTGATGCAAACAGCCAATGCAAAAACGTTCTGGTAGGTGGAATTAAATGATTTTAGTTAAATGATTTTAGCAAATTGCTTCTTTGAAGATGCTAACACTTCAAAAACTACAGACTAGAGCAACCAAAATTGAAATATGCCTCTGCCTCAATTAAACTAATTATATACTAGCTATGCGAAACGAAATCCTCGCGTGGAGAGCTTTTGTGATGAAAGGTAAAGTCATTACTACTTTTCGTCATTTCTTACAGATAACGGTTGAGCTCGAACTCAAAATGCGGTACTGCTGTAATGAAATTTTCCCTTCGTGGACCAGTGGCGCCAAGAGAGGGGGACAGCGGATAGCTGGAGCACCGCCCCGGGGCCCGGGCTCTCTGCGGCGCGCAGTTAGCTAACTATAGGGTTTTTTAAAGGGTATGTAAGGTATGTAGAATAAGAAAATAGGTCCTCGTCATAAATATTCTGCTTCTTGACACAAGGATGACTGTATGGACAAGCTGTTTGAGTATGAAATGGTTGACTATAGTAACATAATAGGAGCGTTGCACTAAAACTTGCGTTATTGTGCACGTCGTTTATTGTTTCTTTTAGGGTTGTCAAACGACTGGCTCAACAACTTCAGACCTATTCGCAATCGCATATAAACCAGCAACTGTAACAACGTCTTACGATGCTCAAGGTCAACTCCATTTTATATATACTGGAAGCACAGACGCGCAAACTGGCACACAGAGGTAACATTGTCGATAAAATGCCCCAGTAGCTCTCATCAGGGCCGGTTCCACGGGGGGTTTAGGGGGTGTAACACCCCCCAAAGAATCGATTTTGGCGATTTTAGTCGGTAATATTCAATTTTGGTGATTTGGTCGGTAAATTTTATTCCGTTCGGTTTAGTTTAGTGTTACGTCAAAATTTACTCCGTACATTAGAGCCTGCACCCCGTAACAAAATTTTCGGGAACCGGCCCTGGCTCTCATTATTACGTATAATGTTTCGCTCTAATTATAAAGGAGTTTCGGCTCTGCTTATAAATGAGCTTCCTTTTAATTTCGCGTACCGCGTATACGCGTATACTAAGTGCCAGTAAATTTTGACTGATGCCTGCAGTTCTTATATTGTTGCCTTTTTTTTAGACCCTCGCGCTAAAAGTTTTCACGATGGAAAGTAGAAGTCATTACTATTTGTCGGCATTTGCTGCGACGAAAAGTCGAAGCGAAAATAAGCACTGCGCGTGTGCAGCGAAGAAACCTTTTCCCCCGCGCGAAGAATTTAACCTAGTAGCAGTGAGACAAAGCGTAAAGCTTCTTGGATGAGCACCCCTCTTAAGTAGAAGCCTTGGGCGTTTAATTCACGTAATAAGAAACATCTTGAAGTTCTATCTCATATACTAGTTATAACTAGTACGAAAAGGTGTCACTTCATATCACAAACACTTGTCTTTTACAGACAAACAGACATCACTCTCAAGTGTGATCCTACTGCAGTAACTCCATCAATGGACAGCGTTTTGGAAAGTCCAAGTTTCAATTATGTAAGTTAACAACATCAAGCACTCGCCGACAAAACTTGTTTTTTTGCAGCCAGTTAAGATTAAGACTTTAAAATTGTCAATCAAGCCGAAGACGGAGCAGACACATTGACATACTATAGACTCGTGACACAAGGCGTTTGTAATTTAGCTACTGAACTGAATTGCTGGACGTCATAGACTTACTAAACAAGTCCCCAACTTTCGCTCACATTAGTCCCATTGAACTTACTCGTTGTTGCTGTACAGTCCATTCAAAGTGTGTACACCTTCTAAAAATCTCTAGTTGCGCCCCCGACTTTTGGTTTGCCGCTCCAAAAGAGCCATTGAGCAATTGAATGAAAATAACAACATAGAGCAAAAAGAGGGTCTTAAGTAGTGAGTCTGTTTGAAAATCCAGCAGTTCAGTTCAGTAGCGACAACTATCAGTCATATTTTATGTATCAACCAAAAAACCCAGCATTAAGGGGGTCGATCTTGCAAAAATTATCTTTCACCCACAAACAATCAGCTCCCAGGGACAAACGAACCCAAGTCATCACGTTTAAGAAACAATCAAGAAATAAATAAGCATACCTTGGAAACAAAAAAAATATGTAGCCTAATGCTTAATACAGTATATGACGTATGAGTCGTTATGATCATGGCTCTTATTATCCAAAAACATTTATACGCAATTCAGGAGTATCTCTTTACGTTTACATGTATCTTATTCCATGTCTTAGAAAACAACACTAACATCACAATGCGCTTGTCCGGGTAAATGTCATTATACACCATCTAATACTGGCAGCAAGAAGAAAGGTCTCAGCACTGGCTCTGTATTATGTATCATGTAAGTCTACCAGTATTTTTCTACGACTTTTCTGTTCCTAATTTCACGATCTGCAAATACCCTCTAATAGATAATGGGTTATAGAAGGAATTTCACATAGGAATGATTGACGGGAGACCTAAAGGGAGTCATCTAGCACACCATGAAAAAAGAAGCAGGCCTGCCTGAAAAAAGGAAACAGGGCTTAAGGTTTGTGGCGTCGTGGTGTAATCCAGCTAACTCGTGGTCTCAGAAGCTCAGTAGTGGTCAGGGTTCGAGCCCAGCAACGGTAGCGTCACGGCCAGGGTCGAGGTCTCGATTAGTTAACCTACTACTGAGATCCTAGCGACTGGCGCTAAAACACCATTTCACCTTCACCTTTACCTGCCCCATTTGCACTTTGAAAATGCCTCGTTCAATATAAACCCGGGCTCTTTTTCTTTGAAAATCAATGTTTTTTACAAGACCAACAGGGAAAACACTTGCTTGTTCAGAAAACCTCAAATGTTTCATGAAAAACATTGTTCGTTCGTCTGTCCCTCGTAAATCGTCAAATGGGTACTCCCATTTGTACCCTGAGCTTGTCCCATCTGCATAAATTATCCTCATTAGATACGGGATTGCCACGAAACGAATCTGAAACAATTTAATGGTACAGCATTCCCATGTTTCTTTAAGCCCAATGTTCGTTTGTTTGGCCTTGGCTGCTTCTAGCAGTTTCATAGCTTTTAAGTAACGGAAAGTGTTCTTGATCATTGCAGACTTTTAGTATTGGTTGTGGTTTACCTAATTGGTGGAATGGTGATATACAAATATGCACTACATAAAGAAGGCTGGGATATTATACCTCTTAGAACATTCTGGAAAGATTTCCCACTACTGGTAAAGGTATGTTTATAGACGTATTACACATTAGCAAGCTCTCATTACATTGGTAAAGGTAAGATTATAGACTTATCACATATAAGTATATATTATAGACTTATCACAGGTAAGATTATAGACTTATCACATCTCCGATGAGGCAAAAAGAAATGAGTTTTCTCCAATGAGCCAAATCTCATCTCCAACTATAAGAGCTTCGCAGGAAAAAAGGTTTACATTGTTTTAATACTTAATTGCTTTTAACAGGATGGTGCAGTTTTTACCTACAGAAAAGTCACTGGAAAGAAAGGAGAATATCAAGAACTATCTTAGCTAAAAACTCTCACTAGGCGCATGTTTATACGACACTGTTTTCAAATGAATACGCACATACGATGACGACAATGAATGTGGCAATGAATTTTAAAGGTTAACCATCGCTATCGCTGTAATAGTTTCCCGGGGGGTAACTCCCGTATCCATGGGTGCGGGATGTGCCATTTTTTGAGGTACCTTTTTAAGTGTGGAAAATTTTGAGGTATCAAATTTGTCAAAATTACAAACTTGGGAGTATAATTTTTGCTAAGATGATCAGTTTTGATAAGGTTGCAAAAACTGCGAAATAAATTTCAGCTGTATAATTCTAAATTAAGTATCTCTATGTATTGTATTGATATTTTTTGCGAACTTTGGGGTATACATTTAAGAATTTTCATAAATTTTGGGGTCAAATTTATAATGAAAATGGCACACCCCCGTCACTGATCTATTGAAGTTACCCCCGGGAATAGTTTCCGTCATTTTGTTGTTGTTGGCGTAAAGGGAGACTTATCACACGAGCAGAAGTTTTCGCTCCTCAAGCCAATCTTATAGATAGGTCACTTATAATGCTTAAAACTACGACTCATCAACCTCTAAATAAAAACCTGGCCAGAAATCGAATGCAGCTCGCGAATGCCAATTTCTAAGGAATTTCGCTCGGTCTCACTCTAAGCATTGCAATAGGCCATCTACACGCATTTTTTTTATAAGGAAGTTCGGCTCAGGGCCAGTACTGAAAATTCCTTAACTGATTGTGAAAATTGAGTACTCAATATTCCTTAGCAATTCCTTAACTTCTTACTTTGTGATTCTTAAAAACAACCAATGGTCAAGGAAATATAGGTCATAAAGGTTTCAGAAGACGAGTAGAAATGAATACTGATTGAAAACCATTGGCGGTAAGTATTGCTTGCTCTGTTAATTCAAAACTTCATTTTTTTAAATCGAAATGCTAAGTTAAAGAAAAAGTCAGATTCCTTAGTAGTCTCCGGTCCAGTACTGAAATTCCTTAAGTTTTTGCCAGCCCGAGTACTGCCTTACTTATAAAGCACTTCCTTATAAAAAAAAATGCGTGTAATTCAATTTTTATGCAAATGGTGTTGTTGTTGCTAAAGGTTGCGGTTCTTCGTCTCCTTGTGAAATCAATGACAATTCATTTGAATACGGTGTCGAGGCCTTACTGCTTGTAAGCAATCCATGAGATAAATGGAGTATATTTTAACGTCTAGGAATTGCGCTGCTTTAAAAATTTTTCTGAATTTAAATAATATGTTTTTGTAAAAATGAATAGATGACCCCTTTCACCGAATCGAAGAGTAGGATGCCACTCCATTTTCTTTAGCAAACAAAAATTACTGTAAGTCACAATGATGCTTGTCCCTCGGAATTCACAGCCTCGCCCAGGTTACAACTATATTCAGTCCCTACAAAGCAGCAAAACGATATTCCGATAGCCATTTCCCCGTCAACGTAACGAAAACTGAACCAAATTTTCCCACGTACTCGACGCCGAGGCTCTGGAACCAAGGGTATAATATTTAAGATGGATGTATTTTTTAAATTTTATAATGAAGCTTGATTTTTATTGAATTTTCTGAATTTACAATAGGTTTTCTTGAAAATTTTCTTGCAATAAAGTTTCATAAACTAGTCTCGGGAGAGAAGAAAGATCACTGATTGGCATGAAATAGACACTGGGTCAGCATTAACTCGCATTAAGCATTAACTATGAAGAGTTCCCTACGACTTTGATTTGAAACTAAACAATGTCAATATACCAGGCCTACATTAGGCATACACTTGCGTCGTTCCAAGATGCGCATACATTTCAAGGAAATATGCGCAACAGTACTTGTTTGCTCCGGGCTTTTTCGTCCCCATTATTAAAGTATGACAGAGAAACAGGCATGTATCTAAGATGCAAAGCCCTAAAAAGCTAGCTTAATTTACATGCGTCGTAGCAACAAATAATTTCCTTATATAAAAGCTTAGTATCAGAATCATTACTTTCCAAAAATCACAAATGATACAAAATTTGATATAGGACCTAATATTAAAATTGGAGTTCATATCTGTTCATATTGTCCTGATTTCCCCCTGATCTTCTGGTACGAAAACCGAGCACCATCCTACACACAAATATACATTTAGGAACGGGATTTTCCACGAGGGGATCATAGATACCACAGATTCAAGCCTGCACTGCAGAATCAGACAGCAAACAACAATGCCACTGAGGTAAAGAGCCCCATGGAATTGTCAAGAAAAGTTCCACGTCATACAACCATACATGCAAGCAGTTCATGCAAGTCATGCAGTCCAGGTTCCAGTCCCATCTAATGAAAAATATACGTATGACACTTAAGAAGGCTCAGCCTCGAGATAGCAAGTTGCTCAAAGTTTTTTGGTGCATAGAGAAACCCAGACACACATTCAGGATGGTATCTTAAGATCAGGTGAATCGATCCTCTAAACCGGCCCATGTCACAGAGAACTGCAAGGCCTAAGCAGAAACGCAAATCTTTTGAAGTTAGAATGCTACCCATTCGGCATGGAGTGGGAAATCCAAATCATGCCCTCTCGCAAGAGACAGGCACATATGCAAACCGCAACACTAGTCTGCAAACGGCAGCAATCTGCTACGATCACATTGCACACGTAAAGAGACATGCTAACAGCAAGGGCTTTATATTGGATCCTTGGGGTACTTGGGGGCTTTATATTGGATCCTTTACGATTTTCGAGAGCAACAGCAGAAAAGATATGCCTCACGCTCGCGAGCCAGTAATCACTACTGTGATGGGTAATCACTACTGCGATGGTAATTTTGCACTTCTGTGGTGGACAATCACAAAATTACCACCACAATAGCGCAAAATTACCACCACAGTAGTAATGACATACCACAGCAGTGATTACTGGTTCGCTAGCGTGTACCTTTTAATGCGAAAAGCAAAGGAGATTCTACAAGACACGAAGCTTTGCTGATAAAGCCATTCCAAAGAGAACTGAAGAATAATTTATCCATTCAGAAAAAGTGAAGTACCGTTAAGATATCCTACCTTAACAAGATGGGGAATATCAGCCCAAAATTTCTTCTGGGGAATTACATCAGTTCCTTCTTTGTGGAAAGCAAACTTATTCAGAGCAATGCCAGCCGCAATGTAGACGAACAAAAACACGAATAATCTGAAAGGTAAAGGTTATCTATTAGATCTTGTCTATAAATAATATGTTTTATTTATAAGACACGACTTCACCAGGCCGCGATTTGGCGCCAATTGTCTTTTGCTATCTCCGAAGCTACTTAAGCTATGTATAATTGAAGCCCACCAGCGTAAAGACCTTGCCTGGAAACGCATTTTAAACATGTTTTTTTAGAAAGGTAAGTAGTGCCTGAGATGATGAAAAATCGCTTGAAAAAAGAAACAGACAATCTGAGAACGAAGCAAAGTGTTCTTACAAAAAACGTGTAGAGGGAGTACCAAGAAGTAAAAGTGCTGATCGCATTACCGTGAAGTGGTGAAGGAAGAAATAGTTGAAGCAGAAATGGTGTTGTAGCGCCAGCTGCTAGGATCTCAGTAGTAGGTTAACTAATTGAGATCTCAACCCTGGCTGTGACGCTACCGTGGCTATGCTCGAACCCTGACCACACCAAGCTCCAGAGACCACGAGTCAGCTGGATTACACCACGACGCCACAGCACCTTACATGCGTGGTTCAAGCGAAAACAGAGTAAAGGGAAAAGCCAATGAATGATTACTGAAAAGGGTAAAGCATAATAAATGATTACTTACACGATACAAAGAATTGAGCCGGTACTCAGCTTCTTCTTATTCGCACTACCAACCGGACAAGCATATTTACTTGTTAAAGTTGACGTCTGTGAAAACGAATCAAATAAGATCTTAATCCAAACCTCTGAATGTTTCCAAGGTTCTGGTTCTGGTAAACATTGTTGTTCATACATTTGAGATTTGCTTCAAGAGACATGTTTAACCGTCTGGCCGGGTCACAAAACATTGCTTGACAAGCAAATTTAGGTTAATTAGTTGTAAATGTTTTTAAAATAGTTCAAAAACGTTTTTCATTGCGGAAAACAAAAAATTGTTCGACAAGAATGTTTTATGACTTAGTCAATCGAACAAACATTCAACATGTTTGATCTTTGGTTTGTTTGTTTGGTAAAAGCAGTCAAACGATCAAACATTGTTTGTCAAACATTCGAAATTTGCTTGCCAAGCAAAATGGTTTACCGTTTGGCCACGTTGCAAAACAATGCTCATCCAACAACTTTGCTTGACTTAAGCAAAAAATCTTTCTGAACTTTACGTAAACATCGCGCAACGAATTCTGCCTATTCGATGCTTTTCATTCAATGTTTTATGGTGTGTTGAAATGTTCCAACATTGCGTGATCAGCAAATTTCAATTGTTTTACAAAAACAATGTTTGATTGTTTTGCCAGGGGGCCAGGTTTGATCGTTTGATTGTTTGATCCTTAGGCTGGGTTTGCAATCAAGATTTAGTTTACATTTTCTTTCTCAAATTTCTTTAGATTCTTAGGATTGAGATTGTTTGAAGAAACAAGTTATCACACTTACAAAAGTATAAGATGGGGCTTCTAAAAATGTCTCTAAAGAAGGATCAGCTGCATTTTCATCACATTTAAGTCGAATAACCATCTTTCTGCAGGAAAGAAACACAAAAAGAAATTACTTATAGTAACTTGTGGACTTGTATTTAAAAAACGGTCAGCTTGCTGTGTAGCCTTATTACACGAGTCCCACTCTTCTCAAACAGCAACAATAACAACAACAACAACAACAACAACAACAATACAGCTGTTTGCTCAGAGTAATTTGAGCGTGAGCATCCCATATAGAGTCAATAGCGATAACTATGGCTAATGTAATAAGTCTAGTTGCTGTGTTGCTGATAAAAGGTTGAACTAGCCTTCATAGCAACATCAACAACACCAGCACAAACCAAGGACTAGTGTAGACTTATTACATTCATCGTAATCTACGCTCCTCCACACTCCACCAACCCCACTCCAACTACTAGCCCCACTCCACTCTGAGGAAACAGCTGTATGTTGTTGTAGTTGTTAGAAGCTGTTTCAAAAGAGTAGGAGGAAGGCAATAAGTCTGGTAGTGCAGCTAATCTAATACATACCTTTTCTGTTGTGTCTGTGTATTAGCCACACTTCCAGTGTAGGTAAAGGTGTACATCTTAATCTTACTGTTGTAGTCAACAGCTAATGGGTTTGGATAAGCAATAGCAAATGGTCCAGCCCCAACTAATCCACTCTGACAACCCTACAATAAGAATCAATAGAGTCATATTAGATAGCAAGCAAATCATTCTTTGAGATATGAGAGATCTGTAGAAGCAGGTGCTGCAGCGTGCCATGGTATTAATGATGCTCTTGCATTCAGTGAAAATAGAAACTTAACTCTTCTTTGAGCAATCACTGCAACAGCAAAAATAAGGTTGTGTGCACAGCATCAAACAAAACAGAAGGCAAGCATTGCAGATTTCCAGTTGCTTGCATTGCAGGGGGGGATTTAAAAAAAATTTCCCTGAAACAATTCAATTTTGCTATGAATTAATAATGATTGTTTTCTGCAAATGTGTTTCAAAATCTCTCAGTCCACACTCTCCTGAAATTGAAGCAAAATGGTTTGGCATGCTTGTAGCAAAAGTAAAGGGTAAAGGGCAGGTCCTCAAAAATTTCCTGGGGCTGTGATTTCCCCTGATTAACTTACTCCACTTGCCAGATCACTTACCAATACATTTTTGCATTCTCCAGAGGCATCCCCAGTTGAAAATGCAGTGCAAGGGTTATATTGATACTGATAGCCAGCACCTTGTCTGTCCGCAACAGTAAACCTGGAACAGTTAGAGAGATATTAGAGATTGTGGCACAGGAAATTAAGAAGGCTGAAAATAAATTTAATTTTCCGTCAATTGATAAATCAAAATTAAAAAACATAGCCTACCTTGGAAACTTTTTTTGGTCGATAGGCCACAAACTTATCAGCCTGCCGTCGTCGAATTTACATGAGCATTGTGTGGCAGGGTGACATGCTTTCTGTGCACTTGCAAAGGACGAAAGTGAAAGTTGGCCTAAACAAACTGCAAGCAGGGCAAAAAATGCAAGAGGCATGTGCTCCAAAACCATTGCAAACGACAGAATGTGAATTTTCTGGTGAAGCTCACTCTTTGGAATGGCCCAAGCTGAACTCTGTAATTTGATACATTGACTATCGGTTGAATAGCATTGGTTGCAAAATGAAGCTGTGTGTCAAATTTCCTCCATTGCGTTTCGGGAAAGGCAAAGGGGAAGTGGTGTGGTGTAGAAATTACATTTCCTTGTGTCCCTGTGATCTTAGCTGTAAGAGATTGGAAAGTTGATTCGGAGAAAGGAAGGCGTGGTCAGAGGTTGGGAAACAATAAGACAAATTGCACTTCTTCATCACATTCGTCAGCACGCCTTTGCATCCTGCAAGCCAAGTACGGTGTGCCTGTTCGCTTAAAAGTCATGATGGCTCAACACTGCAAGCTTAGCCAGCACCAGGGATTGTCCAGCGCCTATCCCCATAGCGACTTTTGTTTCTTTTTGGGTTTAGACGTATGGCTTCTTGACTCTTCTAAGAGCTGTCTTATCCGATTTTCCATCAAGTAGTCCCAGATGACGATGGTCATACCATTTGTTGTCGTCCAAAATGGTCTTATTCCAATGCTCGATATTTTTTGGCCATCTGATGATTCCCTGACCAGGCAGATGTGCATTTTGTTCCCATATCCCAGATAATCGAAAAATCATGGCCAGCGAGGTTAGGTACATGAGCATACTGTGGAAGCGAAGCGACAGGCAGGAACAGACCATTTCCTCAACTCAGACAGCTTTAGCACGCTTTAGCAACGCAAAAAACATGACGTGTAAGCACGACATTCTCACAATTAAATCTTATCCTTTAATTTGCATATGGGTGCGTAAATATTTGGTTTTTTCATTGGTACCTTATAATAAATAAAAATGCATTTCCATCATCAATTTCTAAAAAACAACTATCTTTAAATTGTCCTTACGAGCAAGTTCTTTGTCATCCGTGAAAGCGCCAAGAACGCATATCCCATCGCCACTTTCGGTGGAAACAAAGCTTGTTACATTCACAATGTAATCAGCTGCCATTTTGAAAAACTCTTCAATTTTAGCAGCGCGATATATAAACAAATGCTTACTCAAAGTAATAGGGTTTGAAAGTTTGTTACCGTTGAAATGCAATAAGACTGGTGTTGTAGATTCAAATACTGTCCCAAGCAGAGTCGTCTTTCCTGCTGATACCTTCAAAGCATTTTGAAAACATGATTCCTTTTCTTCTGCTTGCTTCCAGTTAATCTGAAAGAAAATTTAGTAAATTAGTGAAAAAGAGAATGAACAGTTATCAAGCCCGGAGCCCCTGAGACAAGGGTCCCACTTAAACTAGTCGCATGTCTTACACACCACAAACACATTGTTTCACTTCCAAAAGATGAGACAACCTCTCAATCTTGTTCCTTCATCCCCAGAACTTTTGCTTTTTGTAATAATCTCCCTAGACACAGCTTAGAATAAATCAGCCTTCATAACATATATTTGAGCTACTGTCCTCCTCTCCATTCTTTGTGTCTTGGGTACTTGAAGGTTTCACAACTTTCCTGGACAAGTTAGTGACAAATACAATGACTTCAAAAAGAAGTGTTGAAGCTATGCTGATCTAGCGATGCAGGCCTAAGCAAGTCAATCGTGTTAATATGAACTGCTCGGGACCTATCTTCTCCCTATTTCAAAAACTACAACGAATCAGGCAGCAACTCATAAATTGAGGAATATCAAAACAAAATGATGGCGAATGGACAGGGAAATTGAGTTTCCTCCCCCAACGAAGACAATTGCTTCATGTCCATATAGAGTTACGTGTACTACATAAAGCTTCCTGTAGTCCACTACCTATAGGTTATTATAATAACCATCACCAACAGAGCGTCGTTCCTCATTCATTAAATACTGTTTATTTAGTTAACGTTACCAACCGATTGGCTTTTGTCATTCCCTCGTAAAATAGAGATAAGATAGGGAAGCAAAACATCAACAATGCGGAGCCTGCAGTGCTTGTCGAACAGGAGAAAGAGAATCACGAAAAACTACCCTTTTCTTTCTTCTAAATGTCTGACGAAGAAACAGGATTTGAAGGTTCTTAAGTTATAGCTTATTACAGAGAAAGTCGTGAACAAACGTAACTAAAAGAGCTGGCATTGGAGTTTTTGCTGAAGAAAAAATCTGCACGAAAATGTTTGGAGAGCGAAGAGTTTCCTAGTTCTCTTTTTGAAGAAAATTAGTCGAGCTCACAACATGATGCAAGGGCAGCGTTAGGAGCAAAAATCTCCAAGATGAAGCTTGCTTAGCCCTGCAAAACGACTGAACAGTTAATTATTCGTTAAATGATGATTACTCCCCATTCTTATCAAAATACGACCGAAGAGTGAAATGTTTAGACCAAACCCTCTGTAACATAACCTAATACTCTGTCGGGTTTTCTAGCAGCATTGTCAATTAGCAGGCACCTTTCAGTGAAGGCAAGATTCACAAGCACCAGAAATTTAGCTTCCTACCTCTATTCCCGCAGCTTTCAAGATCTCCATAGAATTAATCAGGTTGACATCTTTATTATCCTGTTTGCCGAACCCAAACGCAATTCCAGCGCTTATAAGACCTTTGGCAGTTCGCAGCAGATCTCCAGATGCAGTGACGTCAATGCCCTTCGCTCCATTTTCGCAGCTTTGCAGAATCAATGCCAATTTTTGTGAAAGGTCGAGCCAGCATTTCAGAGCTGGTTTACTTGCTTCTGATAAGAATGGGGCATTGACCTTGAAAAGAACAATAACTGAATTTCAGGATGAAAAAATGAGAAGAAAATTTAGAATTCAAATGCCTTGAGCAGCTTTGAACTGGAAAGACTAAACAATAACTTAAAATGATCAAATGACAAAATAACAAAATCTGAAGATTGCATTTTACCGCTAAACAAAAGAATAAGAGATTTTAATGACCAGGTTTGTGACTCATTGTACAAACTTGTTGTAAGATTACACATGGTAAGATGTCTCTCGATGCGACTCTTCAAGACATAGTTATAACCTGGGGGGATAGCAATGGTACTTAGTATAATTTAGGTAACAGATTTTGAATTGTACAAATCTTACCAATCCAAACATTGATCCACCTTTTGAAGCATCGACAATCTGCTGTGCAATCTCCATAGCAACCCTTGTTTGTGCCTCTACGGTGCTTGCTCCAAGATGTGGGGTACTCAAAACTTTAGGGTGCATAGCAAGCTTCTCGCTTACATCTAAACAACATATGAAAGTCAAGAAATATTAAAGATCATTTAAAATATGAGCAGCAAGAAACTTTTCTGTACAAGAAAATTTAGATGTGAATAGCATTTCTTCTCAGGGTATAAGCATCATAGAGCAAATTATTGACTGATGCCAGCTAACGATGTGATGCCTTGTACAAAGGTTGCTCTTCCAAAAGATAAGGAGACAGATATAAACAGCCAATCCATCAATTATTCCTTCAAATCATTTTTGGAAAGAGAGCAACCAACTAAAAAGTTTCAAAATTTTTCTGACTTACATCACAAGTTTGAGCTTCTCTTGACTCAAAACACTGCTCTCAAATGACAAAAAATTTGTTGCAAATTGAGCAAAAAGGGTTGATGCTCTAGATGCTGATACCTATGAATGTTTGAATGCACTTACCAGTTGGCGGCTCAGATACAAAAACATCCAAGGCAGCTCCTGCAACTTTACCAGAATCCAATGCCTCAAGCAAATCACTTTCATCAATTATACCGCCACGTGCAACATTGACAACACGGATACCATCTTTGCACAGTTTGAAAGTTTTGTGACTCAGCAAGCCTGAAAAGAAATATCCAATTTTTCTCATAACTCATACGGGAAAGTACCCTTATTACCCACAAAAGGGTACCCCCCATTTAATTGTGCATGCTTTCTTATTTGAATAAAGGTACATGTACCCACATGAGTTGTAGAAGTGAGAAGCATATAGCAAAAATTCTTGTGTCCATAATAAATGTACCATACAGATGGGACAGTAACGACATACCGTACAGACAAGGACAATGATGACCAAGGTATTAGAGTATATACCTAATTCTTAGTTCTTAGTAGATTTTGAATTACAATGTTCACCTTTAGTTTGAGGAATAAGTGGTGTATGAACGGTAATAAAATCTGCTTGTGGCCATATCTCTGCAAGCGAAAGAGATTCAACTCCAAATTCTGCAGCATCTTCTTTTGAAACAATGGGATCAAAACCAATTGTCTAAAAAAAGGATCAAATAAATTGGATGCAATGTGAAAGAAGCATAAAATACAAAAACACCAACCTCTGGTCCATAATGTTCATAAATTGGAGTTTCATAGTGGGACAGAGCAAGTATCCCTATGACTCCTGGATTTTTCATACTCATCTTGCATTCTTTTTGGAGAGGGCCAGCATGACGCATGAGGGATGATGAATATTGAGCCTCAAGCATAAAATAGGCACATAGAATACATCAATTAAAAAAGCCACCAAATTTCAATGAGCTATTCTACAGATTGCTATGCATACCTTCATACCATAAGATTGCATTCTCAGAGCAACTTCTTTCCCAATCCTTCCTAAACCCAGAATTGCCAATGTTTTACCATTGAGTTCACATCCCATAAACTTTGATCTTTCCCATTTTCCTTGTTTCATTGAAGCATGACCTTGTCCAATGTTCCTTGCTAATGCAGCAATCAATGCACATGTGTGTTCTGCTGCACTAAGAGTATTACCTCCAGGGGTATTCATAACAAATATGCCTTTCTTTGATGCTGCATTGATATCAATATTATCAACTCCAGTTCCAGCACGGCCAATCAATTGCAATTTTTCACCAGCATTGATGACATCGGCAGTGACTTTTGTTGCAGATCTTACAATCATGCAATCATAGTTCTGCATTAAGAAAGAAGAGTTATAGCTACAACAATACCATAAAAGCTCTATCAAGCCCTCTCTTCTAAGTGAAATTTCAATTAAGCAGCCCTTCTCTATTAAGCCCCCTTATTTTCGCAACACTACAGTTCACCAGTCTGCAGAGTATGGCAGCTCACGATGAGACCTTGTGCGCGCAAAAGCATATTTCCATTGTTCTTTTCTATTGCTCTATTGTTTATCTTGTGCGTGCACATGCCATACTCCGCAGATTGGACAGTTCAGTAGTAACAAAATGAAATTTTGTTCAGTAAGGAAACTACTGTAATTATGCAGAAAGATCTTGATACTTTTGTTTATTTCTATTAATGAAACTAGTTTTTAAATTGAATATTAGGGTTTATGAGTTCTAACTTAGTAACAAATTACCATTGAAAACCCAAATCCACATTCCCGCCCCGGTGCAATGTGTCTGTTTTGACAGTTACATTGCATTCAAGTGCTGCACTTAATGAGCTCGGTATATGGAAGCTGGTGTGCAATTAGGAGCAGAAGTAGGGACTAGGGAACAAACCCGCAAGGGAGTGGTGGGGTAGGGTAGAGTAGTTCCCTGTCTCTGACTTGCCAAGTGTCCCTACCAGCCTTTTAAACCTTTAACTTGTGAACTTCAAAACAAAATTTAGACATTCTCAAGTTTACTGTTTAAATTCAGAAAAGCAGAAAAATTGATGTTCGAACTCCTGCCAGCCCCTTGGTAGCAGCTTGGCTACAGCCCATTTTTTAGGCCCACCTTTTTAGGCCAACCAAAAAAAAACCCGATGTTGACAACATGCCAAAAACTTTTAGACAGAGATATACCTTGATTTCTGTCAAAATATCTGCCTTTGGCATCCCAGGTTTCAAGTCTACTTGAACTCCATGCTCTTCAAACACATTTTTACACACAGGATCGATTTTATCTGTTATCAAAACTTTTTTTACGTTCAACAGTGCCATGATGATTTTTCGACTGTTCTTCACCTTCTTTTCTTCAGATGTCCCGCCTTCGATAGCCTTCGATTCCATGTGGTTCCCTTTTATAATTATCAGCCTCGTTTACAAGTATTACTAGTAAAAATATTGGAAAATCTCCAGTTTTTTCGTCTTTCGACTATTTAGCCTGGTCAGCTTCCCCTGTGAAGCTTTTACTGGTATTTTTTTGGTGGGTGTCATAAGAATTGGACACAAAAAAAGAAAGTGGCCCCCCAAGCATGTCTATCAATCACACGATCACGTCAATATTTTCGCCTTTTCAGTTTTCACGCTATATCAAGTCGAAATATTTTCCGTATCACGTTCACGCGCTCAAAATCGGAAATCCAGTCAGTGGTTTGTTTCAGCTAAAGTAGATTTTAAATGGCATTCTGTTGTGACTTGACCTACAAACAGGATGCATTTGTTGCTACTTTAATTTGAAAGAAATTGCAGCTTTAATCACGCCACCACTATGTTCAAAGCCACTTTCACGTAATCACGCGGTAAAAAATCTATTTTCACGTGCACGCGAAAACGCGATGAAAAACCAATTTTCACGTCATCACGAGCATAAAATACCGCATCATAACGCATCACGCCAAAGCCCTTGGGGGGGGCACATAAAATGACGACATCGAAGATATTTTTGCAACGTTGCACAAAAGTTTTTAACGAGAAAATATCAATACAAGTTGATCAAAAACAGCCTGTTTTCATACTATGTTCTTAGTGTTCTGTCTCACTTGTTCAGTGTTCTGTGCCAAATCAAAAACTGGGTTCTTTTATTTTCAAAATCTGCAATGTAGTCTCTGTAATAAAATTACAAATTTCACGTTAGTTAATTAAATTAACAGAACCAAAAATACAAGCAACATGAAGGGCAGCGGCAGGATTACCAATACAGGGAACCAAAACAGAACATCAATCTGCCAAAGGTGAACGGGTGAAAAATTCAAGTCCTGTTTTGGCTCTTTGGAAGCATCGTGCTATTCAAAGAATAGATGCAATGAAACTCCTTTGCCAAAACCCGCTGAGATGACGTGTGGTTGCCGAACCCTCCCATGTCTACCGTTAAATTTAGTTACTTTATAGTGAACCAATGTAAATAAGTATAAGAAGAAATGTACAGGAGAAAGTTTTACCCATTGGTAGAAATATATCCAATTTATGGGGCCGCTTAACACCATGGGCAACTCTAGATATGGCGACAAGGCTTCTGAACGTACTACAGGCTATAAGTACTATAGGGTCCCTCGCTTTGCATTTCAGCAGTTTCCTGACAAAATTTGTCAAGTGAAGTCCACCCCCGTTTATCCCGACCCCCCGCTCCAATTAGATCCTGACTGTAGTTCCAACCCCCACCTATTCCGACCCCCCAGCAATTCGGCACATAAGAGTATACTGGAAAATTGGCACCCATTTGTAGAGATTCTTTACAAAAAACAAACCTATATGTGGGGAAATCGTCGCTGAAAAAGTAACCCATTTGGGCGAAACGTCTATCTAGTACACTTTATTGAACATTGGAAGTATCAACAGGCTTGAAAGATTATAAAGACTATAAAGTATACTATATCTATCTATTGTAAGTGCATTGGATTACAGTACCAAACATATAAGCAAACATTAGCAATAAAGCTTTTTTGTATTACCTGTCTAGAAAGATAGGAAAGATTCACAACCATGGAGCTGAAAATAAAAGATTGACTTTTAGGGAAGCGAAGTTTCAAGATAAATTGTAGTAAATTGTAGTACATTTATCTTGAAAATAAAAGATAAATACAATTGATGATAATTGGGAGAATAAAGAAACATGTTTCGATATTTCTTGAAATTGAAAAAAGTTCGTAAGGTGAAAATTGTGAAAATTGAACTTACAACATTTGCACGTTTTGCAGCCACCACGGTACACATAAGTGTGGCCAGGTGGACACGGTTGGCAATGAAGGAGAGGGCAACCTGCAAAATGTTGAGGACATAATAACATGGGAAAGTTCAGATGATACACCAGTCCTATACAGAAAGATCTATTGTACACTATCGGTTGGCAAAC
Organism: Chrysaora quinquecirrha; assembly: GCA_014526335.1. Classification (NCBI taxonomy): domain Eukaryota; kingdom Metazoa; phylum Cnidaria; class Scyphozoa; order Semaeostomeae; family Pelagiidae; genus Chrysaora; species Chrysaora quinquecirrha. The sequence continues at coordinate 3,256,673 of JACTAT010000002.1, read as the reverse complement.
GAGAAAAAGGTTTAAGTCAAACTTTTCACAAAGATACAAGCCCCAAATCTCCTACAGAATAAAATTGCACGGTCAATAAGAAACTATTAGTGATTATGCTATGGATTTGAACGATGGCGAAGCGATTCTCACGACAATACGCCAACGATTACAAAGTTTTTGGCCAAATCTTAGAATATCTAGTTATCAAGCTTCCTCAAAATGGCTATCTATAAATGAAAAAATGGTTAATGTCTTAATGATGATATACCTGCTTCACATTTTCCTCGGTAGGCCACTTTCAGGCCTGGGTTCTTGCATCGTGCAACTCTGAAATAGCATGCGTTGCTATAGGTTTTTCCATCTTGTCCGCATATTGGCTTATATTTCCAATGACAGATCCTGCTGCAAGCTGAAATAAAATAATATATCAGACTGTTTTCAGGACTGAAAGACTCAGTATTAAGGCCCAGGGGGTACTTAACCCTGAAATGTACAGAGATGCGCTCCCGAGTTTTTGCCAACCCCCCACCCACCTTTAAGGTATTGTTTTACACACATTCAGCCAGCCTGTTTTACGATTCTAGTATGCATTTTCGAGCAAAATTGTTTTGATTTTATGCCCACTTTCAAAGGTATTTTAGCATAAATGAAATCCAGTTGCAGGGAATGTTTGAAGAAAAGCCACCCTAAAATACCCTTCAATATTCGAGTTTGCAAAGCAACTTATGAGAATGTAGGGTAGGTTGCAACGGCTATGAAGAAAATACCATCGTAACCTATAATTGAAGATTGCTAATACATTTTACATTGAGTGGGTCAATTGAGCAAGCTGAGAAGTGTATCAGTTGTCTAACAGACACTGTCTAAGCCGCTTGTTGGCTTACTGTTTGCAGTGGACATCGAACCCCGAATTCTAGACGAAAAGAAATAAAGTTGGAGGTTTCATTTCATGTCATTTGTATTGATTCAAGAAAACATTACCTGGTTTGCATGGTCCAGTATGTAACAGTCTCAATCTCGAATGCTTACACTGCGCAAGCTGCAGATGACATCTGTTACCATACGTCTGACGATTTGATCCACAAACTGGTTTAAACTCGGCACTGCATACTTTTACACAATCTGCCATGAAGAACAAAAATCTTTCATCAAGTTTATGCCACACTATACCGTCTTTACTGAGCCCTCATCTTTCCAGTTTTAACAGTTTGTTGAAATTGACGATTGCCCATCGTTTTTGGAGTGGGGAGGCACCGTTGAAAATTGTTAGACTTTCTTCTATTCGAAAACTTTTAAGGTAGGACTGGAAAGAACGATGAGAGTGAAAATTACCTAAAATATTGACGCGCGACCCATATCTTAGGCAAATGTTCACAAGTGACCCATTATCAGGGCAAAGAATCGGCGCGAAACTCATATACCAGGACGGCACATGTATACCACTCCTTCTTTAGGACTTCTCACCCTCGTTCTCAAGCGATGTGTAAAATCTGGAGACAATTACTCCTTTGGTCCCTTTAAACCGCCGCGGTGTTTCCTAAGATCTTAGATTTGTCAAGCCCTATTTGCATAGAAAATTTATGGTTTCCTGTAAAAACGAAATGGTTATGAAGCTACCTGGTTTGCAAGGTCCTTTGTTTGCGATCATGAGTCGTGGGTTTCTGCAGCGAGCAATCAAAAAATTGCATTGATTCGAATATGTTTTTCCATCTTTTCCACATATTGGGTCGTAGTTGCTTGGACAGATTCTTCCACAAGCTGAGTAAAAAAAATAACAATTGGCTTGTCTCGCGATACAAGATTAAGCTACGACAGTCCCGGGGAGGGGGGAACTTACTTAGTTTTGGATAGGGATTGGCCTCCTAAGAAGCGAAATACCTACCCATATTTATACCAATTTCATTAAAATTCATACCCAAAATTTAACAAAAATATTAACTCGTACCCTACTATAGATGCTAAAATGTACTATTATATGTCAGTTGGAACACTTCACCAAGAAAAGTGAACACAAACGAGAATAAGACCGTTGTTTATAAAGTTTTTACTGATAATCCAGAAATCAATACCCTTATTAATTTTCAGAAAATTAGGGCCCTTATTTAAAAGTCCGAATAAACTTACGTTCCGACGAAAAAAAGTTTTGCACCAGCTGGTATAAGGTGTTTCTTTATTCCTTCCGACAAGAGCTATCAAAGAAGTGTCTGGGACCAACCTGATGGCTGGCTCAAATCAAAAGGGGACACTTATTCGAGGGAGGTGCTTATTCAAAGAAATACGGTATAGAAATAAAATTACACAGGAGTTGTATACCTGGCTTACACCTCCCGTTGTATGATAATGCAATTCTCGGATTCCTGCACTGGGCAATCTGTAGATGACAAAGGTTGCCGTATGTTTGACGATCAGTTCCACATACAGGTTTGAATTCAGCAGTGCAAACTCTCAAACAATGATCTGAAAATAAAACAACATACAGATGTATTTCTTCTTGAAGCGAGTCTCGTTAAAACAACAATTTTCTATCAGATCAACAAATTCCCTCGTTATTCTTCAATGTTTTTCCGAAAAACGTCTTAATACTGTACTTACGTCTAACTTCATCTGGAAAAACCCTTCTAGCTATGCTTATTTTCTAAATAGACGTTTTCAAAGAGATATGGGTCTGCGTGACATTTTTCTGGAAGATAGCGGTCATCTTAAGTAAGGGAATCCTCTCCGCCTTCACGGACCTGTAGTGAAGTCACTTCAGTAGGGTTAGTGCAGCAAAATTTTCTTCAAACTCTCGAATTTGGGATGACAAAACATGATTGCATAGGATTGCAGCAAAAATTCTCGAATAATGGAAAATAAAGAGAGAAAAGGATTTTGCGACAATAAACAATGAAAATATCTGCAGCAACTCAAGGAAAAGATTCGGAACAAGATTCAAGTAACTCACAGAAGGAAAATACTTGACCTCCATCTTGCAGAATAATCTCGCACCGACCCAGACCTCTTCGAAAAGGTCTATTGCGCACTTCTTATAAACCCCAAAACACCTCTCTTATGAGATTTAAGTTATAATAAAGTGAATCGTGTGGACCATCTAAACTATCTGCATTGGCCTATTTCGAGCATTCGAAGACGGGAGGGGGAATTTTCAGCGCCCCCTGGTATCTTTGCATTTAGAACAGCAAGGGCTATGAAAATTTGGTCGAATCGAAGAGTATTTGCATCGAACAGCTGACCAACCTTGGTTGTGATACTGAATACAATGACATCATTATGACGTCATGAACATACGAAAAGAAAAATTATGCTGACTACGAAGCTTAGGGCTTTTCTCATAAAAAAATCTATACATGGACTCCATTAAGACATTAATGTCTACACCTTCCCATGCAGAACAAAATACTTACCTTCTTCTCGGCATATCCCATTATAAGCAATGGTTATTGACGAATTTCTGCATGCGGCCAATTTCAAGAGGCAAGCATTGGAGTATGTTTTCCCATCATTACCGCAGACAGGTCGATACCCTCTATGGCAGGGCCTGCGACATTCTAAAAATTGAATGAAGGCAATCAAGTGAATAAAGGTATGAATTACGGCTTGCCCCCGTTCGCTTTGATTGCTGGACAAGATGACACTGTGGTAGCCTTTCTGCAAAATTGAAAGTGTTTTGTTGACAGGGGGTCAAAAAGTTCGGTACATTCGCTTTCAGTTTTCGAAAGGTATGGACTTCTGGCATGAGGTTCAATGCGTATTACATAAGGTTTATCTAAGCAACGCTACTCCAGTCTTTTCTCTTGATCTGACCACACCCCACCCATTGTTCTTTTTGCATTGGCTCAGAGCTGCAGTTAACTGGTGAATCTCGTCCTGGCGAGAGTCTTGATACGAATGGTACATGAACGTCAGACTCGTTATCGTCCCTTGCCATTTAATTTGACCACTGCCTGTTAGCACGGTTTAACATTGTAAAGCTGTGTATTCTTGCCTTACACAGTACAGGACCAAGCCTGTGAGAATCGAGAAAGTTCTTAGTTTAATCAATACACTAATGCTCATTCTGCGATTGCTTTCGTTTGCATTCAGCTGCATTTAAGCTACCTTAAAAAATAGTTTCACCACGGAAAGGAAGGTGTTACCCCGTGGCTACCTCTAGCTATCTCACCCTCCCTCTGGGTTTGACCCTGTTACTGGAACGGAGCTGAGCTCCCAAGCTCTAGATCACTGAAGGTTCGCTTAAGGAACAGTCTTCATTTAGGATTCCTTACCTGGCTTCACGTAATTTGGACAGCAAACAGCGAATCGATCAGTTTCGTGCACATGACAGAAGTAGTTTGTTGGACATCTGTGTGTGGGTCTGCACAATCCACAACAAATGGGTCTTTTCTATCATCATAAAGAGGGTCTGCACGGCCATAGCATGGAGTAACTAAAAAGCCGAGTTTATTAGATAGATAAATTGCAACCCCGTCGGCGATTAATTATTAATTCTACAACAATCCGCCATGCAGGTAAAGCCGCCTTGTCGCCATAAGATCTGCTTCAGTGGCGGAAATTCAATATTCCGGATGGTGGGACTGAGAGGCCAATATTTCGGACAATCCCTGAAAAACAACTTATTGTGGCCAGGCTGGGCTACTAGAGTACACAGCGTCGTTATAATTTTGTGCATTGCTTATAGTCTGCAACGTCGCAGCCCGGGGGTAACTCCCATATGTATGGGCACAGGATGTGCCATTTTTTGAGGTACCTTTTTAAGGATGGAAAATAAATTTTGGGGTATCAAATTTGCTGAAATTACAAACTTGGGGTATCATTTTTGCTAAGATGATCAATTTTGATAAAGTCACAATAACTGCCAAATAAATTTCAGCTGTATAAATCTACAAAAAGAATACGACTATTCTATGCAAGTGTTATATTCATATTTCTTTAGAAAAAGCTCCATCAAATGGTGTGTACAGTACCGTTTGGATATCCCTTAGGCCCAGGTGGTCCAATAATCTTTTTCCTTCTTTCCCTGAAAATTTAACAAACTCGATCTCAATTACAGAAAAAAGAGATTTAATTAAATGAATTAAAAACACTCCTATTAATCTATCAATTGGCTACTCTATCCTGTTTGCTATGATTTGCAACTTTACCTTGGGTCCTGCCTGTATCTCCTTTGGGACCTTCAAGTTTTGCTGCATAACCTGAAAAATAAAAAGTAACAGATTGATAAAACAAAAGTAAAACATTTATACCAAAACGAGCGTCCTCCCGCCAAACACAAGAATGGATACTACAGCCAAACAAAAAAGGTTAGCTTTTCCTTTTCCAGCAGACGCAAAAGTTTCAAGGCTGGCTGGATAGTATTACTCTTCCCAACTAAAAGCTTTGTAACTGAAAACCTTAGAAATATACTTAAAATCTATGGAACTTACCCATCGAGGAACCAAGCATCGCAACGAGGATCTGAAATAAATAAAGTTTCCGAATCTTAATACCAAAAGATCTAACAGATCGCAGTTTTTCGCTACTTCGCAGTAGAAACATCTCTCGGTTTACGTTAAACGTTTTTCTGGAGGACGAAAAGTTTACAACGCCCTCCTCTTAAATCTATGTTTTAGAGGCATTTAATTAAAAAGCAGTAAATTCTTTCATAAGAGATACAATACAGTATACTTGCAGTATACGAACACAGTACACGACAGAGCAAAGTTTAAATCACGTACCATTCTACACGTAAACTTCGAAGTTCTATCAGCCATTTTGTAAATAAAACCTTTTGTAAGCTTTTCTGGATTGTCGTGAAATGAAGTCCTTCAGCTACTGAGTAAAACTCAACTCAACCAACTTGTTTTGAACATTGAGAGTTTAACTCACTCATATCTAATTTCATATTTAAAAATAGGCATGAATAATAACCTCAAAACACTAATGTTTAAAAGTCTATTTTCACAGGCATTTGACGTCAGTAGGGTTCAGCAGAGACCACGCCCTCGGATTAAAGAGCAATGAGAAGTCAGGATAGAGTTGTACATGCTTCCGAAAAATACGTAGCATTATTACAAAAATTATATTCCGCTTTCATATGGTTGTAATTGTAATTGTACATTATTTAATGTTAGTATTTACAATAGTGAAGAAACACTAATTCACACTAACATTTTTAAGCAATTCCAGAGATTGCATCAAAGAATCATTTATTACAAAAGGAAGGGACGTACGTTACATTTTTTAAGAGGGGTTAATTGGAAATCAAATCAAAGGAATCGTCGTCTTCTGCTGCAGATTGGAAGAAGGTCCACTTTCTGTGTGTGTGAACACCAAAATAAACAAAATACTTTTAAGTCTTTTTTTCCAATTCAAATTCATAAATACCTTCTTCAAATGCTTCCATTTGCGTTTTTGGGAGATGAATAGAGCATCGGCAAATATCCTTTAACGTTATACCCCCTCCCCGAAAGAACTTGTCGACTCCAGTGGCCTTGTTAGCAGATGTAACTGAAAAAGCAACACTAAGCAGATGGACATACATAAATTAGCATAAAATATGTTATGAATAAATGTGAAGATTACAGCAAAATGTAATGCAGAGTGCACAGAGGCCTATATTAGTCAGACAGCTCAGTAAATACGACAGCAATGCAAAAAGAAGAATCCAAGTTTATTAAAACATTCACCAAAATCCTTCACTGGAATATTGTGGAAAGTTGTGATGTGATTATCATCCTCTTCTAGGGACTCGAGGGGCTACAAATAGAAAAAGATGCCCCAGTTTAGGAATTTACAAAATACAGCTTATGACTATGAACCAAAATAGGAAGAAGTCTTACTAGATCACAGATTTAATGCCAATGGTATAGATAAGACTAAGATACCTAATTGCAATCCTTGCCAAAATAGTTGGAACGCTACCTTAATTTTCGATACTTTCTCCGCTCCAACTACCCCTCCCCCTGATACAATGTTGCTTTACTCTAAAACTCTGTTGCTGCTGGCAAAAACGTGGCTGCAATATCATAGCTCACTGTCTTGTCTTCAAAAATCAACATTGTACAGGGGGAAGGGGGAAGAGGGGAGACACAGGACCATGAAATTGAGATAGCATTTATAACTCAGTTTCTTATGCTGTAATTATGAAATTTTGCCCCGTTCCAACTATTTTTGGCAGGGATTGTAGAGCTAATTAGCAGGGGGGAAGGTTAAAATAAGCGGTAGGGATGGAGTTTCAGTCGAAGAAATTCTAAAAGAACTATTCTCGAGTATAGAGTTATAGAAAAGTTAAGGCGGGTAGGAGCTGAAACAATATCAATACGTAATTGCTAAAACGAATGGCTGAATTTAAAGGGCCCCTAAAGTCAAAAATTTTTTTTTAAGATTTCGATAGTGGATAACGCCCTGAAAGCCATCCTGAAGTTTTTTTTAAGAAATATTGCTTCTTCTGCCTGTTATAAGCGCTCAAAGTTGGACTCGGCGGGCCAAATCCGAGAAATTTTTCTCGGAAAAAAGCCCCGTGTGACGTAACACGGGGCTATTGTTACGTCACACGGGTCTATTGTTATCATTTCGGTGAGTAAAACGCGTAACTCGGCCATGACGATTCCTGATCGGTCAGAAACCGAGAAAACAAGCACAGACAGGCACAGACCGCATGTGGCATACTGTTTTCAGTCTTTTGGGAGTACTTGCTACTAGTCGTCAGACGCTTTCGCTTTGCTCTCAAATTATAGTGTGAGAATAATCGTACTGTTTGATTTTTTCCTTTATCATATTATTTTATTATTTTTTGAACACCAAACTGCGAAATGCCAAGAAAGAAAGTGTTTCGTGGAAGACTGTGGCAGTGTTTCTTTGCCACATAAAGTAGCGTTGTTCGAGTTCCCTCGTGAGGAACCACTTCGGTCGGCCTGGGCTGACTTCGTTGGAGTTGAACGCTTCCAGCTAAAGTGGACCAGTAATGCTCGTATCTGCAGTGCTCACTTCACAGAGAACTGCTTCAGAAACTATCAGCTTTGGAGAAATGGTACAGCTGCAAAACTCCATCTTTTACCCAACGCTACTCCTGCTACTGTTGTTAGTAGCTCTGGGCTCGGACAGAAAAGGGCCAGACATGCTGCAGAGGAGACCTCGCATGTAAGTGCTTCCCTATCTACTTTTTATACTTCTAATTGAATTTTTAATTGAATTTGCGATTTCAAATCAAC